>PVHT021183528.1:1045285-1090182 GCA_004024745.2 Catagonus wagneri
CTCTGGGTGGTGCCCAGATGCTTGATCACTGCCCTTCCCAAGACACTACAATTAGGAACATTTGCTGCAGCATCTCCTGTGTGGGCTAAGTGGGGTGGGGTGCTTCCTGCATGGTCTTCAGGTGGTGAGGGCAAACCACTGCAGTTATCACTGACTCCAGGGGTGGATGTGGCCAACCGCCACTGGGGATCCCTGAGTAAGAACCACTTGCAGCCCCAAACACCTCAGAAGGTACCACAGAGGAGGACATTGCAATGGAACACCACCTGTTGTTGCTCTTGCTCCCCTGGGAGTGCACCTGCCCAGCTGCTGCCACTGCCAAACACTCTGGGCAGTGTCCAGATGCTTGATAACTGTCCCTTCCCAGGAACCCACAACTAGGAGGAGCTAAGGCAGCACCTTCTTGGGGACTAAGTGGGATGAAGTGTTTCTTGCATGGTCTACAGGTGGCAGGGGCAAGTCAAGGCAGTCATCACTGACTCCAGAAGTGAGTGTGGACTGCCACCACTAGGGGTCCGTGAACAGGCACCACCTGTGGCCCCCATTACCTCAAGGGTACCACAGAGGAGGGCACTCTGACCGAACCAAACCTGTTGTTGCCCTTGAACCCCTGGAAACACACCAGCCCAGTTGCTGCCACTGCTGAATGCTCTAGGCAGTGCCCACATGCTTGGTCTCTGTCACTTCCCAGGGTCCTGCAACCTGGAGAAGTCTGTGTAGCACCTCCTCTGTAGGCTAAGATAGATGGGATGCTTTTTCCGTGGTCTGCAAGTGGTGGGGGCAAACCACTACAGTTATCACTGACTCCAGAGGTGGGGATGGCCCGCTACCACTAGGGATCCCTAAAAAGACACTATTTGCAGCTCCAGTCACATAACATGAGGGCATTGATATTGACTACCTGTTGTTGCTCTTACTTACCTGAGAACTCACACACCCTG
The DNA here is from genome assembly GCA_004024745.2 of Catagonus wagneri. NCBI lineage: Eukaryota > Metazoa > Chordata > Mammalia > Artiodactyla > Tayassuidae > Catagonus > Catagonus wagneri. The sequence continues at coordinate 1,046,227 of PVHT021183528.1, forward strand.
CTGCTGCCACTGCCAAAGTTCTGGGCACCTTGTAAATCTGCCTAAGGCTCATTACCAGTTCCTAGGGCCCTGCAAATAGGAGTAGCCAGCGGCACCTGCCTGTAGGTCCTTGCTGCTGTTAAAAGCCCAGCAACCAGATACTGACTACTAGCCCTACTCATTGTCTCCTTCTCCCTGGAAACACACTCAGCACCCTGGGGAAAACAGCTTTCTCACATCAAAGAAAGAGACAGCAACTATTCAACCCCCATGCCGAAAATAAATAGTAACCACCCACAAAATACAAACGAATTCTCTTGCATAGATGTAGCCCCCAAGACTGTAGTTTGGCTTCCACAAACTCACAGAAAAAGAACATAAGCACGGTGAAGAAGCTCAGAAACCATTCCCAGTTAAAGGAAGAGGAGAATTCACCTGAAGTAGAAAACAATGAAACAGACCTCTGCAGTATGATAGACATTGAGTTCAAAAGGGAGGCAGTGAAAATACTGAAGGAATTAAGGCTGAATATAATGAATTAAGAGCAGAGATAGAAAGTAATGCAGATTCCATTAGAAATGAACAGGAAAATATAGAGAGTAACATAGAAAATTCATTTGCAGAGATGCAAACTGAGCTAAGGCACTAAAGAGCAGAATGAATAATGCAGAGGAATGAATTAGTGACTTGGAAGATAGAATAATGGAAATCACCAAATCAGGACAGCAGACAGAAAAACAAATGAAAAAAACACGAAAGCAGTATAAGAGATCGATGGGATAATATAAAGTGGGCCAATCTATGCATAATAGGTATTCCATAAGGAGAAGAAAAACAAAAGGGGATTGAAAATATATTTGAAGAAATTATGGCTGAAAACTTTCCAAATCTAAAGGAAATTGATATCAAGATACAGGAAACACAGAGGGCCCCAAACAAGTTGAACCCAAACAGGCCCACACCAAGACATATTATAAACAAAAATGGCAAAAGTTAAAGACAAATAGAGGATTCTAAAGGCAACAAGAGAAAAACTAAGTATTAATTATAAGGCTATCAACTGATTTCTCTACAGAAACACTACAGGCCATAAAGGAGTGGCAATATATATTTAATGTTCTAACAGGAAAAAAATTGCAGCCTGGAATACTCTATCCAGCAAGAATATCATTTAAAATAGAAGGGGAAATAAAGAATTTCTTCAAAAAACAAAAGCTAAAAGAGTACAGCAATACTAAACACATTCTAAAAGAAATACTGAAAGGGCTTCTTTAAATAAAAAAGAAGTAAGAAGAAATAGAATGGAGGAAACCACAATTGGAACGCAATCACCTAAATAAGCCAGTATATAGATCTAAAAGAGGAAAATAATCAACAACTATAAAAGTGATGATAAACACAAGGAACAGCAAAAGAATACACAGGAAGATGTTAAAAAATGGACTACAAAATCATAGATTGTGGAGAAGGAAAATAAGAAACTATAGATTATTTTTTTTAATAATGTGTTTGAGCCTACATGACTATCAGGCTATGCAAGCACATATAGGAAGGGGTTAACATACTTAAAAAACAGGGCAGGGAGTTCCCGTCGTGGCGCAGTGGTTAACGAATCCGACTAGGAACCATGAGGTTGCGGTTCGATCCCTGCCCTTGCTCAGTGGATTAACGATCCGGCGTTGCCGTGAGCTGTGGTGAAGGCTGCAGACACGGCTCGGATCCTGCGTTGCTGTGGCTGCGGCGCAGGCCAGTGGCCACAGCTCCGATTAGACCCCTAGCCTGGGAACCTCCACATGCCACGAGTGCGGCCATAAAGTGACAAAAAAAAAAAAGGCAAAAAAAAAAAAACAAAAAAAACAGGGCAACCACAAATCAAAACCAAACATTATGTTCACAAAAACTAAAAAGAAAAGTACTGAATCATAAAATAAATGGAAATCATCCAACCAAATAAAGAAAGGAAGAAAGAAGAAACATAGAATCAATTGGAAAACAAGGTTTAAAGTGGCAATGCTTACATATCTATCAACAATTACCTTAAATGTCAATGGACTGAATACTCAAATCAAAAGACACAAATGGCAGATTAGACAAAGAAGCAAAAACCTTCAATCTGCTGTCTACAAGAGATTCACCTTAGGGCAAAAGACACCTATGGATTGAAAGTGAGTGGATGGGAAAGACATTTAATGTCAAAGGATAATACAGGAAAGTGGGAGTTGCAATCCTCATATGAGATAAAATTGATATTAAAATGAAGGTCATAAAGAAAGATAAGGAAGGGCACAAGTTACTGGTAAAAGGATATATTCAAGAGAGGCTATTACAATCCGTCGATATATATGCCCCTAATATAGGAGCACCCAGATACCTACAGCAAATACTAATACACATAAAAGGAGAAATTAATGGGAATAAAATCATAGTAGAAGACTTTAACACCTTACTCTCATCAATGGACAGATCCTCTAGACAGAAAATCAGTACGGCAATAGAGATCATAAATGACACAATAGAAAAATTAGACTTAATATTTTCAGGACATTACATCAAAAAAAATAAGAATATCCATTCTTCTCAAGTGAACATGGAACATTCTCAAGGATTCATCACATAATGGGGCACAAAGCTAACCTCAAGAAATTTAAGAGTATAGAAATTATTTCAAGTATCTTCTCTGACAACAATGTCATGAAACAAGAAATCAACCACAGGAAAATAAATGAGAAAAAAAAAAAAAACTAACTACACAGAGACTAAACAGCATGCTACTAAAAAACCAATGGGCCAATAAAGAAATCAAGAAGGGAATTAAAAAATACCTTGAGGAGTTCCCTTCATAGCTCAGTGGTTAACGAATCCAACTAAGAACGATGAGGTTGCGGGTTCAATCCCTGGCCTTGCTCAGTGGGTTAAGGATCCGGCATTGCTGTGAGCTGTGGTGAAGTTTGCAGATGCAGCTCAATCCTGTGTTGCTGTGGCTGTGGTGAAGGCTGGCAGCTACAGCTCCTGTTAGACCCCTAGCCTGGGAAGCTCCATATGCTGTGGGTGCGGCTCTACATAAAAAGGCAAAAAGACTAAAAATAAAAATAAAAATAAATAAAAAATACCTTGAGACAAATGATAACAAAGACACAAACATTCTAAAACCTATGGGACGCTGCAAAAGCATTGCTCAGAGGGAAATTCATAGCAAAACAGACCTTCCTAAAAAAAGAAGGAAAACCTCCAGTTGACAACTTAACCCATCACCAAAATGAATCAGAAAAAGAAGAACAAAAGAAGCCTAAAGTCAGCAGAAGGAAGGAAATCATAAAGATCAGAGAGGAAATCAATAAAATAGAGATTCAACAAAAAAAGAAACAATAGAAAAAATCAATAAAACCAAGAGCTGATTCTTTGAAAAGATAAACAAAATTGACAAACCTCTGGCCAGGTTCACCAAGAAGGGGAGAACAGAAACCCTTATAAACACAACAAGAAATGAAAAAGGAGAAATCACAATGGATACTGTAGTAATTCACAAAAGAATACTATGAACAATTGTATGCCAAAATATTTGAAAACCTAGAAGAAACAGAAAACTTTCTAGAGACTTACACCCTGTCATACTAAATCAAGAAGAAATAGATCAACTGAACAGACCAGTCACTAGAAATGAAATTGAATATGTCATAAAAACACTCCCTACAAATAAAAGCTCAGGACCAGAGGGCTATCAAACGTACAAAGAGAAACTTATACCCATCCTCCTCAATCTTTTCTAAAAGGTTGAAGAAGAAGGAACACTCCCAAAGACATTCAATGATGCCACCATCACCCTAATACCAAAACCAGACAAAGATTCCACCAAAAAAAAAAAAAAACACTATAGGCCAATATCTCTGATGAATATAGATGCAAAAATTCTCAACAAAATTTTAGCCAACCGAATTCAACAACATATAAGAAAGATCATACATCAGGACCAGGTGGTATTCATCCCAGGTGCATAAGGATGGTTCAACATACGCAAATCCATCAACATCATATACCACATTAACAAAAAAAGAGTCAAGAACCACATGATCATCTCAATAGATGCAGGAAAAGCATTTGACAAAGTCCAACATCCATTCATGATCAAAACTTTTACCAAAGTGGGGATAGAGGGAATATACCTTAACATAATAAAAGCCATTTATGACAAACCCACAGCAAGTATAACACTCAATGGAGAAAAGCTGAAAGCCTTCCCACTAAAATCTGGAACAAGACAAGGATGCCCACTCTCACCATTTATTCAACATAGTATTGGAAGTCCTAGCCACAGCGATCAGACAAACAAAAGAAATAAAAGGTATCCAAACAGGAGGAGAAGAGGTAAAACTGTCACTCTATGCAGATGACATGATAGTATATATAGAAAACCCCAAGGACTCAACCCCAAAGTCACTTGAACTGATCAACAATTTCAGCAAAGTAACAGGATATAAGGTTAACCTTCCGAAATCAATCACATTTCTGTACACTAACAATGAAATAATAGAAAAAGAATACCAAAATACTTTACCTTTCAAAATTGCACCCAAAATATCAAATTCCTGGGAATAAATCTTACCAAAGAGGCAAAAGACTTATATGCCGAGAACTATAAGACATTAATCAAGGAAATTAAAGAGGGTGCAAGGAAATTGAAAGGTATTCCATTCTCCTGAGTGAGAAAAATTAATAATGTAAAAGTGGTGATACTATCCAAACCAATCTACAGATTCAATGCACTCCCTATCAAAAAACCCATGACATACTTCACAGAACTACAACAAAGAATCCAAAAATTTAGATGGAACCACAAAAGACTCAGAAGTGCCAAAGCAATCCTGAGGAATAAAGACCAAGCAGGAAGCATAACTCCCTCAGGTTTCAGGCAATATTACAGAGCCACAGTAATCAAGACAGTGTGGTACTGGTACCAAAACAGACAGATAGACCATTGGAACAGAATAGGGAACCCAAAAATAAACCCAGACACCCATGGTCAATTAATCTTTGACAAAGGGGGCAAGAACGTAAAATGGGAAAAGACAGTCTTTTCAGCAAGGGGAAAACTGGACAGCTGTATGTAAATCAATGAAACTGGAACACACCCTCACACCATGCACAAAAATAAATTCAAAATGGCTTAAAGACTTAAATATAAGACAAGACACCCTCAAACTATTGGAAGAGAACATAGGCAAAACATTCTCTGATATCAGCCTTACAAATGTTTTCTCAGGTCAGTCCCCCCGAGTATCAAAGATAAAAGCAAAAGTAAACCAATGGGACCTAATCAAACTGACAAGTTTTGCACAGCAAAGGAAACCATAAAAAAAGAATACAACTTACAGAATGGGAGAAAATAATTTCAAATGATGCAACTGATAAAATATATAGACAACATGTACAACTCAATAGCAAAAAAGCCAACAACCCAATTGAAAAATGGGCAAAAGACCTGAATAGACATTTCTCCAAAGAATATATACACATGGATAACAAGCACATGAAAAAATGCTTCACATCACTGATTAGAGAAATGCAAATGAACACTACCATGAGTTACCACTTCACACTAGTCAGAATGGCTATCATTAATAAGTACACAAATAATGAATGCTGGAGAAGGTGTGGAGAAAAGGGAACCCACCTGCACTGTTGGTTGGAATGTAAATTGGTACAACCACTATGTAAAACAGTATGGTGGTACTTTAGAAAACTATATATAGAACTACCATATGACTCAGCAATCCCATTCTTGGGCATTATCTGAACAAACCTTTCCTTGAAAAAGATATGAACCTGCATGTTTGTTGCAGCACTATTCATGATAGCCAAGACATGGAAACAACTTAAATGTCCATCGAAAGATGAATGGATTAAGAAGATGTGGTATATATACACAATGGAATACTACTCAGCCATAAAAAGAACAAAATAATGCCATTTGTAGCAGCATGGATGGAACTAGAGACTCTCATACGAAGTGAAGGAAGTTGGAAAGAGAAAGACAAATACCATATGACTTCACTTATATCTGGAATCTAATATAGGGCAAAAATGAACTTTCCCACAGAAAAGAAAATCATGGACATGGAGAACAGACTTGTGGCTGCCATGATGGAGGGAGAGGGACTGGGAATTTGGGGTTAATAAATGCAAACTATAGCCTTTGGAATGGATAAGCAGTGGGATCCTGATGGATAGCAATGGGAACTATGTCTGGTCACCTGTGATGGAGCATGATAATGTCAGAAAAAAGAATGTATACGTGCACGTGTGACTGGCTCACCTTGCTGTGCAGCAGAAAACTGACAGAACACCATAAACCAGATATAATGGAAAAATAAAAATCATTATTAAAAATAAATAAATAAATAATATACTTGAAATTATCAACATATTGGAATTAGAAATAATATGTTTAACTTACACGTATAACAAAAGCTTTTCGGAATCAGGGAGCCTGATACATATTAAATAAGTAATATTTTTCCTGGCCAAAGAACTGGTTACACAGTCATTTCTTATCCATATTTCCCCAGCCCCTTCAACTGTGGAACAACCGTCCCACTTAGAATTAAACTTTTGAAAGATTTGGTAATGAAATATTTTTTTAAATAAAAGTATGACCGTATATTAATTAGTAATCCTCAAGGTTATTCCCTATTTTGCCACAAAGAAAATCTGGGAATCAGGATATGTACTATTACCAAGATTTGATCAAGGGAAGAATAAAGGCTCAGAATAGTCAGAAAAGAGTATATCTAACTCTAGTCTGTAGAAATTAATTTATTTTACATATTTTGCCATGAAATTTTCTTTTTCAAAAAAACATGTGTGTATGTCAGTAAATATAGTAAATACAGTTGAACTCCATTTTGTAATGGTTACTAGCATTCCACAATGCTTATACCATTATTTAAATCTTCCCTTTTCAAGTCACTAAGGGTTTCTATTTTAGAGTATCAAATGTAAATTTGAATATATTCTTTTCATATCTTTGTGAACATATATGAGTATTTTTGTAGGTCGCATTCATAGAAGTCATTTACCAGAACATGGAAGAATACATTTATATTTTGAATCTATTAAATTGCCCTCCAAAATGATTCTACCAATTTGTACTCTGTTGTATGTGAGTTTCCTTGTTTTCATAGGAAAAAGATCCTGAAACAGATTGTTTAAATATGTGTTACTGGGTCATATTGTCAGGAACAAATCCAGTAAGTGGGTGAAGGAAGCAGGACTGGGCAGAGAAAGAATCCGAACCAATAGATTTTTCAATCAAACACCTTAGGCAGTCCCAGAGGGTATTCTGAATCTGGCCCTTCATGAGGCGTCTCCAGCTGATGCAAAAGAACTAGGCTTTTGTAATTCCTATGTTTACTAGTCCCTGCAAATAAGGTGCCCTCAGGTAGGGACGATGTAACCTTGGGTTAAGCAACCATCTTGGCTAAAAGCAATTCCTGGGAAAGGAGCCAGACATCAGCTCTCAGCTGATACCACTCCTGACAGCTGGGAACTGAGTGTGTTGGTCCTAGAAGGTAGCTGGGTGTTGCATTACAGCATATACTACCATTTACCCTTTGTGCCACTCTTACTCTTGTAATTGGTGCACCTGGCAAGGCTGAACATCTGTCCACTTACCCTTGCTTTAGGGTAGGGTAATATCTCCTAAACGTCAGTGTATAGCAGTGGCTGCTATCTCCATCTGATAGGCTTGGTAAGTTAAACTTGCCAGGATAATGGTGCCTTATTTTGTCTACTGGTCCCTTGGCACAATAGCCTGAAGTTACCACATGGCAGCCACCACTTAAAATAATTCAAAACCACCAACAAATGCAATTGCAGTGTGGCAACAGTCATTTCAGTTTACACTCATATACTGAATTCACCTTTCTGTGACCAGTTTGGGACTGGTTTTTCCATTGTCAGATGGACATATCCCCATGTGGACCAGCCATAGGTATGAGTTGAGGGAGTGGTGTCAGTGTAATAATGGTAGGTGACAGGGGCATCTTAAATGGACGTTTGTACCTTTTACTTGTACACTTCTGCCCTGATCATGACAGCATGAATACTATGTCTGCCTAACCATAGACTGCTGCTGGCTCCTTCTTAACTTGTGAGAACACAGGCCATGGTGGGAAGTTTTGGTTTCATGGTTACTTGATGTCTCTTGTCTTTCAGGGTACAATAGCATGCTACAGCTGTTTCTCAGATGATATAAGTCTCTGCTGCAAATGGCAATGGGATTTACTCCAGAAGTCAAGAGTCTAGATTGTGGTTCTTCTACTGGAACTTGTTATAAACCCTATACCATGTCTCTTTCATTATAGTACCTCTAGATTCTTAACTTGCATAGCTCGAGCTGCAGGATAGATTGCACCACAGACCAGAACTCCTGAAGTGTCATTCACTCCTCTGACCCACTGGACATCATGAGTCTTCTGTCTCATTCAATGAAAAGATTAGCTCTGTAATCTCAAATGTAGAATATGCCACCTCCAGAACTCAAAGAGGCCTTTTGAGTCTCATTTCCTTCTTAGTGTTGGGAGGTGCAGGATGTAATTTGTATTATAGTTTGAAAGTTATGTTCTAGAACACCCCAGACCACTGGACTCCTAAAAACTATATTAGTGTTACAAGCCAGTAATAATATCATTTCCTGTCACCTGGTAGACATGGATCTTACCAAGGACTCTAGTATACTTGTCAACTCTTGCCCATCTGTTCTAATTCACAGGATGCCACTGGTAGAAGAGATCAATGTGATGTCTAATTGGTCTGTATTTGGGAAATATGATAGAAGAGTTAACTTGAGGACAAAAGAATGTTTATCCCATGTGAGTACGAAGTACCTCTGCTCTGATCCTTCTTTCTATGAGAGATGAAGAAGGTATTTACTAGATGAATGGCCATCTACCATGTACCTTAGGAGATGTTATCTGCCAGGCAAAGATACAACTGGTAAAATAACTATAATTGAGGTTACTACCTGGTTAAATTTGTGGTAGTACACTACATTCCTACTCAATGACTCATCTAGTTTTGTTTTTTTTTAATTTTTTGTCTTTTTGCCTTATCTAGAGCCACACCCACGGCATATGGAGGATCCCAGGCTAGGGGTCTAACAGGAGTTGTAGCTGCCAGCCTTTACCCCAGCCACAGTAACACGGGATCTGAGCCACGTCTGCAACCTACACCACAGCTCCCAGCAACGCCGGATCCTTAACCCACTTAGCAAGGCCAGGGATCGAACCTGCAACCTCATGGTTCATAGCCAGATTAGTTAACCACTGAGCCACAACAGGAACTCCTCATCTAATTTTTGTAGAAGCCAGATTGCTGAATTAAATTAGAAATGATGGGGAATGCTACACTACATTCTTTGCAATTTGAGGGTGACACTCATCTCTATATGTTATTGAGGCATTTTTTGGTATACTGTTTTGACTAGGGAAATTTCAGGGCCTTCATTTGGCTTTCCTCACTATAATTCTGACCCCACAGTAATGGAGAATGCTCCATTGTGAGTGTTTTGCCAAATACCAAGTCTAATACAAAGACTAGACAAAGGTATGACATGGGGGCAATATATGGGCTTACAGGACCCAATGTGAGTCAGATCCGGGCCAGAGCTCCATTTATTAGTAGTCCCCATGCCCCTTCACTTTAAAAAAGGGTAAGAGATTGGAGGCTATTGAGGCTTTGAGGTATTAGGTATTTTGTATCAACTCAGACCCAGAGTCCCATAGTCCCTGAATTGTCTGGGTATCATTCTTTCCCTGTGCAATATAACCTCAGTCAACTTCCAGAGATCCCTGAGAGGTATAACTGTGTCTGATTTTGCAGTTCAATTTGAGGGTTTCTCTTTCTTTGAAACAGCCTCTCCCATTAGCCATTGGGATACACGTCTGAAGACAGACTTAGATTCAGAGATTAGAAAAGAGATTTTGACTATGAAATTAATAGATTGAACAAATATTTGTTTGGCTTCCATCTCTCTTGCCTTTTGGAATGCTGTATTCTATTCTTCATAAGGATGTTTTAATATATGTGGTCCTGTAGTATATTTTGAAATATGATTAACTTTTGCACAAAACTGTGTGGAATTATTAAATATTTTCTCTGCTTGATGATGATTACATTTCTCAAAGTGTTTAAAAAATTTAATTTGGCTTTAATTAAGAGTAAAAATTGCATATAGGTCTTTCACCTCCTTGGTCAAGTTTATTCCCATGTATTTTATTTTTTGGAGTGCTATTTTAAAAGATAAAGTATTTTGGTATTCTTTTTCTAATATTTCATTGTTAGTATACAGAAATGCGATTGATTTCTGAAGGTTAACCTTACTTATATCCTGCCACTTTGCTGAATTTGTCTATGAGTTCAAGTAATTTTGGGATTGAGTCCTTGGGGTTTTCTATATAAAGTATCATGTCATCTGCACAGAGTGACAGTTTTACCTCTTCAAAACTACAAAGCATTAATCAAGGAGATCAAAGAAGATACAAAGAAATGGAAAGATATTCCATGCTCATGGGCCAGAAAAATATACATATTGTAAAAATGGTTATACTACCCAAAGGAATCTACAGGTTCAATGCAATCCCTATCAAATTACCCAAGACATTCTTCACAGAACTAGAAGAAACAATCCAAAATTTTATATGGAACCTCAAGAGACCCAGAATAACCAAAGCAATTCTAAAGAACAAAAACCAAGCAGGAGGCATAACTCTCCCAGACTTCAGGCAATATCACAGGGCCACAGTAATCAAGACAGTGTGGTACTGGTACCAAAACAGACCTACAGACCAATGGAACAGAATAGACAAACCAGAAATAAAACCAGATGCCTACCGTCAACTGATTTTTGACAAAGGAGGCAAGAACATAAAATGGGAAAAAGACAGTCTGTTCAGTAAGAATTGCTGGGAAATCTGGACAGCTGCATGCAAATCAATGAAAGTAGAACACACTCTCACACCATGCACAAAAATAAACTCTAAATGGTTTAAAGACTTAAATATAAGACAAGATACCATTAAACTCCTGGACGAAAACATTGGTAAAACATTCACTGACATCAACCTTACAAATGTTTTCTCAGGTCAGTCTCCCAAAGCAACAGAAATCAGAGCAAAGATAAACCAATTGGACATAATCAAGCTGACAAGCTTTTGCACAGCAAAGGAAATCAAAAAGAAAATGAAAAGACAACTTACAGAATGGGAAAAAATAGTGTCAAATGATGCAACTGACAAGGGCCTAATCTCAAAAATATACAAACAACTTATGCAGCTCAACAGCAAAAAAAAAAAAACAACCCCATTGAAAAATGGGCAAAGGACCTAAGCAGACAGTTCGCCAAAGAAGAGATGCAGATGGCCAACAAGCACATGAAAAAATGCTCAACATCACTGATGATTAGAGAAATGCAAATCAAAAGTACTACGAGATACCACCTCACACCAGTCAGAATGGCCATGATTAACAAGTCCACAAACAACAATTGCTGGAGGGGGTGTGGAGAAAAGGGAACTCTCCTGCACTGTTGGTGGGAATGTAAGCTGGTACAACCACTATGGAAAACAGTATGGAGGTACCTTAGAAAACTATACATAAAACTACCATATGACACAGCAATCCCTCTTGGGCATATACCCAGACAAAACTTTCCTTGAAAAAGACACCTGCACACGCATGTTCATTGCAGCACTATTCACAATAGCCAAGACATGGAAACAACCCAAATGTCCATTGACAGATGATTGGTTTAGGAAGATGTGTTATATATACACAACGGAATACTACTCAGCCATAAAAAAGAATAAAGCAATGTCATTTGCAGCAACATGGATGGAATTAGAGGCCCTCATACTGAGTGAAGTAAGTCAGGAGATATGATATCACTAATATCTGGAATCTAATATACTGCACAAATGAACCTTTCTACAGAAAAGAAAATCAAGGACTTGGAGAACAGACTTGTGGTTGCCAAAATGGTGGGGGAAGGAATGGGATGGCAGGGGAGTCTGGGGTTAATAGTTGTAGATTGTTGCCTCTGTGCTGGAAAAGCAGGGAGATCCTACTGTATAAAACTGGGAACTATGTCTAACCACTTATGATGTGTAACCCTGTCACCACGTTGTGCAGCTGGTATAATGTAAAAAAAAAAAAAAGAGTAAACAGTAGTAACATTTTAAATGTTTAAAATTTTATGGTTTTCTTCATGCATACATTTCTCTTTCTTTTTATGTGCATGTATGTATGTATGTACATATGTATCTATCTTCCCAGATAATTTACAATATAATTATTTTAGTGAATGACATTACTTCTTTCACTTATTAAAGACTGTTAAGAAACCTGTTGAATTTTGAAAGCATGTATAGCCACCTTTCTAAATCTTTTCAATTCTAATACTTTTAAAATTTATATACTGACTTTCTGAAATGGATAATGTCTAACTGCAAGTTTTGTTTCTCTTGTTTTTGACATCTATAATTCTTCCCCACCCCCATTTCATTGGATAGAACTGCCAATACTACATTGCCTTTTATTGGATTGAAGGAGATTATTTCAAATTTATCTTAAATAGTAGTTTCTACTACTTCACCAACAAGGATTATTGGTGTCTTAGGTTTCCAAGAAATATGCTTTACTAATAAATATAATTCCTTCCATTTCACCTTTGCTAGGAGTTTTTATTAATTTGAGTTTAATTTTATCTAATGATTTTTAAGCAAGATTACCCTTTCTATTCAATTTCTTCAACCAACTAACATGCTAGATTAAATAAGTGTTTTTCTAATGTTGAATGATTCCTGTATTTCTCGGACAAGGTGAGGTTGGTAATGAGATACTCTTAAGTACACCCATAATACTTAAGAATTACAGATTTCCACATATTTACAAGTGAAATTTGTCTATATTTACATTTTAAATTTCATCATTGCTTAAGAGCTATCCTACCCTCATAAATGATTTAGGAAATAATCCATAATTTTTAATGTTCTGAACACTTTATAAAATGTAGATATTGTTTGCTTTTGATTATTTTGTAGCTCTTAGAATTCACTGAGTCCAGACTTGGTAAGCTTTTTTATTTTTAAGTTAATTTTTAATTTTTTTTAAAGTTCCTATAAGTTAATTGTCTATCCTACTGCAGTTACTCTTGATCATTTCTTATTATATACAAGTTTTTACTCTAACATTCAGAATTTTTTTCACAGTAACTATTAATCAGAAAGTATATCCCTATGAGTTTTTATAATCTGCTTTTTATCAGGAATACAATTAAGTTTAGATCATCTTCATTTAACGACTTGCTGGAAATCTACACAGTTGTGATTTTGCCAGAAATACATTTCAAATTATCATTCTTTTAAGCAATCGTTTGTTCAGTTCAGATAGGCTATTTGCATTTTATAGGAATAACAATGTAAGAGTAGCTGGGCAATTTCTGTTACTGACTCTGCAGCTATTAAGCAACCTATTCAGTTTTTATGAATATGTTTCTTCACAGATTAGGTAAATTTTGAAAGTTCTTTCAGTCTAGGACTATAGACTATGTTTTATTTTATTTTATTTTTTATTTTTTGCTTTTTGGGACAACACCCGCGGCATATGGAGGTTCCCAGGCTAGGGGTCTAATTGGAGCTACAACTCCTGCCCTACACCACAGCCACAGCAACGCCAGATCCGAGCTGCGTCTGCCACCTACACCACAACTCATGGCAACACCGGATCCTTAACCCACTGCGCAAAGCCAGGGATCAAACCCACAACCTCATGGTTCCTAGTCGGATTCGTTAACCACTGTGCCACGACGGGAACTCCTGACTATATTTCTAATACAAAATGTTACATATAATTTTCAACTTAATGTGAGAATATCTTATATTGGGAGGAAGAATCTTTTAAAAATAATATGATTTCTCAAGATATAAAATACTACCTAGGGAAATTTCTGCTACATTGTATAAGGAAATTGGAAAACAATACTACAGACCCCAACTTATAATTAGTTTAATATCATCAACTAGAAGTAGCAGAGTAAAATACAGAAAAGTTGTTAATTTTTAACTCATTCAAATTAATGGAATTTTAGAATCTTATACAGATATATTAAAAAATATACATGAATAAAAGATGTGTTTATAGGGAAAGTATTTAATTACTAGATGCTACTAATAGACTCACTATTCAGAGGACCACCAATTTGCTTAAAATAACTTGCTGTAATTGAGGATTTCATTAGCCAAGGTAAGTATAAAATTAGTCATAATATCATACTGAGGTATTTTTACTTAATTAGCTTTTTCAGCATTCTTTAAAATTTTCATTATTTTGTGTTTGTTATAGTTTAAAGAACATGTACTCTAATTTATAAGGCTATGCAAATGCCTGTATAATACTAGCTTTGAAGCAAATTATACAACATGGGAATTGATACAGATTTCTATGAAGAAAATATCATTACATAAAACAAAAGCAAATTTGCATGTTTTGCTCTTTAAATCCATTTATGAGCTAATAAAAATTTCCATATAAAATGATAATAAATACATATAGGAAAGGCATCATGAGAATAAAACATTAATTTTTATGATTCTAGCCTATAGACTGTATTAACCTATCACAGAAAATGTTTATTTACATTTGCATGACTTATAAAACTTAACTTTGTATATACATTATATTGTTAATTTAAAGATTTATTTTCAAGTTCAAGGGAAATTATAAGGCATTTCCAAGAGAATTCTGCTGTGAAACGGCAATGTTGACATTACATTTTCTATTTTATTCATGTTTGTTATTTTCGTCTTTTTTTGCTCATAGGCTTTCTTTGAATCTCATTTTTGTTGGAAAGTTAATTTAATAGCTTACTGAAAGTTCAGAGTTCAGTTCTCCAAGTAAGCATTATATTAGTATTCACAAGGAAAATTCTACAAGTTATATAATAAACATAAGCTATTTTTATTCATCTTTGTAGTACTAATATGTTCCTTTTCTCCATTCTTAAAAATTGTAGGGTAAATGGGTACAATGAATAATCCCTTGGTGTTCTTAGTGTTAAAGCAATAAGTAATTTTAATATTAAAACATAAGTTCTGAAGTTTTTGAAAATATGCTCATATCTATGATTCTGGAAAGTGAAATATGTAGGAAAATATGTGAATATATCACCAGATCCTATGGCTTACAGACAAAAAAAATAGATATAAAGATAAAGCCTTAATGGTACTTACTGGATTGGACTTGATTACAGAAGAATTTTATGTTCCTCCCAATTGGGACTATATTTTGAATATATATGCATTATTAGGAAAAATATAAAAGATGTGTGTGTATCATAACTATAAATATCCATCTTCACCTCTTCATTGCAGCAGAGATACAGCTATCTATATAAGGATTCTTGTCCGTGTCAAGTCCTGGATGCAATCCTGACCCAGAATAGTTAGGTGGTATCTGGGCAGTGTGTATTACCTATGGACTCTAGAGTTAGGCTGTTATACCTATAAAAGGATGACACTGCTACTATTCTCCAGAGCAACTGATGTATGTAAACCTGAAAATGAAATCCTCCACCAAGAATTACATTAATATCCTATTGTTGTTATAACATATTATACCAGACTTTTTAGCTTAAAACAACACAATTATTATCCTACAGTTGTGGAGGCTAGAAGTCTAAAATGGCTAAAATCTAGGTGTCATCAGGGTTGCCTTCCCTCTATGGCATAATCTGTTTCCTCGTCTTTTCCAGCCTCCATAGACCTCCCGGTTGCCTTGGTTTGTGGTCCCTGCCTCAATACTCAAAGCCAGCAGCAAAGAATCTCTAAATTTCTTTCTGGCTCTAACATCCTACCTCTCTCTTCCACATTTAAAAGATCCTTGTGGTGATCTCAGGTGTACCTGTATTATCCAGGATAATCTCCTTATCTTAAAATCTGCTAATTCACACTAAGTCTATCTGTAACCCTAATTCCCCTTGCCATATAAATGAATATATTCATGGATGTTAGGGATTAGGACATATGCATCAGTGTCCTACCTACCATAGCATGTTATAATGCCTTGTCATATTGTTACCTTAAAAATAATTTTAGAGTTAGCCAAGGGATTATTGAGTCCACCCTTATATAATAATTAAAGAAATATATGAGAGGAAACCCTGGGCTGGGAACAATAAAGTAAAAATTCTCATTCTAATTCTACCCTTGAAGATAGCATTGCTTCCACAAGGTCACAAATTGTTATCTGTGAAGCTCAGTTTCCAAATATAGATGGGTTGTCTCCAAATTTCCATTAGTTTTATAGTAAAGATTGATGATTATGGAAAAGAAAGAATGTCACGTTAAAGAAGAGGATTTTAAAATTCGAAGACATAGTAGACAGCCGTAGACCTTGAGAAGTCGCAGATGAAAGATTCCAAAGGGGGACATAGCTAATTTTCTGACTCTTAGAATCAGGCAAAGGAAGAAAACCACCCCAAACTCTGTATTGTTTTGTCATTTGTTTTTGAGCCAAGTGAGTGTGATCTGAATAAATAACCCTCATGGTCTGCATGGTCTACAGCCTCCAGAGGGAGTAGTGTCAGCAGGTTATTGTGCACATGCCCCTGGGAGATTTTGATATCAATGACAGAGAAGAGTTTGGGTACTAAGTGTCTTTTCTAACCTCTTCAAAAAGTATTGGGTAATATGTGAGGAAAAGGATTCCAGTGTTCACAGAAACACTGCTTGTTTGGGTACAGAGAGGGTCAGAGCCTTAGCATTATGAAAAGTTTTAAGGTGCTTGAGAACTTTCATGACTGAACTATAAAACCAGCCACATTTCACATTTCAAGAATTTTTAGATGGGTGAAATGAGTTAGAATTCAAAGTGGGGTGGGGCTTGAGAGTTTCATGTAAATATTTATCCTTCATAAATATACATTAAATTTCTCACTATAACTTAATATAAACAATATCAATGTAGCTATTTCTGACACTTCTTAGATTAAGGAATTAGCATCAGGAAATTATATAAACTGACTACCCTTGGATTTGATAAAAATAGTACACATGAGTGGGAACATTTAAACATATATAGATGAGTGTGTATACATGCATTAAAGTGATATTTATCAACTCTAGATGACACAACACAAAAAACTCAATAATTATTAGACTTCTAGTATAATAAATATTTAACTAAATTTATTTTGAGAAATTATAAACTTATAGACCTAATCTTACAAATAAGGAGCTTTTGTTGAATTTATGAGAGTATTGATCAACTATTTTTCTCTATGAAAGATAGGGATTAGCAAGACCCAAAAGGACACATTCAGAGCAATGAACAGCTGTGAAACCAGTGAGAATAGAGTTAAAGAATTTTAGAACATATCAGACTGTCCCTGGGCATCCCTATGCATCCTAGAATAGCTCCATGTCTATAGCCAGGAGGTGAAATCAGGAGTTCAGGCTGCTGCTCAAATCTTAATTCTGAGATTTACAGATAAGATCATGCTCTCAAACACACAAACATACTTTCTAAACACAACTGGGTTGCCATGAATAGAGCTGTAAAAATATTCCACTATATTTTCTAATGTCCAAAGGGTATAATAACAATGCTGTAGAATAAAAAAGGAAGATTTGTATTTATTTCCTTCACCTTTCAAAAGTAGTTTCCAAATAAATTAAATTATTTTCCAGTATTTCCTCTACAAAATTGCATCATACATCCTAAAGGAAATGCACAGAGCATAAAAGATAGAATAACACTTGTATGCACCAGAACAGTGTAATAAAAAGCCATTCTGAATTTCCTGACAAAGAAACCACCCAAGGCTAGAAATAGGTGAGTATGATAGAAAAAGGAAAAACAGAGAGTACTCAGATGATTCCCTTACAGGGCTATTTTATGGCATGATTTATCGACTGAGGATAGGTAAAGCACCTCTGCGTTCATATTCATAGCAACACTAATTCAAAACAATTTACTCACTTATGATTATTGAAGATTATGCATACATATTTTTAAAAATAAAAGCCGTATATATTTAAATCAGCTATTTTCTAATAAATCATTTTCATTACTATCTGTTATGCTCAGAATTTATTTATCATGTACAAGAGAATAACAAAATGATTTATCAGTATACTGATATAATAGTTCTCCAATTAATCCATAATATTTAATTAGCAAGATTGGTAGACAGAGGTTGTTTTATTTCCCACTTAAAAAAAAAACTTCCTTTAAATAAATATTTAGCCAAATATTCTTACTAGTAGTTTACTAGCAAGGGTAGATTTACTCTTAAACTTGACAACAAAGATGAAAATATTATTTAATTCCCATTAGTGCATAATGAATATTTCCTTAGGCACAGTTCCAAAAGATTAACTAATTGACACTCTGAAAATCACCAACAGCATATGCAATAAAATATGAGTAGATATGTTTACTACATTTTTATAATAATGATAATTTGTTTTTGAAAATAGAGGGTGAAGCTACATTATGATGTATCATGTCTTCTGAAATGAGAAAAGCTCACGTTTGCTACATGATTTTTCTCAAACAAGTGGTAGGGCTACATAGAAACAGATGGGAAAGCCAAAAGGTCAACACTTACTTCTCTTTTAAAAGGAGGATATGAAGTATAATGAGGAAGGAGTTTGTTGACAAAGAGTGAGCAAGAAAAGAGTAGTATGTTCTTATCATTAGAAGGACACATAACGTTCTAGGACAATAAGTGCAAAAACACAAAGAACAAGCTGTAATAAGAAGTGCCTTGGCCATCTGTTGGCCATCAGATTTAGACATAATGCAATAAAGCTTTTAAACTTAAAATTAAATAAAAATTATGGGCTCTATTTGGTATTGTTAATATACTGCATACACACACACAAGTTAAACATCAAACACAATCTAGTGTTTTATTCAGGCAAAGAATATGAGATGATCCTCTCCTTCTTTCTCAGCTGTTAATAGGAATCCAAGTATACTATAAGCAAAAAAGATGGAGTGGTCTGACATTCGCATATAAACTGAATTCATTCCTCCTGTTTGTCTAACAAATTATTATGACACTTGCATGGATTTCTGCAGGTCTCCCCTTCTAATAATTTATGGTACTAAGCAGGAACTAGATTCCACCATAGAATGCAAAGATCTACAAATCCATATGTTCAAAAGTATCTGCAAACTTGTTTACTTGTTTAGTTAAATAAATATTAATTAAATGGCTGTTAAGTATCAGATATTGTTCTAGGTGCTGTGGATACAGCATATTACAGAAAGTCTGACATGGTCAGAAAGTCCTTGCAATTACACAGAAACAATAAAGGAGAGTCAAGAGAAAACGCAGCCAAAAAAAAATCAGAGCCCTCATGAGATGGTACAGGTATTGGATTTCATAGAGACATGCTGTAATATAAACATGTAATATAAACACTGTAATATAAACATGATTAAAAATTGACAACGTTTTGAGTTATTAAAGGAAAATATGAGTGTAATGACTGAACAAATAGGGGCTTTTAAAAGATTAATGAAAACTATAAAACTGGAATTTCTAGAACTGAGAACTACAATAAAAATTTTAAAAATCTAAGATAACTTTCACATTCAATTTCGGATAGTGGTAGAAAAATAATGCACATGAAAGTAAATAAAGAGAATCCTTACAATATGAAAATGAGAGAGAACACAGCTTGTAAAAAAATTAACAGGGCCCAAGGAACAGTATCAAATAGTCTGGTACACATAAACTTTAAGATCCATAAGAAAAAGAGAATGAGATCAGAGTAGAAAAATATTTTAAGAAACCATGGCTTAAATATTCCCATATTTAATGAAAAACAACTAAGAGATTCTAGAAGCCCATTACACCTAAAGCAAATGTAAAGAAAAAAAAGAAATCTGTAAATAATAATAAATAAATAAATAATAGCAAAAACCAAAGATTTTAAAGAAATCTTAAAAGAATTCAGAGAACAAATACATGGAAAGAAAATTTTAAATAACTGTTGATTCAGAAACAATGAAACCAGAGGAAGTAAAAAGATACATCTAATTTTCTGACAGTTAAAACCTCTACATCCAACAAAAATATCACTTAAAATGTGATTGAAATAGAGATAGTTTCAGTTAATCAAGAGCTGAAGCAATTTACCACCAGTGGGCCTACTCTACAATGATACTACAAAAAAGATTCTTCAGGTTAAAGGAATTGCTACAAAATGGAAACCAAAAATTTCAAGAATAAATAATTTTATAAGCAGTTTTAAACACAGCTACATTAATATTTTACTTCTCATAATTTGCTTGAAATTTTAAACCAAAAATAACACTATAAAATGCAATTGACTAGAGGGAGAATAAAAAGATAAACACAAAGAATGAGCATAAGGGAGAAAATGGTATAATGCTGTTATAAGGGTATTACATTTATATTTATTAAGTGGGATGTGAAATGTATGAATTGTCAAATATAAAGGGAAATGTTGGATATGCAGAGTAGAAAGTGAGACATAAAATGTGAAATGGTACACTACTGAATCTAAAAACAGTGGATGTCTATTATTATAATATAGTTACCATTAAAAATAAAAATAATGCAATAAATATACCTAACTGGTATAAGTTAATATTCAAATGTTGTTACACTGAATAAAAAAGCATTAGCTAATTACATGCTAATTATATGTATTTATATATAACAAAATTTAAGTATAAAGACATAAACAAGTTGAAAAAATTTAAGTGGAATAATATATTAGATAGAAAATACACTTAAGAGGGCTGGGATGACTCTCAGAAAAAAAGCAGATTTCATAACAAGAAGCATTGGAAAAGCAATGTTAAATGGAGTCATTTACTGTAAGGGTATTACAATCTTAATATGTATGCTCCTAATAAGAGAGCTTCAAAATTCATAAAACACAAGCTTACATAACTGAAGGAAGAAATAGACAGTTAAAAACATACTTAGAAATGTGAACCTCATTTCATAACGATTTTAATTTCTCTCATATAGAACAAATGGACAAAAATATTAGCAAGTGTAGTAAAAATCTAAACAATATTACCATCTAATGTCAGTATATTTAGACAATATTACACTTAAACCTATGTCTGAAAATGCACATTCTTTCAAATGCATATGGAACATTCACCAGGCTAGACTAAATTGCCCACAAACATTTCATTTCTCTGTGAGCAAACTGAATTAGAGAGCAACACAAAGAAGATACTAAGAAAACACTTAAATATTTATGAATTATCTACACTGCTAAATAAGTCATGAATCAAAAATAAAATCACAGGGGAAATAAAATACCCAGCACGGTATGAAAGATAATAAAAGTAAAGTTTACCAACATTTGTTGCATACTGAAAATACAGTGTTTACATGGAAAAACAAAGTTTAAAAGAAAGAAATGGTTAAAATCAATGATCTCATTTCCCACATTGAAAGGCTAAAAATACACAACAAATTCACCCAAGAATGGATGCAGTACAGATTAGAGTAGAAATCAGTGTAAGAAAACAAACAATACACAACTTTCACAAAGCCAAAATTTCATTCTGTGGAAATAATGTCCAAAATTCTAACAAAATTAAGAGAAAAAGTCACAAATACCAGAAATGAAAGAGGAAATATCATTACAACTTTTAAAGACAGAAAACAGAATACTTTGAACGACTTTACTCCACCAAGTATAACTGAGATTAAGGAGACACTTAAGAGGGCTGCGATGACTCTCAGAAAAACGGAGATTTCAAAACAAGAAGCACTGGAAAAGCAATGTTAAATGGAGTCATTTATTGTAAGGGTATTACAATCTTAATATGTATGCTCCTAATAACAGAGCTGAAAATATTTGACCAATCTTACTTTAAACATCAAAAAGAATATGTTTAATGAAGAAAACTCAAGGTCTAGGTAGTTTCACTGGTAAATTCTTTCAATCATTTAAGGTCAGAATTATACCATTCTGATACTTTTACACTTTAAGAAATTAAATGTGAAGTGAGAACTTGCCATTTAATTTTAGATACTAGCATGTAGTCTTTACATCCTACAAACCTCAAAGACATTATTGAAAGGAATATATAAACAAGTATCCTTCATAATATAGATGGAAATATCTTCAACAAAATAACATAAATCTAGTAATACATAAAAACACTAATCCATTATGACCAAATGGGGTTTATCCTAAAAATGCAAATTTAGTTTGTCATTTGAAAGTAATGCACTTCAACATGTAACAGAATAAAAGTGTACCCATTTACAATTTAAAAACCCTCAGCAAATTAAGAATGAAAGAAAATTTTCTCAACTAATAAAGGATATTTATAAAATAATATAGCTAATGATTTCTCCCTAAGAGTGGGAACAAGCAAAAAATTTACACTTTTACTAATTTAATCATGTTCTGCAGATCCCAGTTTATGAGGTTAAAAAAAAGGTAAAACAAAAAAGACTGTTCAGCTGTGTTTATTTTAACTTTACATATCTGTCTCTGTAAAAACGTCCAAAAATTCTGTTAAAAATTTAAGCTGTAAGGTTTAACATGTGAATTTAATAAGATTAGAGGATACAAAGCAAAGCCAGTATACAAAGGACTTTTGTAACTACAGTTTCTCTTAGATATACAGTTTTCTTATAGGATGTTAAAAGAAAAGCATTCCATTTTATTCATGTAATTTTTTATGCATAGTTCATAAGACATATATTTATGTTTCCTTTAACTATCAGCGTCTGCAGTTTATTAATATCATGCCTTCATTTCTAACATGATAAGCACCTGTACTTGTTCTCATCTGATCTTATCTCCGACTATGCAGTCATTTTATTTTAGATTATATTAGTATTTTTAAATATTTTACTATAGTATAATATACATACAGAAGGTTTTCTATATCATAAAAACTTGAGGAATTTTCACAATACCTTGTGTAATAAGTTCTTATCAAGGAACTAAGCATTAGTAGCTCCGAAAACCTACATCTTAGGTTCGTACCCAGTGACTGTAACTATCCTACATCTCTTTCCTAACTTGTGAAAATTTATATTGGTTTTACCAGTTTTTGTTTTTTTATGTGAATATTATAATAAGATATATGCTCTTCTCTGTCTGACTTCTTTGGCTCAAAATTATATTTGTGAGATTCATCCACTTTATTTCATGTTGCTGTCAACAGCTCACTCTCATTAATGCGTTGATGCACTGTTAATATATTATGTTTAGCAGTTCTATTTTAATGAACATTGGTTTATTTTTTCCTACTTTGTAGTTATTATGAATAAATCCTCTAAAGGCATTTTTATATGTCTTTGGTAAACATGCACTTATTTTTCAGGAATTGTAACTAGGTATGAATTGCTGGATCTTGAACATATGCATATATTCAGCTTCAGTGGATACTGACAGTTTTCCAATATGGTACTAATAATAATCTTGCAGACGTGCATAAGAATTTCAATTACTACAAATTCATGCCAACCATTGGTGGTTTCCATCTGTTTTAATTTAGCCATTTTTGTTGGCTGATATATTTTTAATATTTTAATCACTGTACATTTAAAATAACAATAAATTTAGTGAGAGTATTCACTCATAATTATCTCCCATATGGACTTCCTCCCAGGTTCATTTTCCTGTTAGTCTGCTAGGGCTGCCAAAATACAACAGGTAGCGGCTTAAGTAACAGTAACTTACATTCATACAGTTCCGGAGGCAGTAAGTCCAAAACAAATGTGCCTTCATGGGCTGATTTTTGGTGTGGCTTCTCTTCCTGGCTAGTAAATGGCTTCTTTCTCTCTGTGTCTTCATATGAACTCTCTTCCATGTGTATGCACACAATATCTTGTGTCTGTTCTTCTTATAAAGATACCAGTCCTCTTGGATTAGGGCTTGCTTCTTAGGATCTCATTTAACCTTAATTATCTCCCTGAAAGCCTAAGTTCCAAATAGTCACTTTCGGAATTAAGCCTTCAACATATGAATTTGGGGGAGGAGGAAACAATTCAGTCCATAACAATTTCCCTTCTTGCTAAATTACATCTCCCAAGATATCTTTCAGTGAAGCTAGTTCAGTGTAAAATTGTATTTTACCCCGATGTTTATATGAAGTTTTACCCTGAAGAACAATTCTAAATTTTGATAAACTTCACAATATTATTCCACTGTCTTTTTACACCTTGGATGCTGTTAATACCTGTTTTACTCTTTTTTCCTCCTACTTCAATCCCCGTATTTGATGTCTTCCTATTTTTCCTTCTTTCTATTTTTCCTTCTTTCTATTTTTCCTTCTTTAACTTTCTAGCATATTATATAATTTACTCTACTGCTATAACTACTGTTTATTTTATTTCACCCTTTAAATATAGAAACTCAAATAGTGTGGATACCTTTAATGCTCTATTCACTACTGTGTTCCATGCACTTGAGAAGAGTATCCAACAAACAGTGTGTTTTCTGTATTTTTTTGCTGTTCTTGTTTTTTATTTTTACTATTTTTGTTGAAGTATAATTGATTTACTATGTTATACTAGTATACAACATAGTGATTCAAAATCAGGGGAAGATAGGATGAGAATTTTAGAGTAGTAAGATGTGGAGCTCATCTCCTCCTATAACCAAATAGGAAATACATTGATAAGTGTAACAATTTTCATAGAAAAATAACTGGAAACTGGAAGTACTCTTGTATGACCAAAGTTGTAAGAAAGAAAAATGTAATACGGTAGAAGAGAAAGAAAAATGATTAGGTCAGAATCTGTATCCCTTGGGGGAGACTTAGAGGAAAAAAGAGATTACATAGATAACACCTGCCCTGGGGAGTAGGCAATTCAAGCCAGACTGGGCACCCCAGCCCTGGGATCCTATGTGGAGGATAAAGGCCTTCTTGGCTGCTGGGAGGATGACTGGGACCAATGGAAGTCCTGTGAGAAGCCCAGACCTCACTCCTGAGGAGTGCATGCCACCAAGGCAGGACAGAGAAAGGTATGACTTAACAGCTGCTGGATTTCATGCAACCTCCTCTTTATGTGCCCTAACCAAAGAAGAAGATATTGTACTCATTGATGTATACGCACTCAAAAGAGGAGCACCTAAATAGAGCATACTAACAAACATAAAGGGAGAAACTAATGACAATAGATGACTTTAATACCCCACTTATGTTAATAGAAATATAATATAGACATTAAATGAACATAGCAACAGGGTTCTTAAATGACCAGTTGGACTTAAATAGCTATAAGACATAACATCCCCAAAAGGCACAATATATATTACTTAAAGTGGACATGGAATATTCTTTAAGAAAGATCATATGTTAGGCCACAAAATGAGTCTCAATAAATTAAAGAGGATATAAATTTAACAAAGCATTTTTTCCAACCACAAATGTATGAGACTCAAAATCCATTACATACAAAAACACAGAGACTAAAGAGACAACACAAGTATAAGCACAAACACATGGAGGCTAAACAACATGACTCATTGGGACAATAAAGAAATCAAAGAGGTTATTAGAAAATTTAAGACAATTGAAACATGACATCACAAAATCTATGGAATTCAGCAAAACCAATTCTAAGAGAGGAGTTTATGGTAATAGAAGCCTTCCTCAAGAAACAAGAAAATTCTCCAACAAAAAATCTAACCTACCACCTAAAGGAATTAGAAAAAGAATGACAACAACAAAAAAGCCTAAAGTCAGCAGAAGGAAGGAGACAATAAACATCAGAGAGGAAATAAATTAAGTAGAGATTAAAAAACAGCAGAAAAGATCAATGAAACCAAAAGCTGTTCTTTGTGAAAAGATAAACAAAATATGATAAACCTTTAGCCTGGCTCATAAGAAAGAAAAATAAATAACCAAGGAAGAAAGAAACTATAAAGAGACCAATCCCAAGTACTGAAATTTAAACTGTGATTTAAAAAGTTCCAACACACAAAAATGCAGGACCAGAGGTCTTCACAGGTAAATTCTATCAAACACTTAGAGAAGTATTAACACCTATCCTTCTGAAACTATTTCAATAAATTGCAGAGGAAGGAATTCTCCCAAAGCATCACAGTGACATGAAAACCAGACAAAGATATCACATACACGTGCGCGCGCGCACACACACACACACACACACACACACACACACAGAGAAAGTTATAGGGCAATATCAATGAGGAACATATGGGAAAAAAATCAACAAAATACGAGCAAAATGAATCCAGTGATACATTAAGAGAATAATACACTTTGATCAAGTGAGATTTATCCCAAGGTTGTAAAGATTTTTCAGTATCTTCAGATCTATCAGTGTGATAGACCACATTAACAAACTGAAGAGTAACAACCACATGATCATCTTGTTAGATAGATGAAAAGCTTTTGACCAAATTCAACAATGATTTATGATAAACACTTATCAGAAAGTGGGTATAGAGGGAACTTACCTCGATATAATAAAGACCATAGATGACAAATCCACAACTAATGTCATTCTCAATGATGAAAACCTGAAAGTATTTTGGCCAAGATAAAGAATAAGATAAGGGTGTCCACTCTCACCACTTCTATTCAACATAGTTTTAGAAGTCTTATCCATGGTAATCATAGAAGAAAAGGAAATAAAAGGAATCAAAATTGGAAAAGAGGAAATTAAACTGTCACTGTTTGCAAATGACCTAATATGATACAAAGAAAATCCTAAGGAGGCTACCAGAGAACTCTTAGAACTCATCAACAAATTTGGTAAAATTGCGTGATACAAAATTAATACACAGAAATCTATTGAATTTCTATATTCTCAAAATTAAAGATGAGAAAGAGAAATGAAGGAAGAAATTCCATTCACCATCCATCAAAAAGAAGAAAATACCTAGGAATAAATCTACTTAAGGAGGCAAAGTCCTATACTCTGAATACTATAATACACAGAAGAAAGAAATTGAAGATGACACAAATAGATAGAAATATATACCATATTCTTGGAATGGAAGAATCAATATATTGTCAAAATGACTGCACTAACTAAGTCAGTTTACAGATTCAGTGCAACCCCTATTACATTACCAATGGCACTTTTCACAGAACTAGAACAAAATACTTTTTTAAATTTCTATGGAAACACAAAATACCTGGAATAGCCAAAGCAATAATGAGAAAACAGATTCTTAAGGAATTAGAATCCCTGAATTCAGACTATACTACAAATCTACAATCGTCAAAGTAGTATAGCACTGTCACAAAACAGAAATACGGATCAATGGAACAAGATAAAAGCCTGGGAATAAGCCCAAGCCCTTATGGTAAATTAATCTATGGCAAAGGAGGCAAGAATATACAATAGAAAAAAGATAGTCTCTTCAATTATTAGTGCTGGGAAAACTGGACTGGTTTATGTCAAA
This sequence comes from Catagonus wagneri, assembly GCA_004024745.2. NCBI lineage: Eukaryota > Metazoa > Chordata > Mammalia > Artiodactyla > Tayassuidae > Catagonus > Catagonus wagneri. Next base: position 1,073,667 of record PVHT021183528.1, read on the forward strand.
GAATGAAATTATAACATTCTCTAACACCGTATATAAAAATAAACTTAAAATGGATTAAAGACCTCAGTGTAAATCCAGATTGTATAAAACAACTTTTAGAGGTAAACACTGGCAGAAGACACATTGACATAATTCATAGCAGTATCTTTTTGGATTTGCCTTTTTGCTTAAGCTAAATAAAAACAAAAATAAACAAATGGAATCTAATAAAACTTAAAAACTTTTGCACAGCAAAGGAAATCATAAATAAAAATACAATCTATAGAATGGTAGAAAGTGTTTGCAAATGAAGTGACTGACAATAAATTAATTTCTAAAATATAAAGAACACCCATAATAAAAAAATCCAATTAAAAAATGGTGAGAAGATCAAAATAGATATTTCCCCAAAAAAGACATACAGATGGCTAAAAAAAAAGCACATGAAAAGATGGTCAATGTCACTAATTATTAGAGAAATGCAAATCAAAGCTACAAAGAGGCCTCACACCAGTCAGAATGTAAATCATCAAAATATCTACAAACAGTAAGTGGTGGAGATGGTATGGAGAAAGGGATACTCTCCTACACTATTAGGGAGGATATAAATCAGTGCAGTCACCATGGATGACAGTATAGAGGTTCCTTAAAACAATAAATATATTGGGAGTTCCTCAGTGGCTCACTGATAATGAACCTGACTAGAATCCATGAGGATGAAGGTTCAGTCCCTGGCCTCAACCAGTGAGTTAAGGATCTAGCATTTCTGTAGCTCTGATGAAGGCCAGACAGGGTTAGGATTCCACATTGCTGTGGCTATGCTGGACCCCTAGCCTGGGAAATTCTACATGCTGTGGGTGCAGCCCTAAAAATTTTTTTTAAATGCAAATATAGAACTACCTTATGATCCAAAAATCCCTCATAAAAAAAAATCATAATTTGAAAAGATACAGGAGAGATCAAAATGGAGGAGGAGTAAGATGTAGTGCTCACCTTCTCCCACAAACACATCAAACAAAGAAAACAACCATCTACGTGTAGAATGATTCACACAGAACATCTACTGAATGCTGCAGAAGACTTCCAAAAGGGGCAAGAAACACTCCAAAACTGGGTAGAACAAAAGGAAAAAAATGAGAGAGACAGAAAGACAGAGAGAGAGAGAGGAGAGAAATCCGGAAGGGACCAACACTCCTGAAAGGGAGTTGTGAAAGACTAAAGCAACTGCACACTAGGAGGCCACATAACCAATGTGGAGAACAGCCAAGAAGGAGAAGGAAGCTCAAAGCCCTGGAGAAAAGTGCATCAGTCAGACTGAGGAGCACAAAACAGAAAGAGAGCCAAAGAGACCATCATTATCACTGCCCCCAGAACCACAGTCTGAGATGCTCAGGTGGGGGCTGGGCACTGAGACTCAGCCTCCAGAGGTCAGTTCTGGGGAGATGATTAGGGTTGAATGTGTGGAGATAGCTTGAGGGGCTAGGGAGTATTGTGCCATTAACTGGGAGCAGAGCACCATAGCCAAGGTGGTGAGGGTGGAGACCTGGGCCTTGAGGAGAAGCAATGTGCCGTTGTGGGTGAGTGTGACAGGACAAGGGGTGAGACCACCACAGGAATATCTTTCTCTGTGCTCGTGTGGGCTTTCTGGTGGCAGGGCCCCTCTTGTGTGTGCTCTTGAGTTGTGGGGCACCTCTTGCACAGGCTATGGGTGACTAGGGCAAAACACCTCAGCCATCTCAGACCCCAGAGGTAGGCGTGGCCCACCACCACTAGGGGTCCATGAACAGGCACCAGCTGCTGCCCCAGATACTTCAGGGGTTACTGTAGATAAGGCACTTCAACCGAGTGCCACTCATTGTTGCTCTCACTCCCTTAGGAATGCACATGCCCAGCTGTTGCCACTGCCAAAAGGCTATGGGTGCTGCCTACACCTCCCTGAGGGTCACTGCCACTTCTCAGGGCCCAGTAACCAGGAGCATCCTGTGCCAACTCCCCTCAGGTCCTTACCATTGTCAGTGCCCCAGCAGCTTTGCACTGGCTACAGGCCCCACCCATTACCTCCATCTCCCAAGAAGCACAAGCAGGCTGTATACCAGCACAATATCTATCAAAGGGATAGCTGCCTACACACACTGAGGAAAGAGACAGCAAGCATCCAACCAAAAGGACCCCTCGTGACCAAAAAGAAAAACAAAAGTCAGCCCTAACTTACTACCCAGGGGCACTATCACATATGAACAGCCCTCTAAGGCTACTGCAGTTATTTCCCCTAAATTCATAGAATAAGAAAAATATGAGCAAAATGAAGAAGCTCAGGAAGCATTCTCAGTTAAAAGAAGAAAATTCCTCTGAGGAAGCTAGTATTGAAACAGACCTCTGCAGTCTAAATTTCAAAAAGATGATAGTGAAAATTCTGAAGGAGCCAATAAAAGTTAGAAAACACATTTGCAGAGATGCAAGCTGAATTAAAAGCACTGAAGAGCTTAATGAATAATGCAGAGGAATGAATAAGTGACTCAGAAGATAGATTAATGGAAAGAATGCAATCAGGACAGCCAACAGAAAACCAAATGAAAAAAGAAGCAGTATAAGAGAACTATGGCATAAAGTAAAGTGGGCCAATCTATGCATAGTAGGTGTTCCAGAAGGAGAAGACAATGAAAAGGTGATTGAAAATATATTTGAAGAAATTATGGCTGAAAGCTTTTCAAATCTAAAGGAAATAGATATCAAGACTCAGGAAGCACAGAAGTCCCCAAACAAGTTGAACCCCAAAATACCCACACCAAGGCACATTATAGTAAAAATGGCAAAAGTTAAGGATAAGGGGAGGATTCTAAATGCAGCAAGAGAAAAACAAGGAGTTAATTACAAAGAAACTGCCATAAGGCTATCTACAGAAAAAAACTACAGGCGAAAAGGGAGTGGCTAGATATATTCAAAGTCCTAAAAGGGAAATATTTTCATCTTATAATACTCCATCCTGCTAGTATATCACTTAAAATAGAAGGAAATATAAAGACTTTCCCCAACAAACAAAAACTAAAAGAATACAGCAAAACTGAACCCATTCTAAAAAGAAATGCTGAAAAATCTCTTCTTAATAGGGGAGAAGTAAGAACATACATGATGGAGGAAATCACAATTAGAAAGTAATCACTTAAATACAGTAGTATCTAGATCTAAAAGGAAAAAACAACCTATTTGTAAAAGTGGCAATAAACACAAGTAATAGCAAAAGGATAAATAAGAAGCTATAAAAAAAAAAGGGCATCAAAATCATAAAATGTGGGGAAAGAAAATAAAATCTTGACTCAATAAGAGATTCAAAAAACAATAAAAACAAGTCAATAAAACCAAGAGCGTGTTCTCTGAAAAGGTGAACAAAATTAACAAAGCTCTGGCCAGACTCATCAAGAAGAAAATAGAATGAACCCAAATAAATGAAATAAAAAATGAAAAAGGAGAAATCTCAGTGGAGACCACAGAAATAAAGAAAACCATAAGAGAATACTATGAATGATTATCTGGCAACTAATTTGAGAACTTAAATGAAATGCACAACTTTCTAGAAACATACAGCCCACCAAAACTGAATCAAGAAGATATACATCCTTTAAACAGACACATCAGTAGAAAAAAAATTGTATATGTAAAATAAAACACTCCCTACAAAAAAAAAAAAAAAAGCCCAGGAACAGATGGATTCACAAGTGAATTCTACCAAACATATAAAAATAGAAATTATGTCCATCCTTAAATTTTCCAAAATGTTGAAAAAAAGGAACACCCTGAAGGACATTGCCTAGAGCCACCATCACCCTAATACCAAATTCAGACAAAGATACTACCAAAAAAGAAAATTATAGGCCAACACCTTTTATGAATACAGATGCAAAATTCTCAACAAAATTTCAGCCAACTGAATCCAACAACATATAAAAATGATCATTCACCACAACCAAGAGCAATTCATCCTAGTTTCACAAGGATAGTTCAACGTACACTAATCAATCAATGTCATAGAACACATTAACAAAAGTGAAAAACCACACGATAATCTCAACAGATGCAGAAAAAGCAATTGACAAATTCAACATCCATTCATGACAAAAACTCTTACCAAAGTGGGTATAGAGGGAACTTAACATAATAAAGGCTATTTATGATAAGCCCACAGCAAATATAATACTCAATGGAGAAAAGCTGAAAGCCTTACCACTAAAATCTGAACAAGATAAGGTTGCCCATTCTCACCACTTTTACTCAACATAGTATTGGAAGTCCTGGTCACAGCAATCAGATAAACACAAGAAATAAAAAGGTATCCAAATTGGAAGACAAGAGGTAAAATTGTCACTGTTATGCAGATGAAAATACTATATATACAGAAAATCCTAAGGACTCCATTGAAAAGCTACTTGAACTGCTCAATGAATTCAGCAAAGTAGCAGGATACAAGATTAACAATCAGAATAGGTTACATTTCTGTATACTAACTGAAATAGTAAAAATATAAAAATATAAAACCTTTAAAAATAGCACCCCCAAAAATTAAATACCTAGGAATAAACCTGACCAAGGAGGTGAAAGACATATGCTAAGAACTATAAAACATTAATAGAGGAAGTTAAAGAGGATTCAAAGAAGTGGAAAGATATTTTACGCTCCAGGGTTGGAAAAACAATATCATAAAAATGGCCATACTACCCAAAGCATGCTACAGACTCAATGCAATTCCTATAAAATTACCCAGAAAATTTTTCACAGAACTAGAACTTGCAATCCAAAAATTTATATGGACCCATAAAAGACACAAAGTTTCCAAAATAATCCTGAGAGGCGAAAAAATAAGCAGGAGGCATAACAATCTCAGACTTCAGGCAAAATTATAAACCCACAGTAACGAAGACAGTATAGTACTGGTACCAAAACAAATAGACTAATGGAACAGAATAGAGAACCCAGAAATTAACCCAGACACCTATGGTCAATTAAATTTTGACAAAGGAGACAAGAATATAAAATGGGAAAAAAGGCTGTCTTTTCAGCAAGTGTTACTGGGAAAACTGGACACCTGAATGTAAATCAATGAAACGAGAACACACCCTCACACCATGCACAAAAATAAACTCAAAGTGGCTTAAAGACTTAAACATGACAAGACTCATCAAACTCCTAGAAGAGCACATAAGCAAAACATTATCTGACATCAACCTTACAAATATTTTCTTAGATCACTCTCCCAAGGCAACAGAAATAAAAGCAAAAATAAAGCAATGTGGCCTAATGAAATCAATAATCTTTTGCACAGCAAAGGAAACCATATATATATATATATATATATATATATATATATATATATAAAGACAACCTATGAAATGGGAGAGAATAGTTTCGAATGACGAAACTGACAAAGGCCTAATCTCTAACATATACAAACAACTTATACAACTCAACAGCAAAAAAACCACAACCCAATTGAAAACGGGCAAAAGACCTGAACATTAATTTCTCCAAAGAAGACATACAGATGGCCAACAAACACATGAAAAAAATGTTCAACATCACAGATTATTAGAGAAATGCAAATCAAAATTACTCTGAGGTACCACTTCACACTGGTCAGAATGACCATCATTAACAAGTCCACAAATATCAAGTGTTGGAGAGGTTGTGGGGAAAGGTGAATCCTCCTGCACTGTTGATGGGAATGTATATTGGTACAACCACTATGGAAAACAGTATGGAGGTACCTCAGAAAACTAAATATAGAGGTACTATATGATCCGGAAATCCCACTCCTGGGCATCTGTCCAGACAATACTTTCATTGAAAAAGATACATGCACATGTATGTTCACTGCAGCACTATTCACAATAGCCAAGACGTGGAAACAACCTAAACGTCCATTGATAGATGACTGGATTAAGAAGATGTGATACATGTATACAATGGAATACTCTCAGCCATAAAAAAACACAAAAATAAGGCCATGTGCAGCAACATGGATTGAATCAGTGATTTTCCTACTATGTGAAGTCAGAGAAAGACAAATATCTTATGATACCACTTATATGTAGAATCTAAAATATAGTACAAATGAACCTATCTACAGAACAGAAACAAACTCATGGATATAGAGAACAGATTTGTGGTTGCCAAGGGCTGGGGGAGGGGGCAGAGTTAACTGGGAGTTTGAACTTAGTAGATGCAAATTATTGCATTTGGAATGGGTAAGCAATGAGGTCCTGCTCTATAGCACAGGAAACTATATCAAATCACTTCCAATGGAACATAATAGAAAATATTGTGAGGAAAACAATGTACATACATATATATATATATATATATATATATATATATATATATATGCATGCATGTACAACTGGGTTACTTTGCTGTACAACAGAAATTGACATTGTAAATCAACTGTAATAATTTTTTTTAAAGAAAAGATACATATATCCCAAATTTTCATGGAGACAGGATTTACAATAACCAGGACATGGAAACAACATAAATATCCACTGACAGAGGAATGGATAAAGAAGATATGATACATATGCACAACAGAATATTACTGTCATAAAAAAGAATGAAAGAATGTCATTGCAGCAACACAAATGGATCTAGAGATATCACACCAAATTAAGTAAAGACAAATATCATATAATATCACTTTTATGTGAAATATAATTTTTTTATGTCTTTTTGCCTTTATCTAGAGCCACACCTGCGGCATATGGAGGTTCCCAGGCTAGGGGTCTAACAGGAGCTGTAGCTACGGGCCTTCGCCACAGCCACAGCAACTGAAATATAATTTTTGAATGATTCGAAAGAACATCTTTAAAAACAGAAACATACTCAATGTTGAAACCCAACTTATAGTTACCAAAGGGGAAACATTACAGGAAGGGATAAATTAGGAGGCTGAGATTAACATATACACACTACTATAAATAAAATAGGAGTTTCCTTGTGGTGCAGTGGGTTAAAGATCTAGCATTGTCACTAGAGTAGCTAGGACTGCTGCTATGGCATGGGTTTGATCCCTGGACTAAGAATTTCCACCTGCCCTGGGAGTGGCCAAAAAAAAATGTTTAAGTAACAGGAACCTACTATATAAGACAAGGAAATCTGCTCAATACACTGTAAGAACCTATATGAAAAAATAATCTGAAAAAGAATATATATATATATGTGTGTGTGTGTATAACATTCACTTTACTGAACACCTGAAACTAACACATAAGTCAATTATACTCCAATGAATTTTTTAAAAAAATTATGAAGACTTTGAATCTAAACAAAAATCATCTAGCAGGAGTTTAAAAAATAGCATAGTCTTATGATAATATTTTACCTCTTTTGTTTTGTTTTGTTGTTTGTTATAGCCGCGCTTTTGGCATATGGAAATTCCTGGGCTGGGTTTGAATCAGAGCTACAACTGACTTCCTATGCCATGGCCACAGCAACATTGGATCCCTAACTCACGTTGTGTGAGGCCAGGGATCGAACCCACATCCTCATGGATACCAGTTAGGATTGTAACCCTCTGAGGCAAAATGGGAACTCCCTAACTCTTAAATCTTACATATTTTTAGTGTAAGAAATCACTTCTCAGATCTTTGGCCTTCTTGCCTCAGTTCTAATGGATTATTAAGTACTTTCTCTAAATGAACATATTAAATATATAGCATGTTTGTGAAAGTATTACCATTGGTTACATTTATTTCAGAGGACCTACTTACCCCTAAAATCAGAGTGTTTCTTGGGTAACAGCTATCAGACTCCTCATTTTTATTAAAGTTATGAGTATTCTGCTCTTTATAATTTGTCACGTTTTTGTATTTTGGTATAAACAGGTCAAAGAAATTATTAACTTTTCACACAGTAGAGTACATTTTAAGCAACAGATAAACAGTGGGTTGAAAAGGGAAATGCCCAAAGAGAAGGAGAAACCAGTATAAGGTGAAAATCAGGTGGCAGAGATATATAACAATTACAAAATAATCTGTCCAGCATAGCTATCTCTAAAGAATACAGACAAAGCATGGTTTGATATTCATAAGTACACATGTTTTATGTGTGAAAATAACAATACTGGAAAAGCTGCAAATACAGATTTGGAGCCAGAACAGAAATTGTAGAAGTTAAATTTCTGCAAGGAAGGCTTTTAAACATCCACTCAACTACTCAAGGGTCTTACAAGTAGTGGTTAGTCTACTAGAGCAATAATCACTTCATGAAAGATGGTAAATGAATAGAATAATTTACAATATCATATTTGAATTTATTCTTTGCCAAATTCATTTTGAATGCAGCTGTATAAATCACTTCTGCATCCCTATGATTTCCTGATTCTGCACTACACATTCAACTCAAAATGTTTGTGTGGTCTTTTGATATGGTTCTTATTTCATTCAGTTAATTTACCATTTTAGGTTCAATATTGTGTACTTTTTAAGTATTATTTTCAAATGCTTCTGTATCTTAATCTATGTTCCAGATTTACCTGCCAGAAGAAATGATTGCCAGGGATTGTAACAGTATATATTCTCTGCCTTTATTAAGAATTTTGGAGAATATTTCACTAAAAATAAATGATACTTTCTCCACCTCTATATTTTTACACCAATATTAAGTAAAATTCAAGAAGAAGTAAATATACATTGCCTTCAAATGATATTTCATGCATTTTGTTTATAATAATGTTTTATGAAAGCTAAGAAATACATAGGAAAAGGTATTTCCTATCCTATGTGTTTTCTTTGTAGTGTCTTGTAGCACTATTACACAAAAGCAAGATAAACATTTCTGGTTGGAACTGTTTAATAATTTTATCTTATTCATTTGATCACTATTTCAAAGATTTAACAGTAAAGTTTGTGTTGGAAAATCATCAAGTAAGTAAATATATTTTGATAAATGCTGAAATAAATCATATATACAGCCTCTTGAATAGATGCCTATTTTGTTAGACAATAATTTCTACAAAAGTTACAGTGAATGCAGGAGTTATTTCCAATTCTATGGAATAGCAATATAGTTATTATAGATAACATTTTAATGAAAAAAAATGTTATTTTTTAGCTAAGTCCTTATCCTAAATTCATAGACTCTACCACAGGTTATTCTTCCCAAGGGTCTTTACTATTTTTTAATACTCTGCTCTCTTAACTCCCATGTTCTCCAAACTCTCATTGGCAACATTCACTATGTCAAGAAAAAGTTACATAATCAGTTACAGTGAGAAATGCTGGTAACATCTATTCAGATTGTTTTCATTTGTAGAAATACTAAGATTCATGCTAACATCATGATTATCTACTTCACATATTAGAAAAACTTTCCAAATGTAATTGCATATTTTTGGTTAATTCTGGGATGGGAGACTCTGAACAATTCAGTGTTTCTGCACTGTACCAATTTGGTCATATGAAAGCTCCAAGTATCACAAAGAATCTATAGGACAGTGAAAATACTCTGTGTAATACCAAAGTGATGGACCCATGTCATTATATATTTGTCCCAATCCATAAAATATAAAACAACAAGAGTGAACCATAACATAAACTACAGACTTTGGGTGATTAGGATGTAAGCATGTAGATTCATCAGCTGTAACCAATGTACTGCTCTGGTGGGAGATGTTGATAATGGGAGAGGCTATGCATGCATAGGGGCAGGGGATATATGGGAAATAGCTGTACCTTCTCAACTTTGCTGTGGATCTTAAACTACTCTTAAAAAAATCTCCAATTATTACATGATCATGCCCTAGAATACGAATGGCACAATCCTAACCAATCTCATCTCTTAATTAACAACAACCTTTGTTTACTCTACTCCAAATCACGTTAGCCTCTTAACTATTTCTGGAACAAACCAGGTCTACTCCTAATACTGCATTTGCTATTGCCTTTACGGAGATGCTTTTCTCCCAGATACCCGTAAGATTCTCTCACTCCAGTTTCTGCTCAGATACCAACTTCACAAGGAGGCCTTCCATCTCTAATACTATACAGGTTCCTCAAAATTCTGTCTTATCCTACTTTCCTACTTTCATTTTTTTCCTTAGAAATTATCAATAAACTGAAAAATATATTTTACATATTTTGTTTACTTTTTATATTATCCAGTAAAATTTAGATTTGTAAGAACAGAAAATCTTTTACCTGATTTGTTAACTTCCATATACTCATGACTTAGAACAGAGCCCTTTTAACAACTAGGTTATTAAATAATTAAGGTATGAAATAATTAATGAATTATAAGAATTTCCATGGGATTTGATATATCAATTAAAATATAATACAATATTATATTAATTTCGTGTACAGCAAAGTGAATAAGTTACACATATACATGTACCCATTCTTTCTTCCCATATAGGTTATTATAGAATATTCAATAGATTTCCCCTTGTGCTACAGAGCTTTTAATATCACTTTGTATATGAAGGTGTTTAATAAAAAAATTATATCTGAAGAATTCTGAACATGCTTGAAAAGGTAATTTTAGTTTAAAACTATTGTTTTGTATTTTCTTAAGCATTCATAATGAGTATTTCATTTTAACCTTGAATTTCAAGATTTTAAAGAGTGTTAAATGGAAATACTGTTAGAAAATGAATTGTATAAGACAAATCACCCATTAAAAAGAAACCATTAATAATGTCACAAACACACAGTATCAGCTATAGAAAAAAAAGTGTCATGAAACCAATTTATGCTGCAATTGTTAACACTAGCACCTTGATAACCTGCACTTAGTTTTTGGAAAGACAGGCAGAGACTTAAGCTTCCTTGATTCATATAAAATTCTTTAGACTTTTCCCATTATGTCAATTTTTAGTTTAAAGACTAGTCTGAAAATATTATTTGTATTTGGAAAGACTCCTTAATGAACAAAAAATAGTAGCCTAGATTCATAAACTTTAGCCTACATCTTGGAATATGTGAACCAAAAATAAAAGGAAAAACAAAAGATATTTCAACTGTGCGCATTTTCAAAAATATTTTCTGCTAAACTAGAGCACTGTGTCTTAGGAAAATGAACTAGATCCTTCTCAATTCTCTCTCTTCACTGGCTATCTCTGCTTAGTTTTTAATGGCAATTTAATGGAGATGTGATGTTGACCTCATCATGGTAAGGTTAATATCTGCCCCCAACTCCATACATTTGGAATTATTTTTCCTGTTAATGTTTAATCAACTGTCTTTTTCCAATACCTAATTCTTTACAAACCAATAAAAATAGATATCAACATAATCATTTGAAAATTATTTGATCATTTTCCAATTATTTTATTAAATACCTATGCTGATGTAGAAAGGCTAATTCTCTAACACTAATGTATTAATGGGTTTTAGGGCTATATACATAACAAAAACTAAAATAGGTGGGTACAGAAATCCAGAACAAGAGTAGCCATTGTGGCTCAGCGGATTAAGAACCCAACAAGTATTCATGAGAATGAGGGTTCAATTTCTGGCCTAGCTCAGTGGTTTAAGGATCCAGTGTTGCTGTGAAATGCATTGTAGGTTACAAATGTGGTCCAGATCTGGTGCTGCTGTGGTGTAGGTCAGGAGCTGCACCTACAATTTAACCCCTAGCCTGGAAACTTCCACATGCTGCAGGTGAAGCCTAAGAAAGAAAGAGAGAGAGAGAGAGAGAGAGAGAGAGAGAGAGGGAGAGAGAGAGAAAGAAAGGCAGGCAGGCAGAGGGAGGGAGGGAGGGAAGGAAGGAAGGAAGGAAGGAAGGAGGGAAGGAACTGAGCAAAATTAGCAAAGGATAGATAAGATAAAGGTGGGAATAAGGCCAGTACTCATAACACAAAATAATGTGTACAATTTCCCATTGTTGGCTGAAATCTTTTTAGAAGTCAAAACAGAGGAAAACACAGCAGGTTTTTGATATATCAGACCTTAAGTTAAAAGTCCAGGAATTTCAAATGAAAAACAATATGCCTGAGATTAAGAATCAAGAGAAAAGTTTTCTTTGTGAGATCTAAGAGCCCACTATATTATAATTAACTGCATTATTATATTAATGTATTTCATCAGTGTAATTTATTGGCCTGTTTTAAAATATTGACTAATCTGGGCTAGTTACAAAATGTATATGTAGATAATAGAATGGGTTAATTTGGAATTTAGCACTGCCATGTTTTTATCCTTCATTCACCAAATAAGGCTCTGCATTAAGCACTGAAATTACAACAAACAAAAGAATTCATAGTTCATCAGAAGTTTATGGTGTAAGAGGAGAGGAAGATATTAAACAGTAAATTACATGAATAATTAACTTTTTAGTACATGTGAAGAAAAAACAATAATACACAGCAAGAGTTAATACAAGAGGATCAAAATGCAGTCTAAAAGAAGAGGGATGTGACTTATAGTTCTATAATATATCTCAGTCATGGAAAATACCTATTTATTAATAAGTTTATTTATTTATTTATTTTTTGTTTCTTGGCATACGGAAGTTGCCAGGCCAGGGATCAAACTCAAGCCACGGTAGTGACAATGCTAAATCCTTACCAACTAAGCCACCAGGGAACTCTCAAGTTTGATTTTAAAATAGCTGGTCTTCAATATTTTGGAGCAAGAAGTAGAAATATTATATGGCCGAATATATTAGATAGTTAGATGATTTTGGTAGTGAAGCAACCAATGTATAGAATATATTCTTTTTGGATAGATGGGACTAGACCTAGTTTATGCAAAAATGACTTCAAATAAAAATTCATTTAAGCTCTGATTCAGCCCCTAGCCTGGGACCCGCCATATGCCATGGGCACAAACCCTAAAAAAAGACCAAAAATAAATAAAATAAAAGTTTTTTAAAATTCATTTAACTAGACCTAGCTTATGGAAATATGGCTCCAAATTACTAATTCATGTGACTATTGATTACATAGATACAATAGGAGGAAGGTTTAGAAAACATCTGTTTATTATCTGTTTGGTCAAAATATCACCTCTACTAGCTTTAAAGGAAAATCTATTAAGAACCAGATTCTACATATTGTTAGTGGTCTGTGCTATATTCAGTTCATAAAAAATAATTCATATCCCATTATGTCATACTCATAAAATTCAAGGAAATGTTATTAAATATTTCAAATCATAATTCCATACTGATTTCTCAACAAGTTTATAGAATTATATAACATGTCAGTAGTAGAACATCATTTCCAAAAGCTTGAGAAGTCTCAATTTTTAATTATCTAGAAGGAAACTAGTATAACTTTTATTAGATGTTTCATTAAAAAAATTCAAATAATCTATAATTGAAAGTAATTAAAGGGCTGTTTTTTGAAAACTGATATTCTCCAATCCCCAAATCCAACCAGATAGATAGATAGATAGATTTATTTATTTATTTAATCTTTTTAGAGCCACTTGTGGCATTTGGAGGTTCCCAGTATAGGGGTTGAATAGGAGCTGTAGCTGTCAGCCTATGTCACAGCCACAGCAATGTGGGATCTGAGCTGCGTCTGAGACTTATACCCTAGCTTATGACAACACTGAATCTTTAACCCACTGAATGAAGCCAGGGATCGAACTTGCATCCTCATGGAGGCCAGTCAGATTTGTTTCCAATGAGCTACGACAAGAACTCCCAGAATTATTTTTTCAGTTTAAAAATATATTTTTTAAAAATGGAGGAATTAAATTCCATCCTTTAGAAAGGAATGTCTTATTGTCCAGAAGGACTAATGACTCATCAGGATCACCCTGGATGCTTGTAAAAGTGCTGGTTGCTTGTCCCCTCCCTAATCTAGTGATTTTGATTCTGCAATCTAAGATGATTCTTAGGTATATCAAAATTTGATAAGGACTTTAGGAAAACAATTCACCAGGGTTAAAGATATAAATCCTCCTCTAGGGCTTTATTTTCCTTGAAATGTTTGATTAACCTCATAATATGATGGAGTTTCAATGCTTCTCAATCAGAAAATGGACACAAAGTTTAGAGAAGTTATTCAAGGGAAAATGTTTACCATATGTCCACTAATATTTGAAATGATGAAATTACACACCCTGTCCCTTCAACACACATGTATATACAGAGTTATAACATTGGAAACTATAGCTCAGAGGCTGCCTAGTCAGTTCTGACAATATAAATTCCACAAAAGCAAGGTCTTTATCTACTGAAACTACATTTTTTTATTCCCAGTGTTCATAAAGATGACTGGTATATATGAGAATATCAAAAAGCAATCTTGAGAGAATGGATGAGAGTCTTACTGCTCTACTTTTATGTGAATTTATATATACAATTTTAATGAAATGGATTTATAATAACAATAATAATTTGAAAATTCTAATTATTATTTTTTATGGCAATGGCTGGTTGTAAAACATTCATAATATGACTTTTTAATACAAAATGTATTAAAATGAAAAGGAATGAGTTATATTATTAATGTCACTCAGATAATAGTACACCTCTTTAGTGCGTTTATTCTTTCAAGAAAACCAATTATTGTAATATTGGATCTAATACTCCTTGAGTACTACATTGTACTGTTATGCTCAACACATATAATATGCTGTTCATAAAAACTCTAATAAGATTATTACAATTTAACCTCCATATCTACATCTTGCCTTTATTTGTGATCTATTTTCTGCTCCTTCTGACCTTTTCCGTCATATATTTATGCTATATTTGTCCTGTCATATATTTATGCTATTTCACATGCATTTGCTCACTCTTTCTGGAATTGTACTATTGTATTGATTCTTGCTCTTCCCTTATTTCAACAACTTCTCTTAATGCATCCTTTTGTTTTATAATTCCCTTCTTGACATATATTAATATTATTATTAAAGTCTGTTACAGCATGAAGCACTTGTAAATTTCATTCATTTTCTATTATAATTTAAAAATACTGTCTAGGAGTTCCCGTCGTGGCTCAGTGGTTAACGAATCTGACTAGGAATCATGAAGTTGTGGGTTTGATCCCTGGCCTTGCTCAATGTGTTAAGGATCTGGCGTTGCCGTGAGCTGTGTAGGTTGCAGATGCGGCTCGGATCCTGTGTTGCTGTGGCTGTGGCGAAGGACAGTGGCTACAGCTCCTGTTAGACCCCTAGCCTGGGAACCTCCACATGCCGTGGGTGCGGCCCTTAATAAGGCAAAAAAGACAAAAATAAAATAAAATAAAAATACTGTCTGTCAGCATAAATCCTTCATCTGTCTTTTGCCTTAACTCCTCCTTTCTCTCCTTCCTCTTTCAATTCCTTATTCTTCCTCCCTCAATTCTTTCTCCTTCTTCTTCACTGCATTATTTTGTATATTTGCTATGCAATTTCTTTTTACCTAATTCAATGTGTCAAACTCTACTGAGTCCTCTGATCTAATATTGAGTTATGAATTATGTGTGATTCCTTCAATATCTGAGATT
This sequence comes from Catagonus wagneri, assembly GCA_004024745.2. Taxonomy (NCBI): domain Eukaryota; kingdom Metazoa; phylum Chordata; class Mammalia; order Artiodactyla; family Tayassuidae; genus Catagonus; species Catagonus wagneri. The sequence goes on from PVHT021183528.1 coordinate 1,089,073, forward strand.
TGTTTGTTTTTTTCTTGTATATTTTAGTGTTAAATATGATTATTATTAATCTTATATGCTTTTCTGCTCTCACTGCAGAAATAGTAAAGGAAGAGAATTTTCTGGTTAATTTGCAACTCATTTGCATTAAAATAAGTCCATACTGATGCAGTTCTGCATCTGACTTTCATGAGAACTAGTGTGGGCGTAAAAATGGGGACCTACACACTGTATATGAAATTTGGAAGTTGCAAATCAAGTAGGAAAAACAGAAAAATGTTCTTTCTATCAATAGCTTGATATTATAGTTTCATAATGACACATATAGAAAAATATGTGTAATGATGGTTTGTATATATTGGCAAGATTGTTATAATGTCAAAGATAACTGAATTTATTTACTGATGCTCCTGTCTAGGTGTTCTGAGGGTGATCTAATGATGTTCAAATATGTAACAAAATAAAGACAAGCATAAATGATAAATCAATGTATATTTCACTTTATTATATTTTTATTTCAGCAATATCACTTTTTTCTTTTTTTGGTCTTTTTGTCCTTTAGGGCCACACCGGCGGCATATGGAGTTTCCCAGTCTAGGGTCGAATCAGAGCTGTAGCCACCGGCCTATACTAGAGCCCCAGATCCTTAACCCACCGAGTGAGGCCAGGGATTGAAACCGCGTCCTCATGGATGCTAGTCCGGTTAACCACTGAGCCACGATGGGAACTCCAGAGATATCACTTATTATGTTTTCATAATCAAAACACCAGTAAAATGTTAGGTAAAACTGATGAAAAGTAAACACCATTGCCTTTCTGATCTTAGGAGGAAAGCTCTTAGTTTTCATTATTAAGTAAAATATTACTTGATAGAGGAAGTTTACTTCTCTTCAGTTTTGCTGAAAGATTTTAATGAGAAATAGATGCTGGATTTTATCAAATACTTTGTTTCTAAGATGATGTATGATTTTTTCTTTTTTTTAGTGTCTGAATGTAGTGATTGCATGCATTGGTTATTGTTAAATCAGCATTTTTATTCCTATGATAAACTCACTTGGCCAGATTGTATTAATCGTTTTCATATGTTGTTGGATTTGATATATTAAAACTTTGTTTTTTTTTTTTTTTTTT
>PVHT021183528.1:1090282-1132701 GCA_004024745.2 Catagonus wagneri
TTTGTTTTTAACTATTGTATCTAAGTTTATATAGGATATTAGCTTAAAATTTTCTTTTATTTTATTATTGAAGTAATGTTGGGTTCATTGAATGAGTCAGAAGTTATCACTTCCTCTTAATTTTTCCATAAAGTCTGTATGGAATGGTCTCAACTATCTTTTAAATGAATGTTTGGTAAAATTAATTAATGAAGTTATGAATTTTTTTATTGTGGAAAGTTTTAAAAAATATGTGTAGGTGTACATATTCAATTTCTTTAATGTATACAGAAGCGTTTTTTTTTCTTGAGCAAATTTTGATATTTTAAGTCTTCCAGAGAAATTTTCCATTTAATCTAAGTAGTTCCTCATCATTCTGACTAGATGTTAATTAATTTCATTGATCTCAAACATGTTCTGACTTCTTTGGTTTTCTTTATATTTTCACTTTTTTATTTTCTATTCCATTAGTTTCCACTCTAATCTTCAATTTTTCCTTTTTATGTTGATTTTGTATTTAAGCCCCCTTCTCAGTTTTTAAAGATGCATTCTAAGGCCTTTGTATTTTTCCCTAATAAATGATTTTTAATGCTACAAAGTTTCCTTATAAGCACAGATTTAGCAGCATACTATACGTTTTGATATGATGTTCCAATTTACATTCAGATAATGTAATTTCTAATTTTTTTCTATTTCTACTTTGTCCCATTCATTATTTAGATGTTAGTTTTGATATATTTGAGAATTTTCCAGATACTTTAATGGTATTAATTTCTAACTTAATTTAATGAAGAGGAAGTACTTCTTATTTACCTAACTTAATTCCATTCTGGTCAAACAACATTCTCTGTGTGTTTGAGAATCTTTCTGCATTTATGAAGGTATTATTTATGTGGCAGAGTATAGTTTGTTTTAGTACATATTTCATTTCTTCTACTTTAAAAAAGATATAAGTCATGGTTGTTGGGTAGAGTGTTAGATAAATGTAAATTAGCTATAGGGTTATTCAAGTTTTTCTGTACTCTCATATATTCACTTTAATTTTTCCAGCAATTTTTGAGAAAGGAAGGATGAAATCATGCTAAAATGCAATGACTATAGATGTGTTTATTTTATTTTATTTTTTTGCAGTGTTATCAGTTTTTGATTCATATCTTAAATTCTGCTCTTAGTTGCATAAATACTTAAGATTCTTATGTACCCTTAATAGTTTATGAAATGAATTTATATAATGAAGATAAAATGTTTTTCGAAAATCTATTTTGTGTAATATTTACATAGAAACTCCCACTTTGCGTGACACACCTTTTCCCTTCCTTTTACTTTTTTGCCCTATTTTTATATTGTTTTTACTTACTTATTTTGTTATTTATAGATGGCATACAGTAAAGCATTTACTTTATGATTAATGGGTTTATACCAGGCATATTTAATCTGCTTACATTATGACTGTGTTTCAATCTACTTTCTATTTGTTTTGTATTTGTCCCATATATTTTTGGTCCAATTTTCTACTTCTTTTTCTTGAACGTTTTTAATGCTCTATTTATACCCATTGTTAATATATTAGTTATAAGTTTTGTGTGATTTAAAAAAATTTTGTGTTTGCCTTATGGTTTACAGTAATATCTTTAACATCATATCTACCTTAGAAAGATACTATACCACTTCAACTATAAGAGTCTTAAAATGGTATCCTATTTTTCTGCTTCATGGCCTTGGTCCAATTGTTGACAAACATTTTACTTCTACACTTTATCAGCCCAACACTATGTTGTTAACATGTTAGTTTAGATGTAAGTTATCTATTTAAAAAAATTATCTCTTAAGAAATAAGAAAAAAATTATATACCTGCTCATATAGTTACTGTTTTCAGTGCTCTTCTTTCGTTTTTGAAGATCCACATTTCCATCTGAAATCGTTTTCCTTCTGTATGAAAGTTTTCCTTTTATTTCAATGCTTGTGTCTTTTGGAGATGACATCTTTTCACTTTTATAAGTCTTAAAAATTCCTTATTTCACCTTCTTTTTTTGAAAGATATTTTTGCTGGCTAAAGGATTCTAGATTGATATTTATGTTCTTTCGGTAATTTATAATGTTGTTCTTAGTGACATTGTTTCCAATTAGAAATCTGCTGGAATTTTTATGCTTTTGCTTTTATTGCATCTGGTCTTTTATTGTATATTTCTAACTGCTCTAAGATGTTCTTTTATCACTGACTTCAAGGAATTGATCTATTGTTCCTCAAGTTGTATCCCTTTTTTTTTTTTTTTTTTGCATTGTTGGTTCGATAGCTTTTTGGATGTGTGAGATTATAGTTTTAAACAACTTTGAGAAATTAGTGTTCATAATTTCTTCAAATATTTTTTCTTTTATACTCTCTCTTACCTCTGAGAACTAAAATTACTTGTATAGCTTCAAGTTGTCACACGATTCACAAATTATTTTCTAATTTAATTTTTTTTTTCCTTTCTCCATTTTGATTTGGGTCATTTCTATTGAAGTATCTTCAAGTTTACTAACGTTTTCTTCTGAAGTGTTTTAATGTGCCATTAACAACATCAAGTGAATTTTCATCTCACAAAATATACTTTTTATTTTGTAAAGTTTAATTTGTCTCCTTATCTACTCTAGCTTGTTCAGTACGTGAAATATAGGTATAAAAACATTTAGAGATTTCTCTGTTAATTCTAACATTGGTTATATTTTTAACAGGTTTTGATTGGTGTAATTTAAGCATTTCATTTCCTTGCATACTGATAATATTTTACTGAATATCAGATATTTTGCATTTTACCTTGGTGAGTACTGGTTATTTTTATATTCCTATAATTTTTATTCAGTTTGTTTCTGGACATGTTTCTTAAAAGTAGTTTAATACTCTCACAGTTGCTTTACTATTTATCTGGAACAAGCAGAGAAGCATTTAGTTTAAGAATTATTCCTTCCAAGTGTGTAGGCAAATATTTCTGATTATTTCACCCACTGCCTTGAGAATAATGACATTTTCTAATCTTGCAGTGAGAACAGACACTCTTCTTGGCCCTGTGTGGTCTCCCAATACTGTTCCCTCAAGTATAATATGCTTTGTTATCCCCCACCCCAGCATCAGGTAGTTTCTTAATTCATACTCAGTGATCAGGAGGATTCTCTGATGGTCTCTTAAGTTCTCATTTTCTCTGCATCTCATTCTGCTCCAGCTGCTTTGGTCTCCTAGATTTTCAACTGCATCTCCTCAATTCAGGGATTGTACAAGGGCCCACTTAGGTTTTCCTTCTCTATGCTATTAGTTGGAATCTCACTCAAATCAATATGCTAGGGAAATTACTGGGCTTGTATCAATTTTTGCCTGTTTTTAAGGATCCCCTTTCTTTGTTATTTTGTGTTCCATGTCTTCAAAACATTTTTTCCATGTATTTAATGTGGATACTTTGATGTTTCAACAGGGAAATAAATCCATTTTCTCTTAGTCAATCTTGGTTTATAGAGAACACCTAGCATGAATTTTAACGATTTGCTGAAAGACACTTGGAATGGAAATATAATTGAAATACTGCTAGCGATAGATACTGAATATACTTCCTTGTGTACACAAGTTCTTGTTGTTTATCTGTTTTATATAGAGAGTGTGTATCTGCTAATCCCAAATTCCAAATTTATCTCCCCTCTTGCCCACTTTGGTAACCAAAAGCTTGCTTTCTATGTCTGTGAGTTTATTTCTATTTTGTAAATAAGTTCATTTTTATCATTATTTTTATTTTAAATTTCACATACAAGTGATATCTTATAACCTATAATTGAAAAGAATATATATATGTAACAAACACATATGTAAATGAGTCACTTTGCTGTACACCTGAAATACAGTAAATCAGCTATATTTCAATAAAAATATATTAGCAAAGGAGTTGCATAGAAATGTATGAGATGCTCAGGTAAATGATTATATTGCCCAACTATAAATTAAGTATTTCCTTCATCTTAGATTTTGTAAAAGAGTACTGGAATATGTCATATTAGTACTGCATATTCAAATCTTAAAATATACTGACTGTACATAATATATTTTTCAAAAAAATGCAATTACAAAATTTACATGTCAAATGAAGGGGAAGTTAGATAATAACAACATCGAATTTTGAATTAGTTTGCCAAATCTTTGTTTTTCTCTTTATTACATATATCCTGCATATATTTCATGTCTGAGGTTTATGAGCACACACATTCATCAAATTGCAAATTGTTCTTAAAATTACATAGATTTTCAGAATTATTCAAAGTGCCTACATTACTCTCTCTATAGGAAACAGTAATGTGATCATAGATATTTCTCAGCAATTTATTTTTGCCTTGGCATAAATATCTCAGAAGCACAGGCTCTGGAGACCAAAACCTAGGTTCAGTTCTAGATATGCTAATTTTTGTTCTGTCTTTGAAGAAATATATATATTTGAGGGGAAAAAATATATATATATATTTCCTTTTAATGAATACACAATTTAAGATTTCACAGATTTGTTGTGAGGACAAAATGAGAGGATTGCAAAAAAGCAAAGGGAATTGCAGGAGTATTGTAAAATATAATTCCTCTGTCTAAAATTGCTTGCAGCGATTTAGCATCAAGGTTGATGGTCTGAGTTCAGACCTGATATCACTTAACTGAAGTTATTACTAACTTAGGTCTGATATATTAGATCAATGATGACTAATATATTTCAATTCACATGCTAATGCTGATTCATTGCTTGTGCCTTTCAGGAGTAGTATATGGAAAAGCATTCAGAGCTAAATCCAGATTCAAAGGGGAAGAGTTTAGCGATTGATTAGTGATTCACCATCAGGAAATGTTGCTCATTTCTCTATACAATCAAATAATGTGGCATAAAACTGTGGATACTATTGGCATAATTTTGGTTCCCCAAAATCTAGTTTACCTAGGGTTATAAGAAGTTTTCAGGCATAAAGACTAAGAAACTTATTGCTGGCAAACTATAGAAGCGAGGATTTAACATACAAATCAGATGCCCTCATTTCTTGCAAGCAAAAATACTTTGTTTTGAACTTTCTAGCCTATATCTTCAATTCTATACATTTTTCTACATGTGTAGATAGAATTAAATATATTCATATAATACAGGAACTCCAGGAGCAATACAGATTATAATAACAAAACAGGGAAATGTGCATTTGTATTGTAGATGACAAACTTTAAGTAATAAGGTAATTTTAAATAAATACTGACAGCAGATGCAATCTCCCATCAAAGAAAGAAATCTGGAATATATATATATATATCCAACAGAAAAATAAAAGAGAACCCTAGAGACAAAAAAAATGTTGAAGATAACTAAAGTATGGGAATTACAAGAGTGATCTGAATCTTTGTGGTCTCCCCAGGGGAATCAGACCACAAGGGAGAGGTAAAATAACTCCCTATACAAACTAGAATACTACAAGGGGGCACTCTTCCCACTGAAAGAGAAAAATGATGAAAATTCTGGGCAATAAATAAGAAAAAAATGTGATGAAAAGAAAGTAATAAAAGACAGGTAAATAAAAATAATAATAAATAGCAATAGATATTTTACATACCTACTCATTAAAATTTAAATCAGACTCTCTGTGAGGATAGATTCTTTCCTTGTGTTTGTTTCAAATGCATACTACTGGAGTTTCCACTGTGGCTCAGTGGAAACAAATCTGACTAATATCCATGAGGATGCAGACCTGATATCTGGCATCACTCAGTGGGTTAAGGATCCAGCAATGCAATGAGTAAACGTGGTTGCAAATGTGGCTTGGATCCTGCATTGCTGTGGCTGGCAGCTAGAGCACTAATTTGACCCTTAGTCTGGGAACCCCCTTATGCCATGCATGCGACCTGAAAAAGACACAAAAAATTAAATAAGTACTTTAAACCAAAATATTAGGTATACTGGAATGGATAATTGATAACATTACTGACAAATCTGAGCAATCAATAAAGAACACAAGAGGATGAAAAAATGCAAATTTACTCAAAATAGCCAGAAGAAACATTAAGGCCTAATTAATTGTAAGTACTACTTCACTGGGACCAGCCATATAGAAACATCTCATAGAGCTTTACAGCAAAAAAAGCAAGCAACTCAGTTAAAAAATGGTCACAATATTTAATGGACATTTCTCCAAAGAAGACAGACATACGGCCAATAAGTACATGAAAAGATGCTCAGTGTCACTAATTATTAGAGAAATGCAAATCAAATCTACAAAGAGATATTACCTCTTTCCAGTCAAATGGCCATCATGAAAAATTCTACAAACAATAAATGCTGTAGAGGATATGGAGAAAAGGGATCCCTCCTATATTGCTTGTAGGAATGTAAATTGGTACAACAAATATTCAGAATAGTATAGAGATTACTTATAAAACTAAATATAGAACTACCATATGATCCACCAATCCCACTCCTGGGCATATATCTGGAGAAAATCTTAATTTGAAAAGATATATGGATGCTCATGTTCAAGGCAACACTATATACAATAGCTGAGACTTGGAAACAACCTAACTGTCAAATCAACAGAGGATTGGATAAAGAGGAAGTGGTACATATATACAATGGAATATTATGCAGTCATAAAAAAGAATGAAATAGTATCATTTGAAGCAACATGGTTGGATTTAGAAATTATCATACTGTGTGAAGAAGTCAGACAGAGAAAGGCAAATTATCATATGAGATCTCTAAAATGTGGAATGTAATAAAAATGATACAAAAGAACTTACAAAGCAAAAACAGACTCAAGGATTTAGAAACCAAACTAATGACTACCAAAGGGGAAATGTGGGAGCAGGCGTAAATTAGGAGGTTGGATTAATATATACATACTCCCACATATAAACTAGATAAGTAACAAGGACCTATTGTATCAGGAAATGTACTTGATATTCTGTAATAACCTATGTGGGAAAAGAATCTGAAAAAGAATGGATATATATATTTAAAGGTGTGTGTGTATATATATATGTAATGTATGATTATATAATGTATAATGGTATATATATATTGTATAATTATATAATGTATAATGGTATATATATAATATGTAATATGTAATGTATAATGGTATATATATAACATATAATTGATTCATTTTCTCTACACCTGAAACTAACTCATATAATATATATAATGCATAATGAAACTAACACATATAATTGTGTGTGTGTGTGTGTGTGTATATATATATATATATATATAAATATACACCATTTATAATTAAACTAACACATGGTGTGTGTGTGTGTGTGTGTATGTGTGTAATCATGTATAATGAAACTAACACATGGTATATATATATATATATATATACCATGTATAAAGAAACTAACACATATAATGTATATAACGTATGACACTAACACATATAATGTGTATATATACCACATTATATATATATATATATATATAATGTATAATTGATTCACTTTTCTGTACACCTGAAACTAACACAACACTATTAAGTAGCTATACTTCAATAAAATTTTTTTAAAAAGAAACATTGGGGATAACATGTTAAGGGTATAAATTATCCCTTGGCATTACAAAATGAACAAAAAAGGAAGGCAAATTGTATTTGAAAAAAATGTTATACATCTTTCAGACCTTAAAAAAAATTCTAAATCCTCAGAGAGAAGCAAGAGCAAGTTCCTGAACAAAAGAAAAACAAATCTGGGCCCAGATATACTATTTTGAAACTATAGATCATGAAATGTTCAGGAAAATCTTAGAAGATTCATAGGAAAAAGCATAAAATGAACAAAAATAGGCTTGAAAACAAACATCTCATCAACAATAATGAATGCCTAACCAAAAAAAAATGTTTAATGGCACAGAAGCACTAAGGGGATGTACCTGTCCACCCAAGAAAACTTCTGTACTCAACTAAGCTTTCATTCAAAATTTATTGCAAAATACAAATACAATGAAACAAAACGCTTTTTAAAAAGATGAAACAGGGAGCTCCCATTGCAGTGCTGCAGAAATGAATCCTACTAGTATGCATGAGGTTGTGTGTTCAATCCCCGGCCTTGCTCAGCGGGTCAGGGATCTGGCATTGCTGTGAGCTGTGGGATAAGCTGGCAGCGGTATCTCTGATTCAACCCCTATTGTCCTGGAAACTTCCATATGCTGCGAGTGCAGCCCTAAAAAAAAAAAAAAAAAAAAAAGAGAGAAAAGGATGAAGCAATTCCTTACCCAGATAAAAGTACCCTCTACCAAAAAACACACTTCAGTAAGAAGGAAAAAGTGAGATGGAGGCATATAAAAGAATGATCATAGAATTCTATAAATATTTAGGTAAATAAAACCTAAATGGTTATCTAGAGAAGATTACAAAGAAGTTATAAACATTTGGTAAATTCCAAGAGCTTTAAAAATTATAAAAAAAGCATGTCCATACTTATTTACTATAGATATAGTTAAACAAAATTTACTATAGATATAGTTAAGCAAAATGTGTAAGTTAAAATTCCTAAAATAATAGAAATAGAATATATAATTTCCAAAGAATCAGATATTTAAAAAGGAAGGGAAAGAAAACTCAGTAAATGTTATAAATGATTTAAAAAGTTATAAAGAAAGATATGGCAATAGACAATATCATCAATGATATTAAATATACATCAGTGTTTAAAACACTAAATATACATCAATGTTTATAAATATTCACAAAATATGTAAAATGAATTAAACTTCTCTGAAGATAAATAGGTACTTCTTAGTAGGATTAAAAATATATTTCCTATTACAGGGTCACAGTAATCAAGACAGTGTGGACTGGTACCAAAACAGACATACAGAACAATGGAACAGAATAGAGAACCCAGAAAAAAACCCAGACTACTACAGTCAATTCATCTTTGACAAATGAGGCAAGAACATAAAATGTAAAAAGAAAATCTTTTCGGTAAGTATTGCTGGGAAACCTGGACAGCTGCATGCAAATCAATGAAACTAGAACGCACTCTCACATCATGACAAAAATAAACTCAAAATGGCTTAAGGACTTAAATATAAGACAAGACACCATTAAACTCCTGGAAGAGAACATAGGCAAAACATTTTCTGATATCAACCTTACAAATGTTTTCTCAGGTCAGTCTCCCAAAGCAACAGAAATAAAAGCAAAGATAAACCAATGGGACCTAATCAAGCTAACAAGCTATTAAACAGCAAAGGAAACCAAAAAGAAAATGAAAAGACAACTTACAGAATGGGAGAAAATGTGTCATATGATGCAAGTGACAAGAGCTTAATCTCTAAAATATACAAACAACTTATACAACTCAACAGCAAAAAAGCCAACAACCCAAGTGAAAAATGGGCAAAAAACCTGTCATTTCTCCAAAGAAGATATGCAGATGGCCAACAAACACATGAAAAAATTCTCAACATCACTGATAGAGAAATGCAAATCAAAATTATCATGAAATATCACCTCACACAGTCAGAATGGCCATCATTAATAAGCCCACAAACAACAAATGCTGGAGGGGATGTGGAGAAAAAGGAACCCTCCTGCACTGCTGGTGGGAATGTAAGCTGGTACAACCACTGTGGAAAACAGTATGGAGGTACCTTAGAAAACTCTACATAAAAGTACCATATGACCCAGAAATCCCACTCTTGGGCATATATCTGGAAAAAACTTTCCTTGAAAAAGACACTTGCACATGCAAGTTCACTGCAGCACTAGTCACAATAGCCAAAACGTGGAAACAATCCAAATGTCCATCGAAGGATGATTGGTTTAGGAAGCTGTGGTATATATACATGATGGAATACTACTTGGCCATAAAAAAGAATTAAATAATGCCATTTGCAGCAACATGGATGGAATTAGAGACCTTCATACTGAATGAAATAAGCCAAAAGGAGAAAGACAAATACCATATAATATCACTTATATCTGGAATCTAATATACTACACAACTGAACATTTCTACAGAAAAGAAAATCATGAACTTGGAGAACAGGCTTGTGGTTGCCAAGAGGGTGGCAGAGGGAGTGGGAGTCTGGGGTTAACAGTTGTAGACTATTGCCTTTGGGATGGAAAAGCAACCAGGAGCTATATCTAAGCACTTGTGATGAACCTATATATATATGCATAACTGGGTCACCATGCTGTACAGTTGAAAAACTGACAGAAAACTGTAAACCAGCTATAATGGAAAAAAAATAGATATATATATTTCCTTGTGTTTTTCAAAAGAGATACATATTTTGATAACTTATGTTTTTCTAGGATATTTTTCTTCAGTGTAGTAAAAACAATTGTGTTGATAACACGGAAAATTGAAAAAAGATAGAAAATAACATGCTAAGAAAATAACCATGAAATAAAAGCACAGTGATATTAACATCAGAGACACAAATTTCAAAACAAAAAATCAAAAATAAGCAAAATTTCCTTACTGCTAAAGTGAAAATTTCAGAAACTATAAGTTACTATTCTATAGTAGATATTAATAAGGCTTAGAAATACAAAATTGATAGAAATAGATGCACGCAAAATTTGTTAATTTTAATTCAGTTTTATAAGTAAAATGATAACATTCAAATATTAGTAAGGATAATATATGCTAACAATACAATTAATACACAGACTAAGAACTCTGTACTGCAGAAGCAGATGTGTTTTCTTTTTCCTGGTACATGTAGGACATATATAAAATCAGATCATGTACTAGGCTACAAAGCAAAGAAAATCAGTATTTCAAGTAATATATTCTATGGCTAAAATGTGATAAAATTAGAAACCAATTACAAAAGACAAGAAACTCCTACTTGTTTGAAAATTAAAACAAGATAAAAGTAATTAATGAAACAAAGTGCTTCCTAACAAAAGTTCAAAAAATAAATTGTTATGGTAATGTTTGGAACTAAATGTCCACAGTGCCACTCTAAACCAATACCCATGGAAATTTTCTAAAACGGTATATATAAATTAATTTATAATGCACATTTGAAGACAAAAAATTCTGAGAAATATTAAACTAAGGTCATGAGTGCATTATTTATTTATTTATTTATTTATTTATTTATTATCTTTTCTAGGGCCTCACTCACGGCATATGGAGGTTCCCAGGCTAAGGGTCTAATTGGAGCTGCAGCCGCCAGCCTAGGCCACAGCCACAGCAACGTGGGATCTGAGTTGTGTCTGCAACTGATACCACAGCTCACAGCAAAGCCAGATCCTTAACCCACTGAGCAAGGCCAGGGATTGAACCCACAACCCCATGGTTCCTTGTCGGATTCATTAACCACTGCGCCACGACGGGAACTCCATGAGTGCAACTCTTATTTCTGTTTTTTATTTATTTCTAGTCACATGATACGATTCCACATACCTTCCTCTAGAATTTAGGTATTGCCACTTGTATTTTTTGGCCAATAAATTTTGAGAGTCAGAATTCATGTGTCATGATTTGACAGAAATTTCAAGTGCCAGTATCTGAGACACCATATCATCTTCCTACTGTGTCACTTACTGTAGAAATAGATGTCAAGATAAGGTTTAATCAGCCTGATTCTAAAAAAGTATCAGTAGAAAGCCTGTAAATCAACACTGAACATGCAGTATGAGCAAGAAATAATTTGTGTGTACGCTTCAAGATTTTGTAGTTGATAGGCATAATCTAGATCACCATAGCTTTTAGAGACATCATTAAAGTTAAGAAATTAGAACTGAAAAAAGTCATTGAAAAGACTGATAAAATAGATAAATCTCAAGTAAGATTTTTCAAGGAAAAAGGAAATGAGGCAAAGTAAGAATACTAAAATTTTAAAAAGGGACCAGTTTGCACATGGAACAGAGCATGAATAAATCACAGTGGGGTACTATGAGATATTTTATACTAAATCTTCTGAGATAAATTGAAATAAAATATTCTAAAATATAAAAACTATCAAAATTGATTTAAGAAAACACAAGAATCAAACTGTAGACTTTAAAGAAAGTGACCTAAGTTTCAAAATACCCCCCCAAAAGGAATCAGGACTAGATAATTTTACAAATTAACCAAACCTTCCAGTAAGAGATACTCCCTATTTTATTCAAGTATTTCAGAATTTTAGAAAAGTTTTCCAATTCGATTTATAAAGCCAATCAAATCTTGTTTACCAAAAAATTTGTAGAGATATCAAATTAACACTGTGGGATATTATTTACCTTTGAAAAATATTAACATTTTTCTAGTTAGCCTGGCATACATTTTCTAGCTGACTGCAACCCAAGCACTCCTGATGTACACTGCATCTATGTTAGAGTTACGCTGAAAGGTCGATTCACTCAAGCACCAAACAGTTGGGCTGCAATGAGAGAGTAAACCTTGTAGGAGTCCGTACATCCACCTTTGGACAGTCCAGTTGTTTTCCCAAAGTGTCTTAGAATTTTTAGAATTTTCTGTGCTACACATTAAAAACCTGTTCAAAATTATGTATCTGCTATTTGCCACTTCCCTGTTTGAACATTCTATTTTGTAATATTGGAGTGTCTGAGAACTAATTTTAGGTTAACTCAACTGAAAAAAGATAGCTGATAATAAGAATAAAATGATGTTGGGTATTGCCCATGGGTATAATTAATATAGAAATTCTAGGTTATACAGTGTTAGGTTAAATACCAGTATGGCATAAATTCAAATACATGACAAATGTGACATTGTAATGCAGCTTTATTAATTTATTGATCATTCGTTTAGTTTTTTATATGAACTACTTTACCCTTAGCTCCTAATCCTAGTAAACACAGCCCTAATCCTAGTAAAGTACTGACTTCAATTGAATTAGCTGTAAGATCCCAAGAAGGAATCACTGAGAGCATTATCAAGATAACAAAATGAAAGGTCAGATGCTACCCCTAAGGAATTCGTAGATATACATAAAGTAAAGAGTATTGGTTATATGCTAAATTTTATATACAACATCAAATACTTTCTCAATAACTTTTCAGAAATTTCTATGATAGCTTCAATTTCATACTGAGGTAAATATGTGATAGAAGTTTTCCACAAATACCAATTCTTGAAAGCAGTATACATCCAACTCTGCTATAGCAACCAGTTGTTTCATTATTCTGCCCTGTGTTTTCTACTTTATTTTCACCACGAAAGTCAAGCTATTAAAACTTACTCCCAAAGCTTTTTGCTTTAAACAGCTTTGTCATATTTATTTTCCTGTTTTACTCAGTATGAATTATTACTTGATTTGAATATTATTCTTAAAAAATAACTTCATTTAAATTCTTCTAGACTATTTTAAAATCCATTACTACTAAATAGTGAGTTCTGTGCCCACTCACCTTTTTTTAATAAAGTCATTCTGACTCCACTTGTTAAAATGTGGTAGCATAAAATAGGCAAATCACATCCTTATAGTGTTGTCCTTTGGTACTACTGATTCTAATGAAGAGAAATATCCTTATTTAGAGGTGGAAGGCTCTAAAAAGGCCTTTTTAACTGCTCCTAACATTTTTATCAAAATTTATATTTTGGAACTTGAAATGAAGTAAGTATAAAGATTGATACTACCTAATTACCATATATAAATTTTTTCTAGCTTGCTTATGGAAAAATATTCTGTCACTATGGTAAAGGCAGGAAAAGGACTGACTCTTCCCAAACAAAATTCTTACTTAAAAAAAAAATGACATACCACAGCGATGTGGTATGTTATGCTTTTTTGATTTTTAGCAATCATTTAGCATTTAACTGGTCTTTTGCACAGTGCCAGACAGCTTGTAATGCACATATATTCAAAAATATTTATTTCATGAATAGAATTTGAAATCTCATTTTATAATTGAAATATCAAAAAACCTATCTTGTAAGTGTTTACCTTCTTTATTCATATGTTTTGCTCTCCTGTCATTCTATCATTTATGTACAAAACAGAGATAAACTGTTTATCCTTAAAGATCCTTCACTCTTTACATGGCTTGAAACGTCACCATTTTTAAAAGTTAAAATATTTTTTGTATACCGTCTGGTTAAAATTAAGATAGGAGATATCTTAATGAAACTTATCATCATAATTTCAAGAATATACCCACTTGAAAAAAGGTTTATCCACAGGAAAGAAAATTATGGGCAACAGCTCTCGTTTTTCCAAATCACACTCCCATTTAGCATGCTAGTCTGATGTTGTCTTGTCTTCCTGGATTGATTTTACACCAGTTCTTCTGTTTTCCTTGTAACTATGATAATTTGGGGGGTAATTTTTTGGTAATCTTCTCACTCTACCCTATTCCAGGAGCTATTTTCCCACAAAACAAAACAAAACAAAAAAGCTTTTGGATAAGCAATGAGATCCTTCTGTATAACACAGGGAACTATATCCAGTCACTTGTATTGGAACATGTTGGAGGATAATGTGAGAAAAATAACATATTTATATGACTGGTTCACTTTGTTGTAGAAACTGACAGAACATGAAATCAACTATAATGGAAAACATTTTTAAAGTCTTAAAAAAAGAATGAATTGATTTACAGCCTTTGATGATGTTCATATCATAAATACTCCACCACAACCAAATTCAAGGAAAAAAAAAAAAACAGGATATCACTGAACTATTAAGGAAAGCAACAAATTAACTATTGTGAGCCACTGTGAATCAGCACCAGCACCCTGGGACATTGCTCATTATTGTCTTGGCATCACAGAAATAGTATAACTTCTCATGTTCTTTTTGAGCCCCGATGAGATTGCATGCTAGCATAAAAGGATCACAGGCCTTGCATTCAGCAGTTTGGAGAAAATCTGTTTGTCAGTTAAACCTAAAGCTGGGCACTGTCAAGCAGGCAGATTTTCCAAGTGGATGTTATAGGTAAAAGCATTAAATGTTAAACTTAATTTAACCAAAATTAACTTTTAATTATTAAAATTCTAAAATGCCTTGGAAAGACTGAAGATATAACCAGGTTTTACAAAACATATTTATTCAATAACTATGAAAAATGTATTAGACTTCATCTTTCCAAGAACTGCTGGGCTTACATATAAATTGAATGGAAAATATAAAGTGTTCTGGTATACCTCATCGCTACCAACACACACACACACAAACACACACACACACAGACACACAGAGTTTCCCTATTTATTAGTATCTTAGAGTAGTGTGGTGCATTTTTTACCACTGATAAGCCAATATCAATACATTAACAAAAATCTACAGTTTACATTAGGAGTCACTCTTGGTGTTGGACATTATTTGGCCTTTGAAGAAAAGTATAATAAGTATCCATCATTATGGTATTAGACAGAACAGTTTCACTGCCCTAAAAATCCCTTGTGCTCCACTCACTTATTTTTCCCTCTCAAACTCTTGGCAAATACTGATCATGCTACTGTCTCCTATTTTTCCTTTTCCAGAATATCACGCATTCTGAATCCTACAATATGAAGTGCAGCATTTTCAGATTGGCTTCTTTTACTTAGTAACATGCATTTAAGTTCTCTCCATGTCTTTCTATGGCTTAACAGCTCATGTCTTTTTAGTGCTGAACATTTAATTGTATGGTTGTACTACAGTCTATTTATCCATTCATTGACCTAAGGACAACTTGCGTGCTTCCAGGTTTTCGGCAAACATGGATTAAGGTGCTGTAAAATCCATGTGCGTGTTTTGTGTGGACATGTTTTCAACACCTTTGAGTGAATACCAAAGAATATGATTACTGAACAACAGCATAAGAGTATGTTTAGTTTTGTAGAAACTGCCACACTATTTTCCAAAGTGGCTGTACCATTTCACATTTGCAAGGGAATTAATGAATACTAAATAACTTGAATACTGTTCTGAATTCTACACCATTTGGTATCATCAGTATTTTGGATTGTAGCCAATCTAATAAGTATTTAGTGGTGTCTCTGACTTTAATTTGCAATTCCCTGATGAGATGTGATGTTGATAATCTTTTCATATGCCTGTTTGCCATATGTATATTTTATTAACTATTTTGAAGGAAGAACTTCTATGGAATTAGCTTAGTTTAAGTATTGGGAATAAATGGACAGTTTATTGGGATAAACTCACTAAATGGAGTTATATATCACGTTGGTGCAAGTATAATTGCTGAAAGTTCACATGAAGGTCATCTAACCATTCTATGAACCTAGGACAGAAAGGTCGCTGTTTAGTGATCTTAAGTCAGAATCTAAGAGAACTTATGCTTAATATATCATTGGCACAGTGAAGAATAAAATCTGACAGGAACTTTTATGCTGAAATATTATAATGAATGTTTATTCCTTTCCATTAGTAATCAATGGTCATTAATGTGATAACATAAAAAAAACAGTAAATACAGCAATTCCTCAACCTGTTTTATGTACGGCATTTAACATATATTTCAGTGTTAAAGTCTACTAATGTGTTAGGAATTTGCACTACAAGTTCACAATAAGATCATTTTTCCATATTTATAAATTAGTGAGTTTAAATCTTATCAGAGACCTAAAGGGAAATATACTAAAACATCAATTACAGCAACAGAGAATAAAAAGGAACACCATGAAAGCCACCACAGAATTGTCTGCTACTCAAAGCCATTGTAGATATGAGAGAAGTCCTGGAGTAGACTCAAATTCTGCTTGCTTCCACAGTTTTGTTCGAATTAAATATTTTTTAAGGATGCTTTCTAGTCTACACTTTTTAAAATTATTCAAAAAAGTACATATGTGCAGTCATAAAAGTAGACTAACATTAAAATAGACACACAAGTATATAAAAATGAAGGTTAAATACCAAAGACCTTGAATAAACTTGAGGAGGATGTTGAAAAAGAAAAGATGGCAGAGGGCTATTTTCACAGGAGCAGTAAACAAGTTTATAGAAAACTTAGAAATGTTATTGAAGCATCAACTTTCTCATAACATCTGTGTAGAGCAGTGATGTGGGTTTCCCAGAAAACTCTGACAAGTCACTAGGAAAAGCTGTAAAAACACATGATCATAGTCCAATCTGTTATCTAAGACAGACATTACTCAGGGTTACACAGAAAGCCAAGTGCAATCTTTTAATACAAAATTAGGTTGATAATTTGCTGAAAGTCTATACTGAAAAAAATAGTGCATTGGAAGACATACTTTCAAATATGTCAACAACCGAGTCATTGAGAAGGGAAAAATCTGTTTATTCTAACTGTCCATAATCAACTGTAAAAATGGAAATACAAAACTGCATTCAGTGAATTTCTAAATATGGAAATTATGTTTGCAGATGAAGGATCAACAATACTGAGACTGCTTGCAAACCATGTTAGTTTTAAAGTACACAATATTCAATATTCCCATGAGCATAACATTATAAATATTTCACAAGCAAACACAGTAATAAGATGATGTGGTACAATTTTCAGAAAGGACTACAAGAAAATAGACTTGATATCTTGGTGTACTTATAGGCTTATTTATTATAGTAATCATAATAGGATTTCTCCTGGAAAAATCCTGTTAAGTCTTGTTATTTTGCTTTCTAAATAAATTTACCATAATGTAATTACAGTGGCATCTTGGTGTTTGTGTATTGATCTATTGTGTATTGTTATGTATTGTTTAAATATAAATGCACTGAGACAAAATGTCAAATTATAATCTATGTTAACTATTGTATGATTTTAGTGTTAATTATTGATCATGACTTAAGGGTAACACATCATGTCTTCATTGGCCCAGGAGTGTTTGTCTAGTCCTTCTCTAGTGGAACCTCAGGCCTCTCCTCCATCACATGGACTTAACGGATCTTGCACCCCCTCTGACAAATATTTTCTATTTCTTGATCTTGGACAGCTGCTTCCGATGTTAATACCAATATGCTAACTCCAGAGAGCTCCAGGGCTCTGTTTCCCAATCTTTAGATTTCAAACATAATTTCGGAGATACATTGTTCACTGTCAGTTTTAAACTACAGAGTTAAACTTGTGACTAAATTTCAAACAGGCAAGAACATAAGTATTTCTTTAATGTTAATTTAAATGTTCTTTTAAAAAATTCAATGAGAAAAGAAAAAGGGATTACATGTCATATCTATTGAAAAAAAGGTCCCTAGTCTTCAGTGTTATACCTTGGCTGTCGACCTACAATAATTCATCTTATGAAAAATTATTAGAAAAGAGCTGTAAGTTTATAAAAGCAGCTTGAAGTCTCTCCCACATAACAGTGACCAGAAATGAGGACCCTGAAGCTTCATGGTAAAATCTGTGATCTCTGGTATCAATCAGTCCTACGTTTGAACCAACAGACACAACAAGAGAGAGCCTTTGCTTTCTTTGAGAATTAAAAAATATTTTAGGTTTCATATGACAAAGAAATTAGTTGCACACATTTTGCACAGTATTTTAGTTGTCTATTTTACCAATGTTTTTATTTTACCTCAAATGTAGGCATGTAAGCTTATTTTAGAATTATCACTCAGGAATTTCAATAGAGGCAGAATCTCTTAAGAACAGATGTAGAGAACTTTATGATGAGAAAATTCAACTTAATTTTTTCACTACAAAATAAATTTAATAAACAAATTATCTCAATAATAATCAAGGATCATGTTGAAATCTGGCATAGTGTAAATCATCTAGACAAGTTCATCGATATTAATGCTTGTACTAGGAGGGCAAGATGGAGATAATGTTATATACAAGAGATACAATAACTATTCTAATTAGCCAGGGGCACAGACTTCTGCCTCCTAAATCTGATTTCTCCTCTTCCATAGCATTAGATATTAAGGTGGCTACAGGCTTTCCAGAAAAAAATATTTCATTTCCCAATCTCTTTGCAGCTAGTATTAAGTTGGAGTCACTGATGTAAAATAGACATACTATTTGGCAAATTCTGGGAAACTTCCAGAAGCTGGGACAAAGGGTAGGTCTAATCCACTGATACACACTCAAAAACCATGCTTAGGAAATCCCTAGTGGCCTAGCAGTTAAGGACATGGAGTTGTCATTGCTATGGCTTGGGTCACTGATCTGGAATAGGTTTGATGCCTGGCCTGGGGACTTCCACATACCATGGACATGGCCAAAAAATAAAATAAGATAAGATAAGATAAAATGAAATAAAATAAAATAAAATAATGAAATAAAACCATACTGCTTAGACTGAAACAATAATTTCTCTACTCCTAAATTTGTGATCATTTTTGTCACCACACATCTTTATATATTAGTTACTTCATGTTTAAATGGAAATATTAGTATGAGCTTCCTCATAGAGTCTTTGAAATAAACACAGTCACACATTCAGAATTCCTAGTATTATGGCTGGCACATAATTAGAGCCTAGTGATTTTACTTACTATACCACAAACAAATGATTTCTCACTTTTGATCAATTTGATATATTTTTAAAATGTTTAAATAGTGCAGTCTTTAAAAGAGTTATAATCTTTTTTTTTTCTTTTTAGGGCCACACCCACGCCATATGGAAGTTCCCAGGCTAGGGGTCAAATCAGTGCTACAGCTGCCGGCCTACACCACAGCCACAGCAACACAGGATCCGATCTGTGTCTACAACCTACACCACAGCTCATGGCAAGGCTGGATCCTTAACTCACTGAACAAGGCCAGGGATTGAACCCGCAACCTAATGGTTCCTAGTTGGATTCATTTCTGCTGTGCCATGATGGGAACTCCCATAATCTTAATATTCTTACAGAACCATTATATAAAGAGGTCAAACCAAAATACCTCTAATAATCTGCTGCCATCTCTCCAAGCTCTGCTAGAAATCTTCAGGGTTGAGTGGATAAAAATACGATACAAGTGTTCAAAATGGCATTCCTTCAGTGTTTTCAATCTCAGCCATGCAAGTTAGAATGTCTAGGGTTTTTTTTTTGTTTTTTTTTTTTTTTTTAAAAAGGAGTTCCCTTCGTGGCTCAGTGGTTAACGAATCCGACTAAGAACGATGAGGTTGTAGGTTCGATTCCTGGCCTTGCTCAGTGGGTTAAGGAACCGGCGTTGCCGTGAGCTGTGGTGAAGGTTGCAGACGTGGCTCGGATCCCGCGTTGCTGTGGCTGTGGTGAAGGCCGGCGGCTACAGCTCCTGTTATACCTCTAGCCTGGGAACCTCCATATGCCGTGGGTGTGGCTCCACATAAAGGCAAAAAGACAAAAAAATAAAAAATAAAAATAAAAAAATAAAAAAAGCAAAGTATACAACAGCAAAAAGCCCGACATTAAAAACCATGTACTTGGGAAAAATGAAGAATTTCTCTATTTTCTAATCTTATGTATTTAAATTTACCTTTAGAAAAATTTTTTATGTTTTTATTTTTTCCATTAGGGTCAATTTATAATGTTCTGTTAATTTCTACTGCACAGCTAAGTGACCCAGTCATAAATATATTCATATTCGTTTTCTTACATTATCTTCCATTATGTTCAATCACAAGTGATTAGATATAGTTCCCTGTCCTATACAGGAGGATCTCATTGCTTATCCATTCCAAATGCCATAGTTTGCATCTATTAACTACAAACTCCCAGTCCATACTACTCCCTTTCCTTCCCCCTTGGCAACCACAAGTCTGTTCTCCAAGTCCATGAGTTTCTTTTTTGTGGAAAGGTTCAATTATGCTATATATCAGAGTCCAGATATAAGTGATATCATATGATATTTGTCTTTCTGTCTCTTAGTATGAGAGTCACCAGTTCCATCCATGTTGATGCAGATGGCATTCTTTTATTCTTTTTTATGGCTGAGTAGTATTTCATTGTGTATACAGACCACATCTTAATCCATTCATCTGTTGATGAACATTTAGGGTGTTTCCATGTCTTGGTTATTGTGAAACTGCTGCAATGAATATATGGGTGCATATATCTTTTTCAATGAAAGTATTGTCTGGATATATGCTCAAGAGTGGGATTACTGGGTAATATGGTAGTTCTGCATTTAGTTTTCTGAGGTAACTCCATACTGTTTTCCATAGTGGTTGTACCAATTTGCATTCCCACCAATAGTGCAGGAGGGTTCCCTTTTCTCCACGCCCTCCCCAGCACTTGTTACTTGTTGACTTGTTAATGATGGCCATTGGGAAAGGTGTGAGGTGATACCTCATAGTACTTTTGATTTGTATTTCTCTAAAAATTAGTGACGTTGAGCATTTTTTCATGTTCTTATTGGCCATCTGTGTCTTCTTTGGAGAAATGTCTATTCAGGTCTTTTGCCCAATTTTCCATTGGACTGTTGGCTTTTTTGATGTTGAATTGTATAAGTTGTTTGAATATTTTAGAGATTAAGCCCTTGTCAGTGGCATCATTTGAAATTATTTTCTCCCATTCCATAGGTTGTCTTTTTTGTTTGTTTTCACATTGTATTTTATTTTTTTATTTTATTTTTTTCCATTATACCCAGCTGCACAGCGTGGTGACAGGGTTACACATACATATATGGATTCATCACAAGTGGTTAGACATAGTTCCCAGTGCCATACAGTAGGATCTCCTTGCTTTTCCAGCCAGATGCTACAGTCTACAACTATTAACCCCAGATCCCCCTACCATCCCATTCCCTCCCCCACCCTTTTGGCAACCACAAGTCTGTTCTCCAAGTCCTTGATTTTCTTTTCTGCATAAATGTTCATTTGTGCAGTATGTTAGATTCCAGATATTAGTGATATCATATGGTATCTGTCTTTCTCCTTCTGACTTACTTCACTCAGTATGAAGTTCTCTAATTCCATCCAAGTTGCTGCAAATGACATTATTTTACTCTTTTTTATGGCTGAGTAGTATTCCATTGTGTATATATACCACATCTTCCTAATCCAATCATCTGTCAATGGACATTTGGGTTGTTTCCACATTTTGGCTATTGTGAATAGTGCTGCAATGAATATGCGTGTGCAGGTGTCTTTTTCAAGGAAAGTTTTGTCTGGATATATGCCCAAGAGTGGGATTGCTGGGTCATATGGTAGTTCTATGTAGAGTTTTCCAAGGTACCTCCATACTGTCTTCCATATTGGTTGTACCAGCTTACCCTACCACCAACAGTGCAGGAGGGTTCCCTTTTCTCCACACCCCCTCCAGCATTTGTTGTTTGCGGACTTGTTAATGATGGCCATTCTGACTGGTGTGAGGTGGTATCTCATCTCGTAGTAGTTTTGATTTGCATTTCTCTAATCATCAGTGATGTTGAGCATTTTTTCATGTGCTTATTGGCCATCTGCATCTCTTCTTTGGAGAACTGTCTATTCAGGTCCTTTGCCCATTTTTCAATGGGATTGTTGGACTTTTTGCTGTTGAGCTGTGTAAGTTGTTTATATATTTTTGAGATTAAGCCCTTGTCAGTTGCATCATTTGACACTATTTTCTCTTATTCTGTAAGTTGTCTTTCATTTTCTTTTTTTTTTTAATGGTTTCTTTTGCTGCGGAAAAGCGTATCAGTTTGATTATGTCACATTGCTTTATTTTTGCTTTTATTTCTGTTGCCTTGGGAGAATGACCTAAGAAAATATTTGTAAGGTTGATGTCAGAGGATGTTTTGCCTATGTGCTCTTCTAGGAGTTTGATGGTATCTTGTCTTATGTTTAAGTCTTTAAGCCATTTTGAGTTTATTTTTGTGCATGGCATGAGGGTGTGTTCCAGTTACATTGATTTATATGCAGCTGTCAGTTTTCCCAGCAACACTTACTGAAAAGACTGTCTTTTTCCCATTTTATATTCTTGCCTCATTTGTCAGAGATTAATTGACCATAGTCGTCTGCGTTAATTTCTGGTTTTTCTATTCTGTTCCATTGGTCTGTATGTCTGTTTTGGTACCAGTACCACACTGTCCTGATTGCTGTAGCTTTATAACATTGCCTGAAGTCTGGGAGAGTTATGCCTCTGGATTTTTTTCCTTTTTCCCTCATGATTGCTTTAGCAATTCTGGGTCTTTTGTGATACCATAAAATATAAATTTTGGGTTGTTTGTTGTAGTTCCGTGAAAATCTCATGGGTAATTTGATATGTCATTTGCATAATAATGTCATTTGCAGCAACATGGATGGAACTAGAGACTCTCATGCTAAGTGAAGTAAGTCAGAAAGACAAATACCATAAGATATCACTTATATCTGGAATCTCATATATGGCATAAATGAGCCTATCTACAGAAAAGTAACAAACTCATGGACATGGAGAAGAGACTAATGGTGGCTAAGGGGGAAGGGGAGGGAGTGGGAGGGACCAGGCGTTTGGGGTTGATAGATACAAACTATTATGTTTAGAATGGATAAGCAATGAGGTCCTACTATACAGCACTATAACTATTACCAATCTCCTAGGATAGAATATGATGTGGCACATATATAAAATGCAATACCACTCAGCCATAAAAAGAACAAAATAATGCCATTTGTAGTATTATTAGACCTAGAGATTATCATACTAAGTGAAGGAAGTCAGAAAGAGAAAGACAAATACCATACAATTTCACTTCTATCTGGAATCTAATATAGGGCAAAAATGAACCTTCCCACAAAAAAGAAAATCATGGCCATGGAGAATAGAGTTGTGGTTGCCAAGAGGGAGGTGGAGGGAGTGGGAGGGACTGGGAATTTGGAGTTAATAGATGCAAACTATAGCCTTTGGAATGGATAAGCAATGGGATCCTGCTGCATAGCACTGGGAACTATGTCTAGTCACTTGTGATGGAGCATGATAATGTGAAAAAAAGAATGTATACATGTATGTGTGACTGGGTCACCTTGCTGTGCAGCAGAAAATTGACAGAACACTGTAAATCAGCAATAATGGAAAAAATAAAAATCATTCTAAAAATATCAAACAAATGAACCTATCTACAAAACAGAAACAGACTCACAGATGTACAGAATATGATGGAAAATAGTATGAGAAAAGACCCAGTCATATATATATGACTGGGTCACTATGCTGTACAGCAGAATTAAGAAAACAGTAAATCAACTACACTTTAATATAAGTAAATAAATATAAAAGTAATTAAAGGTAAATTTTTAAGTTAAAATTAACTCAGTTTTGGAACATTTCAATCACTTTGTTTTATATATATTTACATATGCTTTTATATATACACATAGCCTTATTTATATACAGTCACCCCTCTGTATCTGTGGGAGGTTGGCTTAAGAACTCCTGTGGATATCAAAATTCATAGATGCACAGGTCCCTTATATAAAATGATGCACTATTTGCATACAAACTGTACATATCTTCCTGTATACCTTAAATTATCTCTAGATTACTTACAACACCTAATACAATGTAAATGCTCTGTAAACAGCTGTAAATATAGGTACACCTCAGAGATACTACAGGTTGAGTTCCAGAAAACTGCAATAAAGTGAAAAATATATAAATTTTGTAAAATATTGAAATATATAACTCCAATCCTTTGCATGGATCACTTAAGTATTCTTAAGCTATTTAAATGAAAAACAAAACAAAACAAACAAAAATATTCAGAATACAAATACTGAATGATTTCATATATGTTGTCTAAAATAAACTCATGGAACAGAGAGTTCAATGGTGTTGCCAGGGGCTATAGGGAGGGGGAAATGGAGAGTAATGGCCAAAGTGTATAAAATATCAGTTGTTCAAGACAAATAAATTTGGAAGATCTAGGATACAGCACAGTACCTGTAGCTAACAATACTCTATACTTAAAAGTTGCTAAAAAGGCAAATCTTACATGTTCTTACCACAAAAAATAATAATTATAATAAGGGAGCAGGAGAAAACTGAGAGGCTATGCTTATGGCTTTAATGGTGGTGATGGTTTCACAGGTATATACTTACCCCCTAACTCATTAAATATGTACAGTTTTTACATGTCAATTACACCTCATTAAACTAGTTTTTAAAAGCTTCAAATAATGATTCAGATGGTAACATTCATTTATCAAAACAGATTATTTTTAGAGTACTGTATAGATTCAAAGCAAAACTTAGCAGAAGGTATAGAGTTTTCTCATACATTCTCCTGTCCCCAGAGAAGAACAGCCTCTCCCTATCATTACATTTCATCAGGTACATTTGTTATAATTGGTGAATACTACATTGACTCAGCATTATCATGTAAAATCTATACTTTACATCAAAGTTCATGCTTGATGCTGCATGTTACATGGTTTTTGTTGAGTGTATGATGACATGAATCCACCACTGTAGTATCGCACAGAATAGCTTGCTGTCCTAAAAATCCTCTCTGCTCTGCCTTTTCAACCTTCAGTTCCTGGCAACCACTGATCTCATTACTCATAGAACTCCATAGCTTTACTTATTCTAGAATATCATATTGTTGTAATCCAACAACATGCAGCCTTTTCAGATTGGCTTCTTTTAGTGAGTAGTATGCAATTAAGTTTCCTCTACCTTTCATGTGATAGAATTACTTTCCAGTGTTAAATAATATTTCATTGGACGTACCACAGTTTATTTCTCCATTCATCCACTGAAGGCTATCTTAGTTTCTTTCAAGTTTTGGCAGTTACAAATAAAGCAGCTATAAATATCCACGTGCAGGTTTTTGAGTAGACATAAAACCATCTGGGTAAAATTTACTTGGGTCAATGCCAAAGAACACGGTAGCTGGGTTGTATGGTAAGAGTTTGTTAAGTTTTCTAAGAAACTGACAAGCTGTCTTCAAAAGTGACTATACTATTTTGCATTCCCACAAGCAATGAATGAGAGACTTATTGCTCTACCTCTGCACCAGCATTTGGTGTTGTCAGTGTTTCAGATTTTCAGCCAATCTGATAAAGGCTTGGTGGTATTTCATGGTTGTTGCAATTTACAATTCAAAATAACCTAAGACATTGATCATCCTTAAATATACTTATTTGTCATGTATAGCTTCTCTAGTGAGGTGTGTCTTCAGATCTTTTGCCCATTTTATAATCAAGTTATTTGTTCTCATATTATTGTTTTAAGAGTTTTTGTTAGATTTTAGGTAACAGTTCTTGACCAGATATGTCCTTTGCAAATATTTACTCATAAGCTTCTCATTCTCCTGACACTTATAATTTAGAAAAAATTACTAATTCATTCCACTTGTCCCTGGTATCATTGTTATTCATTTCACTCATACATCAGAGTATATAAGCATTTATATATAAGTGAAAACAATGTTATTATTTTAAACAAACTGACGTATTACATCAATGAAAAATAAGAAAAATGAAAGTTTTAATTTACTTTTACTTATTTCTTCTCTGATGTGCTTCCTTTAATAATTTGAATTTCAGATCTATATCATTTTCCTTTTTCTAAAGAACTAAAAAAATATTTATTGTAAGGAAGGTCTATGGCTATAAAATTCCTTCAGTTTTTATTTGTCTGTGAAAGTCTTCATTTCTCCTTAATTTGGGGGAGGATAATGTTGCAAGTTATAGAATTCCGGTTTAATTTTTTTTTCTCTCAACACTTTAAATATTTCACTCCAGTCTTTTCTTGCTTGCATATATTCTGAGGAGTCAGATGTAATGATTATATTTGCTCCTCTATAAGAAAATTTTTCTCTGGCTTCTTTTGAGGTATATCTTGTCTTTTTAATTATCTGAAATTTGAATATTACATGCCCAGGTGTTGGGAGCTTTTTTGGTATTTATCCTGTTTTTTTGTCCTCTGAGTTCTCAGGTCTGTCATTTGGCATCTATCATTAATTTTGGGGAAATCTCAGTGATTACTGGTTCAGGTATTGCTTCTATTCCTTTCCTCTTTCTTCTTATGGGACTCACGTTATGTGTAGGTTACACTTTTGAAATGGTCCAACAGTTCTTTGGTATTCTGTTTCATTACTTTTCAATTTCTCTCTTTTTTTTTTCCCCCTCTTCGCTTTTCAGGTTTAGAATCTTGTATTGACAAATCCTCGAGCTCAGAGATTATTTCTTCAGTTGTATCATGCTAACTACTGCACTCACCAGAAACAGTCTACATTTCTGTTACAGGGTTTTTGATCTCTAGCATTTCTTTAGTAGCATTTTCCAGCCGTTACCCATATATTGCTACATGTTGTCTACTTATTCCACAAGTGAGTCCCTAGCAGGTTAATCACTGTTGTTTTAAATTCCCGGTCTGATTAATCCAACATCTCTACCAAACATGAATCTGGTTCTGATACCTGCTGGGTGTCTTTAGACTATGTTTTTGCCTTTTTATTATGTCTTTAATTTTTTGGTTAAAGTAGGACATGATGTACTGAATGGTGTGGTGGTAAGGTGTGAGGAGAGGGGAAGCATGCTGTAGTCATAGGACTAGGTCTTAGTCTTTTGGGAGTCTGTGTCCTTGGGCTGTGACCATCACAGTGCTTTTTCTTTCCCCTTTGGTAGCACAGGATGGTATTGTGGCTGGAGGTATTTCCATTCCAGTACAACAACTACACTCTAATTAAGCCCTAACAGGTAAGGTTCTAATGAAATCATTTCTTTTGAAGGCAGGACTTAAGAACAGAATGCTCTAGCATATATCAAAATAGCTCTTTTCATCTTTCCCTCAGGAGATTTTCTTAGACTTTCACTCTGAGGAACCTGGTAGCATTTTTAGAAATAAAACTCAAAAGTGTGGGGATCCCCCTATGACTGGACCCCCTTGGAGTTTTTAACTTTTAGATTTGTCCACACTGAGTCTCCAAGAATTTATCAGTTACAATTTAGGTTTTTCTAGCCCAGTACTGGTTCCCCATGGATGTTTCTGCTTATAGGTTTCTGCTCCCGTGAGTTATGATTCTATTTAACCATCTGTCTGTTTTTGGAGGACAGAAGTTAGCCCTGTGACCTCACTTGGATGGAACTAAGAACATACGCTAGATTTGAGCTACAGCTGCCGGCCTACAGCACAGCCACAGCAACACCAGATCCGAGCCATGTCTGCGACCTACACCACAGCTCACAGCAATACCGGATCCTTAACTCACTGAGCAAGGCCAGGGATCAAACCCTCAACCTCATGGTTCCCAGTTAGGTTTGATTCTGCTGCACCATGATGGGAACTCCCAATTTGTTAGGTTTTTTACTGTTAGAAGTGGGAGATGATTTCTAAGTTCCTTATACTCCAGGCTGGAAAGCAAAAGTCTATTTTTTTAATAAAATTGAAGTACTGTATTCTCAGAAGTAAAGTCAGTGATAAATAAGTTGCCCTCTTTCTCTTCCTATGTTCATTTCCAGCTTTGTTTATAGGAATAGTGAATTGTAGGTCATTTATAACTAAATAGGCTATCAATATTTGGTAATCATTCAAGGAAAGAGGAAATAAAATGAAATGGAATAGTAGGGGCAAAAAATTTAAATAACACCACGATTTCCCCTTTTCCCTTTGAGAAGTTAAATAAAAAATATCAGTTGGCACTGCTGTCTATTAAGAGCTAGGAACAGAGACAGGCACTCTAGGTGGAAGTCAAGGAAAACTTTCAAGGGTTTTGAAGGATTTGTAGAGGCTAAGAGTTGTAGAGGCTAGAAGTAATGAGCCAGCATACATGATTGTCATATGATCCAATTTGCTATTACTTGTGGTAAGAAACTGATGGGAGTTGTTAACCTTTTGGTAAGTACTTATCACTGCTTAACATATAGTCCACCCTGGGTTTTCAGAATTCAACAAAATTTTAGAATCCCTGACTCCTCCTACAAGATTTCATATTTGACCAAGTTGCCATTTTCATTCATCAGCACAGATTTAATCAAGAATTCAGAGTACTGGGGAAAGAACTTCGTGTCATTGGAATAAAATAAACATCTCTAAAATTTGGTTCTGATAAGCAACCACCACAGGAGAAAAACTCTGTTAAATAGGCCAATAGATCTTTATGATGGATGTAAAGTAATCGTTACAACTTATCTCTTTAGTAATACAAGCAAAAATTTATGAAAAATATTTTCATGTGAATAAATTTTCATGTGAAAGAGTATAATAATAATTAGGTGGGTTTTATTAATCTTTTCAATATCTGTGCTAGCCTGATATACCTTTTTTTTTTTTTTTTGCCTTTTCTAGGGCCACACCTGCAGCATATGGAGGTTCCCAGGCTAGGGGTCAAATTGGAACTGTAGCCACTGGCCTACGCCACAGCCACAGCAAGGCGGGATCTGAGCCGCGTCTGCAACCTACACCACAGCTCACGGCAACGCCAGATCCTTAACCCACTGAACAAGGCCAAGGGTCGAACCCACAAATTCATGGTTCCTAGTCAGATTCGTTAACCACTGAGCCACTATGGGAGCTCCCCGATATATCTTATTTTTGCTTCTACTTGCTTTCTTTATTGAACAAATACAACGATTTAGTTTTTTTTTCTTTGTCAAAACTTCCTGCCAGTGACTTCTAGGGTCAGCAGATAGAGTTGTATGCCACAACCTGCTCAGTCCAGCATTTCTCTAAATAGAAGGTGAAGTTTATGTACCTTCTGTTTTCCTCTCCTAAGTAAGTGATTTATCTTTTCAAAGGCAAGAGTACATTTACTGAAGTGCTGACTTTAATTAAATATTAATATTGACTTATTCCAAGAAAGGAAGTGTGCCCCAGTTTAACAGGGGTAAGAGCTCCATACAAAAGTTTTTCAAGCCTCTATACAAAATAAGTTTTTTAAATAGAAAATATCAGGATCTTATGTATAACATTATGTGTCATAGTGTGATATTCTAGAATATTAACATAACATAATTTAACAATATATATTAAAAGTGTGTGTGTATATATATATGTTTCACCTTTAAGCTTAATTTTCAAAGGATTTTAAAATAATACTTTAAACATTATAGCTTATAAAACATATGTCATGAGTATTTACTCTCTATCATCTTTCAATATAATTACCGTACATTCATACAGTTTAACTATTACTGGTTATATTTTTACAGTAATAAATTATACATATGTACATATAACTGATATGCATGCATAAATTTATATGTATGTGATTCAATCAATGTATTTTTATTTTCTTGGTTTTATAACTTTTTAATAAAAATTTTCTCATAGTAATATTTTCCCTCAGAATGCACTGAAATTTCATAACAATTTTCTGCAAGATCTACATTGTGTTGAAATAAAAGGTAGATTATTTTTAAAATGCTTTCACAGTCTTCTGCTTTATGTTTATAATTGAGCTTTATTTTCAAATCATATTTCCTATTCTACAGTGCTACATTTATAGTCTATAAAATATTAAAGTCATTATTTATATATTTGAAATTATCCCCAAAGGAAAATTTACTTCTGGGAATAAAATGGAAATAATATGTCATTGTTAGCTCTAAATACATTTGTAATTTCATCAAAATACCTGATAGAATCTTTTTAGAAAAGGCAAAAAATAAGTTAATTCAATGCCTGTACATTACCCCAGGGTTAAAAAGGTCTGCAAAAAGCAAGAATCAGGCCAGAGTAAACATCAACATTTGAATGACTAACATACTGAAAATTCCATTTCAAAATAGCAAGACGATTAGAACAAGAAAGGTTATTTTCATTAGTTTCTAAAACAGTATTTCTTAAATGTTTTTGCAATTAATTTTATTGCAAATTTAAACAGGTCCTCATTTTAATTATAGCCCCGCCCCCCAAAAAAACTCAGTATAGGCAACAACAAAGCTTAAGAAATATTTTACTTCAGTAGTGTATGAAAACTTAAAGGAAAAAATTAATCAAGTAAGCATTTGTCCTACACCCCAAATTTCTTATGGTATAGATTTATAAATGTGGTTTAACTAATTTGTGTTTGTAAATTTAAATTCAGAGAAAGTAATATTAGGTCACCTTATCAGAGAAACACCAAATAATAAAGATTTAAGTGATTTACAATGACTAAAACACTCAATGTTTCACAAGGCAGAAATTCAAGGATAGACTTAAAATGTCTTTACTAATAAGGTATCTCTGCTCAATAATATATCATCTCTAACATGATTAGTAGTACAGCAGAAATATATTTAAGTACATTCTATTCTGTTTTCCTACAAGAAAGAGTTGGACATTAATTCATCAATGAATCTATAATTTGATAATTCTTTTGAAAAACTAGGGGCTCTTTTGCATGTTTTCAGTGTTTTCAGATGGTAAGAAATGATCAGGTTTTGAAAGTTGTCCATGAACTGTGAACATAAGGGTCAGTATCCCCAGATACTCAGTTTGTTATAGTGTAGCAAAATGTTCTAAACTCAGTGGTCAATCTACTCACTATGTTGATTTATGGTGAATATGCTCAATTAATTGACTTAACGCATCTTTTAAAGGTTTATACATTTATCCTCCTCCAGTAACCTTTACATATTATTACTTTTTAAAATATTTTTATATTAATAAGTAATACATAGTATTACATATTAGTACTTAACATATTATTACTTAAACTGCAAAAATTTGAAACCCAAGCATATTAAGTATGCTAACATAAGCACAAATAAAATATCTAATTTTCTCTTTGTTGAAAGAAAAATGAAGATAGCACTTTCGATTAGATAGCAAAATTTCATGTCATCATAAATAAAGACATTTTGTTAGTTTTTGTTTTTATATACAACATGGCTGAAGTTTCTAATTCTAGTGTGGAAAAGGGTTTTTATTTTATCAAATTTTTAAAAATTTATTATTTATTTATTTATTTATTTATTTATTTGTATTTTTAGGGCCGCACCCGCTGCATATGGAGGTTCCCAGGCTAGGGGTCTAACAGGAGCTGTAGCTGCCAGGCTACAACACAGCCACAGCAACGCAGGATCCGAGCCGCGTCTGCAACCTACCCCACAGCTCACGGCAACGCCGGATCCTTAACCCACTGAGCGAGGCCAGGGATCGAACCCGCAACCTCATGGTTCCTAATCGGATTCGTTTCCGCTGCGCCATGACGGGAACTCCAAATTTTTAAAAATTTAAAATTTATAGTTAGATTTAAAATATGTAGAGATTTGCATATGATTGTAAAGTTGAAAATCAGTTGCTTATTTTAGAACTTTAAGTATGTATTATCATATTTTACTTAAATCAAGCAAGGAAAGAATTAACTGAAACTATGCAGTTTCTTATTTGATCATCAGAGAGTGTAAGATTAGATTATTTGTGGAATTCTTTCTTTATGGTAATCTCTTTTTTTAATATTAATATGTAATTAACAAAGAGTTGGTAAATGTGAGTTTGAATGGTTCATTCATTTAGAGTACACCTATTAAAATTCCTCTTCTCTGCTGTTTTTGTTAACTCATTTTCCTTGACTTGACCTATGAAATCTAGAGATATTCAGGCTAAGTTTTAGATTTTTTTCCTTTTTTTCTCTTTTTTTGGCTGCCCTGAGGCATATGGAGTCCCTGGCCAGGGATCAAATCCATGCTACAGTTGTGACCTATGCTGCAGCTGTGACAATGAGGGATCCTTTAACCCACTGTTCTGAGCTGGGTATGGAACCTACCTCCCAGTGCTCAGATGTGCTACAGATCCAGTTGCACCACAGTGGGAACTCCTAGATTTTCTTTATATCTCACTTTCTTCTTCCTCCATTTTCAGCCTCTTACACCCTTCATGATCTTATCCATTTCCATGACTTTCCTTACCATCTGTATCTCAGGCATTATAGTGCATGAATACAGTTTTATAATGCAAAAACTATCAATACTTCTTTGGCTATTTCCTCTTCCCTGTTCCACATATTTAATCTAATATGGCTGTTAATTCTGTTTTCTAAATCTCTCTTACATTTCTCCTTTTCCCTTGATACCCACTGCTATAATTCTAATCCAAACTACAATTCACTTTTTCTCAACTGTAGCAAAAGCTCCTAAATGACTTTTTATAATGGTTAAAGAACACATAAAATTTATCTTTTTTTTTCCTTTTTATAGCCACACTTGGGCATATGGAAGTTCCCGGGCCGGGGGTCAAATCATAGCTGTACCTTCCAGCCTACGCCAAGCCACAACCATGCCAGATCCACCACATTTGTGACCTACAGAGCAGCTTGTCCCAAAGCTGGATCCTTAACCCACCAAGTGAGCCCAGGGATTGAACCCACATCCTCATGAACACTATGTATGCTCTTATCCTGAGCCTCAAGAGGAACTCCAAATTTATCATTTTAATCACTGTTAAGTGTACAGTTCAGTAGTGGTAAGTATATTCATAGTTTTGTGAAACAGATCTCCAGAACTTCTTCATCTTGCAAATTTGAAACTCTGTACCCTTTAAACGACAGCTCCCCAACCCTCCCTCCTCTGAGCCCCTAGTAGATACCATTCTACTTTGTTTTTACAGATTTGACTGCTTTAGATACCTTGTATAAGTGGAATCAGAGAATTTGTCTTTTGTGACTGGCCTAGCCCACCTAGCCTAATGTCCTCAAGGTTCATCCATGTTGAAGCATATGATAGGATTTCCTTCCTTCCTGAAACTGAATAATCTATTGTATATATATCCTATATTTTATTTATTCATTCATCTCTTGATGGGATTTTTTGTTGCTTCTACATCTTAGTTATTAAGAATAGTGCTGATATGAACATGGGTATAAAATATTTCTTCAAGATCTGCTTCACATTATTTTGTATATATATCCAGCAGCGGGATTACTGGATCATGTTGGAACCTCTATACTGTTTTTCCATAGCAGTTGGACAATTTTACACTCCCACCACTATGTATAAGTGCTTCAATTTATTCACATCCTCATTACACTTGCTACTTTCATTTTTTTTTAAATCGTAACCATCCTAATTGGTGTGAGGTGGTATTGATTTATATTTATTATTTGACAATTAGTGATGATAATCATTTTTTTTCTCTTCTCAAATATTTATTTATTTATTTATTCATTTATTCATTTATTTATTTATTTATTTTAGGGCCACACCTGCAACATATGACCCAGGCTAGGGGTCGAATGGAGCCACAGCTACTGGCCTACACCAAGCCACAGCAACACCAGAGTGAGCCACATCTGTGACCTACACTGCAGTTCATGGCAACACCTTAAACCACTGAGCAGGTTCAGGGATCAAAACCATGTCCTCATATATACTAATCGAGTTCATTATCACTGAGCCACAATGGGAATTCTGGTAATCATATTTTCATACTCTTGTTGGTCATTTGTATATTAACTTTGGAGACTGCCTATCAACAGGGTTGTTTCATTTCTGTTGTTATTATAAAAGTTCCAGATATTAACCCCTTATGCATATATATTTGCAATTATTTTATCCTTTTCCTTAGATTTTCCTTTCACCATTGTGTCCTTTGACCCATCTGATTTTTAGCAGCTTATTTTATAACCCCCGATTCATTATCCATCATCTTACTTGAAAAATAGTTATAAAGCCTAAATATGATTATGTCATTTCACAACTTTATAGTCCTTTGTGTCTTCCCAAAGCTCTTAGGATAAAACTCAAAATGCTTAAAATGGTCCTATATAATCTGGCATTGTTCTACTCCACCAATATATTTACATACCTCTATTCACCCCCTGACTTTCTACCACACTGGCTTTCTCACACATCCTCTGATACAGACTCCTTGTTGCAGGTCCTTTGTGATTTTTACTCTGTTTTGTTTCTCTCTTTATTTGTTGACATGTAAACTATAGATTTTGAGCCTGAGATTAAATACCATTTATTCGTGAAATTTTCCCTGACTTACCAGCATATGACAAGATTCTAGTTAAATGACATGCATGCTCTATGAGCCTATTTGTAGTATTTATCAAGATTATAAAGTAATAATTGTGTAATTATGCAATTATTAATTTCATATCTGTCCCCTCAAATAGCATGTGAGATCCATGAATAAAAATGTTTTCATTCCTATCGACCATTGTGTCTCAAGTTTAGAAGAATTTTCTATGTAAATATTCAATAAATAGTTTTGTGATAAATAAAAGAAAAGCAAAAGAATAAATTGTCTGATTTTTGTAGAGTAATCTTAGCCCTGTCACCAGCCAATGATGTCCATTTAGGAGCTGTAGTGACTAGATCTGAGGTTTGGGTGTCATATTCTAATTAATATATAGGAATAAAGTATAACCTAAAAATCTAGTAGGTTTAAGAGTGAAGCCAGTGAAGCAGAGAGGAGAATCACAATAAGCCAGGAGTCAGGGACCAGGTAAAACTCAAAATTGATTTAGGAGTAGGGCTAATAAAAATATGACAAGGTTCTAGCAAACCTGTATGAATGAAATTGAAGAGGGGTTTGCTTAAGTTTACTGGCTTTGAGACATAGTTTTGGATTGCTGACTTGAATAGGAGGTGGTTTCAAGGGGAATAAACATTGAGATGATCAAACTCATGGGCCAAGGCAAGACATAGCTACTTGTTTTTTTCTTCAAATTTTGAATACCTGCTTCGAGGTATATTAGTTACATATTCACCCCCTACTGTAACTGTTATGTTTTCCCAATGAGTTTCACTTTATTTGTATTACTCTACAACTGATATTCCTAATACTTCTAGAAATGTAATAAAAGCATGTCGAGTGAAGCAATTTATAATACTTTACTGAAAGAAGAGAATCCTGCTAGTTTTAATTAACGTTCTAGTGCTCCCAACTAGGAATATATGTGGTTACCTGCCAGAAACTCTCTCTCCTTATGACCAAGGAATGTAGCTTATTCCCCACCCCACCCGCACAGGCTGGAATTTAATCATAATATGTTGTTTATTGCTCTTATATTAACAATAATCTTCTGCTAAATATTCTGTAATCATTTAGATCATGTATATAAAGAGATTAACTTCAAGGGGCAATTTTACTTTCCTACTGTGACTATTACTTTCTTTCTATTATTCTAAGAAAGGAGATATTTTTCATAAATAGGTAGAATGAAACATTATAATACTCTTTTCTAGGTGATATTTAATACATTATTATACATGAAGAGATTTTTGTCTTGATTATTTCATAAAGATGTCTTTTACCCTTTGAAATACCAGTATCTGACAGTTGTGAACTTCTTACTTTGTTGAACAAGCTCTATCACAGGGAAAATACCAAGAGTATACCAATGACTGACCTTTAAACAAGCTTTGCTTTGTATTGGAATTTTTAAGTCTCTGTTGCTGAGCTCCTCTCAAAGCATTTTTTCCTATTGTAAATGATTGTACTGATAATATTTAGTTTTTGCATTTCCAAATAGTATTACATATGTTTAAATCAAAATACCAGACTAAGATGTTATATTCCTTGAGTGGCCTGACAGGTACATCACTGCTTAGTTATCATGTAGATAATATGGGTTATTTTCTTTTTAGTGGCTCCTCTTGTTTTGGTCAATATTAGGTGCAGATAAAAGAAAATTTATTTTTTTAATGGCTCTACCTGTGGCATATGGAAGTTCCTGAGCCAGGAACTGAATCCAATCCACAGCTGCAATCTATGCCACAGCTGTGACAAGGCCGGATCGTTAACCCACTGCACAGGGACAGGGATCGAACCTGTGCTCAGTGTCGCAACATGAATGGACCTAGAGATTATCATACTGAATGAAGTAAGTTAAAAAGAGAAAAGGCATATACCATATGATATCACTTATATGTGGAATCTAATAGCAATGACATAAAATAATTTATTTATAATACAGGAACAAACTCACAGATTTCAAAATCAATCTTTTGCTTACTAAAGGTCAAACCATTGGCGGGAGGGAGGTGTTGAGAGGGTGGGGGATAACATATACACACTACTGCATAAAATAGATGATTAATGAGAACCAACTGTATAGCACAGGGAAATCTACTCAATAGTTTGTAATAACCCATACGGGGAAAAGAATGAGGAGTATCCATGAGGGTGCAGGTTCTATCTCTGGCCTTGCTAGGCAAGGAGCCCTGGTGTAGGTTGCAGATGTAGTTCAGATCCTGTGTTTCTGTGGCTGTGGTGTAAGCCAGCAAATAGTCCTCCGACTTGACCTCTGGTGTGGGAACCTCCATATGCAGTGGGTGAAGCCCTAGAAGGACAAAAACAAATAAATAAAGAATGGATATATTTATATGTATGACTGATCCACTTTGCCATACACCTGAAACTGATACATTTTAAGTCAAATATTCTTCAATAAAATTACATTGAAAAAAGCAAAGTGACCAAATTATATGCTTTATGCTTTTATTTTATCCGTAATATCTATTTTTATGGATCCTTTTCGACAATTAAATTTCCTTTTCTTTGTTCCAGCTTCCTGTCAGTAAAAAAAAAGAAATACTTCCTTCCACTCCTGTCACTGTCTATTACATATTCTCAGTGGGGATGATTTTATCTCCAAGGGGTGAAAATTATTTCTTTGGGAGGCTGCATCTTAGATGTTATAATAGTTTTCTGCTCTACAAAGGACCATCACATATAAACAGACATACAGAAAATCAATGGTATTAAAATAGAAGGAAAGGAGTGATCAAGAACAAGATGTCTAGAAAAGTTCCTTAGGAGGTAATAGTTTAAAAAAAAAGAATTTAGAAACATTGCATCTTGCATTTATGCATATCAATCCATGGGTTCAGGCTAAATTATTTTTACAATTCCTTTTAGTCCTTTTCCATTAAAAACATACAATTATTTTGTGGGTCATACATAGAGGTGTTCACAGTGATTATTTTTCCATCCGTGTTTGTCTGCATGTAGACATTGCTTATATCTTTCAGTCTTTCAGGACTATATTTTTAGGTCATTATTTCTAAGAAAGGACTTGAACCCTAAAGAAAATTCCCCTCAGGAATACAGTGAAAAGAAAAATTTTAGCTTGATAATAAATATGCTCTTTATGCTGAGAATTGTTGGATTATCTTGGTTCTGAATTATAAATTATGATTTAAAAATCAAGCAGAAAGTAGAGCATGATTCAAGTTACTCCATAAGTAGAATAGTTTCTTCCACTTTTAAATATTAGTTGCAAAGTATACCAATACAATGAGCTCTCCCACTTATGTTTAAAGTGCTGGAGACAGATTGCATTAAGATGGCGAAATAGAAGGACTGGAGCTCAACTTCTTTCCCCAAAAAAACAGCAAAACAACAACCAAATGCAGAGCAACCTTCAACCAAATGGACTGTAAGCTTCCAAAAAAGGTATTCTTCTCCAGAAGATAAAGAGGAGATCACATCAAGAGGTAGGAGGCGTGATTACACGATAGAAGTAACCCCATACCTCCCAGGTGGAAAGCCCCACAGACTGGAAAGTAACTGCATCACAGACACTCAGCTACAGGACTGAGATTTCGGAGCCCCACGTCAAATCACCATGCCTGAGGATCAGGCACAGGGAGAAAGAGCTCCCGGAGTATCTGGAATTGAAGGCCAGTGGGGCTTGTGTGCAGGAGCTCCACAGGACTGGGGGAAACAGAGACCCATTCTTGAAATGCACACACAGACTTTCACATGCACTGGGTCCCAGGGCAAAGAAGTCTCCATAGGAATCCAGGTGGAACTGGACTGCAATTCTTGGAGGATCTCCTGGGAAAACAGGGGTGACTGTGCCTTGTTGTGGGGGAAGGACATTGGAGGTGAAGCTCTCAGGAACATTCATCGGCCTGCATTTCCCTGTAGGGGGCCATTTCTGGGAAAATCAGGTCCCTCCCATCAGCACTGAGGAGCCCAGGCCAAACAATAATCCAGGTGGAATCTCAGCCCCACCCATCATTAAACAGGCTGCCTAAAGACCCCTCAGGCATACAGCCAGCATCTAATCTCATCCAGAGACAAAGCCACACCCATCAGAGGAATCAACCACACCTACCAGTGAGCAGGTATCACTCCCTCCCATCAGGAAGCCTACAGCAAGCCCCCTCCATACCAACTTTAGCCACAGGGAAGGCAAACACCAGAACTAAGAGAGGCTACAACTCTATTGTCTACAAAAAGCTCACAACACCAAAAACCTATAAAAATGAAAAGACAGAATTATCTAACTCAGATAAGGGAGAAAGAGAAAAGCCCAGAAACAGTTCAGGGATGAGGAGATTATCAGCCACCCAGAAAGAGACTTTAGACTGTTGATGCTGAAGATGATGCAAGGAATTGGAAATAGACTGGAGGCAAAGATAGATAATTTACAGGAAACACTGAGCAAAGAAATAAAAGATGTAAAAATTAAACAAGAAGAGATGCAAAATACAATAACTGAAATAAAAAATTCATTAGGGATTGGATTAAGATGGCAGAACTCAACTTCTCTCCCAAATAACAGCAAAAATACAACCAAATGCCAAGCAACCTTCAACCAAATGGACTGTAAACTTCCAAAAAAGATACTCTGCTCCAGAAGACAAAGCGGAGACCACATCAAGAGGTAGCAGGGGCGATTACGCGATAGAAGCAACCCCATACCTCCTGGGTGGGAAGCCCCACAGACTGGAAACTAACTGCATCACAGAGACTCAGCTACAGGACTGAGAGTTCTGAGCCTCACGTCAAAGCCCCACGCCTGGGGATCGGGCACAGGGAGAAAGAGCCCCTGGAGCATCTGGCACTGAAGGCCAGTTGGGCTTGTGTGCAGGATCTCCACAGGACTCGGGGAAACAGAGACCCCATCCTTGAAAGGCACACAAAGATTTTCGCGTGCACTGGGTCCCAGGGCAAAACGGTCTCCAGAGGAATCTGGGTGGAACCTGACTGCAATTCCTGGAGGATCTCCTGGGAAAACAGGGGTGACTGTGCCTTGTTGTGGGGGAATGGCATTGGAGGTGAAGCTCTCAGGGACATTCAGCAGCCTGCATTTCTCTGGAGGTGGCCATTTCTGGGAAAATCTGGTCCCCCCCCCATCAGCGCTGAGAGCCCCAGGCCAAACAACAATTCAGGTGGGATCTCAGCCCAACCCATCAGTAAACAGGCTGCCTAAAGAACCCTCAGGCACAAAGCCAGACCCTAATCTCATCCAGAGACAAAGCCCCATCCATCAGAGGGAGAGAAATCAACAGCACCTATCAGTGAGCAGGTATCACTCCCTCCCATCAGGAAGCCTATAGCAAGCCCCCTCCATACCAACTTTAGCCACAAGGGAGGCACTACAACTAAGAGAGGCTACAATTCTATTGTCAACACAAAGGTCACCACACCAAAAATCTACAAAAATGGAGAGACAGAAAACTCTAACTCAGGTAAGGGAGAAAGAGAAAAGCCCAGAAAAACAGCTCAGTGATGAGGAGATTATCAGCCTCCCAGAAAGGGACTTTAGACTGTTGATGCTGAAGATGATACAAGGCATTGGAAATAGACTGGAGGCAAAGATCTATAATTTACAGGAAAAACTGAGCAAAGAAATACAAGCTGTAAAAATTAAACAAGAAGAGATGCAAAATACAATAACTAAAATAAAAAATTCCTTAGAAGCAGCCAACAGTAGAATACAGGAGGCAGAAGAACGAATCAGTGAGGTGGAGCACAGATTAGTGGAAATCACTAACACAGAAGAGAAAAGAGATAAAAGATTGAAAGTAAATGAGCAGAGTCTCAGAGAACTCTGGGATAATGTTAAATGCACCAACATCCATATTATAGGGGTGTAAGAGGGAGAAGAGAGAGAGAATGGGACAGAAAAAATATTCGAGGAGATTATAGCCGAAAACTTTCCTAATATGGGAAAGGAACCACTCACTCATATACAGGAAGCACAACGAGTACCATATAAAATAAACCCAAGGAGGAACAGGCCAGACACATATTAATCAAAATGACCAAAATTAAAGACAAAGAGAAAATATTGAAAGCAGCTAGGGAAAAGAAACAAATGACATACTAGGGAACCCCAAAAAGGTTATCAGCACATTTTTCAGCTAAAACCCTGCAGGCCAGAAGGGAGTGGCATGATATACTAAATGTGATGAAAGGGAAAAACTTCCAACCAAGATTACTTTATCCAGCAAGGTTCTCATTCAGATTTGAAGGAGAAATTAAAACTTTTACTGATAAGCAAAAGCTAAGAGATTTCTGCAACACTAAACCCGCTTTACAACAAATCCTAAAGGAACTTCCCTAGGCAGAAAAGAAAAGGCCACAACCAGAAACAAAAACACCACAAATGACAAGGCTCACCAGTAAAGCATATATACAGTAAAGATACTAAATCATGCATGCACAATTATGCTACCAAAAACAATAATCATGAGAAGAGAGCACAAATGCAAGTCACTGGAGAAGCACGTGCAATTAAGAAACCAACAACTTAATACAATCTCAGTTATATATAGACTCCTATATCAAAAATTCAGGGTAACTGCAAACCAAAAATCTACAA
This sequence comes from Catagonus wagneri, assembly GCA_004024745.2. Lineage (NCBI taxonomy): Eukaryota > Metazoa > Chordata > Mammalia > Artiodactyla > Tayassuidae > Catagonus > Catagonus wagneri. The sequence goes on from PVHT021183528.1 coordinate 1,131,480, forward strand.
TTGATACACAAGCAAATAAGAAAAATCAACTCAAATACAACATTAAAGAAGCCATCTTGTGAGAGGAGACAACAAGAGAATAAGGGGAAAAAAAAGAGCAACAAAAACCCCAAAGAGTTAATAAAATGGCAATAAGGACATATATATCAATATTTACCTTAAATGTTAATGGACTGAATGTCCCCGCCAAAAGACATAGACTAGCCGAATGGATACAAAAACAAGACCCATATATATGCTGTCTGCAAGAGACCCACTTCACTTCTAGAGACACATACAAATTGAAAGTGAGAGGATGGAAGAAAATATCCCATGCAAACGGGCATCAAAAGAAAGCCAGAGTAGCAATACTCCTATCAGACAAAATAGACTTTAAAATGAAGAACATTTTAAGAGACAAGGAAGGGCACTACATAATGATCAAAGGATCAATCCAAGGAGAAGATATAACAATTTTAAATATCTATGCACCCAACATAGGATCACAACAGTATATAAGGCAACTGCTAACAACCTTAAAAGGAGAAATCAACAATAACACAATCATAGTGGGGGACTTTAACACCCCACTTACAGCAATGGACAGGTCATCCAGGCAGAAAATCAATAAGGAAACAAAGGCCCTGAATGAAGCATTACATCAGATGGACTTCATAGACATTTACAGGACATTCCACCCAAAAGCAACAGAATACATATTCTTCTTAAGTGCGCATGGAACATTCTCTAAGATTTCTCACATCCTGGGTTACAAATCAAGCCTCAGTAACTTTAAGAAAGTTGAAATCATTTCAAGCATCTTCTCTGACCCCAATGCTGTACGGCTGGAAATCAACAACAAGAAAAAAATGGCCAAAAATACAAATACGTGGAGACGAAACAACATTCTACTAAACAACCAGTGGATCACTGAAGAAATCAAAGAGGAAATTAAAAAATACATAGAAGCAAATGACAACAAAGACACGGCACCCCAAAACCTCTGGAATGCAGCAAAAGCAGTTCTAAGAGGAAAGTTTAGAGCAATACAAGCCTACCTCAGGAAACAAGAAAAAGCTCAAATAAACAACCTAACTATACATTTAAAGCAGCTAGGGAGGGAAGAACTGACAAGGCCTAAAGTTAGTAGAAGAAAAGAAATCGTAAAGATCAGAGCAGAAATCAATGAAATAGAAACAAAGAAAACCATAGAAAAGATCAATGAAACTAAAAGCTGGTTCTT
>PVHT021183528.1:1133701-1160195 GCA_004024745.2 Catagonus wagneri
AGAAATACAAAGGATCATAAGAGACTATTATATGCAACTATATGGCAATCAAATGGAAAACCTAGGAGAAATGGACACAGTCTTAGAAAAGTACAATCTCCTAAGACTAAACCAATACTAAATAGAAAATATGAATAGACCAATCACAAGTCCTGAAACTGAAACTGTGATTAAAAAACTTCCAACAAACAAAAGTCCAGGACCAGATGGTTTCACAGGTGAATTCTATCAAACATTTAGAGAAGAGCTAATCCCTATCCTTCTGAAACTCTTCCAAAAAATTGCAGAAGAGGGGACACTCCCAAACTCATTCTGTGAGGCAGCCATCACCCTGATACCAAAACCACATAAAGATACCACAAAAAAAGAAAATTACAGGCCAATCTCACTGATGAACATAGATGCAAAAATTCTCAACAAAATACTAGCCAACTGAATCCAACAATACATTAAAAGGATTGTACATCAAGATCAGGTGGGATTTATCTCAGGGATGCAAGGATTCTTCAATATCCGCAAATCAGTGTGATACAGCACATTAACAAACTGAAGAATAAAAACCATATGATCCTCTCCATAGATGCAGAAAAAGCCTATGACAAACCCCAACACCCATTTCTGATAAAAACCTTTCAGAAAGTGGGCATAGGGGCAACCTACATCAACATAATAAAGGTCATCTATGACAAACCCAGAGCTCACATCATTCTCAATGGTGAAAAGCTGAAAGAATTCCCGCTGAGATCAGGAACAAAACGGGGATGTCCACTCTCGCCACTACTATTCAACATAGTTCTGGAAGTCCTAGCTACAGCAATCAGAGAAGAAAAAGAAATAAAAGGAATCCTAATTGGGAAAGAAGAAGTAAAACTATCACTTTTTGCAGACGACATGATACTATACATAGAGAATCCTAAAGACTCTACCAGAAAACTGGTAGAGCTCATCAAAGAATTTGGCAAAGTTGCAGGATACAAAATTAATACACAGAAATCAACTGCATTTCTATATACCAACACTGAAAGAACAGGAAGAGAAATTAGAGAAGCAATTCCATTTACCATCAGATCAAAAAGTATCAAATACTTAGGAATAAACCTGCCTAAAGAGACAAAATACCTGTACTCTGAAAATTATAAGGTGATGATGAGAGAAATCAAGGATGACATAAACAGATGGAAAGACATACCATGCTCTTGGATTGGAAGAGTCAGTATTATCAAAATGACTATAATACCCAAGGCAATCTACACATTCAATGCAACTCCTATCAAATTACCAAGAACCTTTTTCACAGAACTAGAACAAGATAGTTTAAAGTTTGTTTGGAAACACAAAAAGCCCAGAATAGCAAAGACATCCTGAAAAAGAAAGATGGAGCTGGAGGAATCAGACTCCCTGACTTCAGACTCTACTACAAAGCTACAGTCATCAAAACCATATGGTACTGGCACAAAGACAGAAATATAGATCAGTGGAACAGGATAGAAAGCCCAGATTTAAATCTACACGTCTATAGTCAACTAATCTATGACAAAGGAGGCAAGAATATACATTGGACAAAAGACAGCCTCTTCAATAAGTAGTGCTGGGAAAACTGGACAGCTACATGTAAAACAATGAAACTAGAACCCTTCCTAACACCATGCACAAAAATAAACCCAAAATGGAATAAAGATCTTGATCTAAGACCAGATACTATAAAACTCTTAGAGGAAAACATAGGCCAAACACTCTCTGACATAAATGATAGCAACATCTTCTCAGATCCATGTGTCACAGTAAGGACATTAAAAAGGGAAATAAACAAATGGGACTTAATTAAACTTCAGAGTTTCTGCACAGCTGAGCAAACCCTAAGCAAAACGAAAAGACAACCCACAGGATGGGAGAAAATACTTGCAAATGGATTGACTGACAAGGGATTAATCTCCAAAATTTACAAACAGCTCCTACAGCTCAACACCAAAGAAAGAAACAGACCCATCAAAAAATGGGCAGAGGATCTAGGCAGACAATTTTCCAAAGAAGACATGCAGATGGCAAATAAACACATGAAAAGATGTTCAACATCGCTCCTCATTAGAGAAATGCAAATCAAAACCACTATGAGGTACCACCTTATACCCCAGCCAGAATGGCCATCATCAAAAAGTCTACAAACAATAAGTGCTGGAGAGGGTGTGTAGAAAAAGAAACCCTATTACACTGTTGGTAGGAGTGCAAATTGGTGCAACCACCGTAGAAAACAGTGTGGAGATTTCTCAGAAACTCAAAATAGAATTACCATTTGATCCAGCAATCCCACTGCTGGGCATCTATCCAGCAGAAACCATGACTCGAAAAGACACACGTACTCCAGTGTTCATTGCAGCACTCTGTGCAATAGCCAGGTCATGGAAACAACCTAAATGCCCATTGACAGAGGAGTGGGTAGGGAAGATATGGTACATACACACAATGGAATGTTACTCAGCCATTAAAAGGAACGAATTACCAACATTTATAGCAACATGGATGGACTTAGAAATTATCATGCGAAGTGAAACCAGTCAGACAATTAGACAGCAACACCCAATGCTACTGCTTACATGTGGAAACTAAAAAGACACAATGAAGCTTCTTACAGAACAGACAATGACTCAAAGACTTTGGAAAACCTTGGTTTTTCAAATAAGACAATCTGGGGAGTGGGGGGATGCACTGGGGGTTTGGGACACAAAATCTATCAAATTGACTTGTGATGATTTATGTAGACCTATAACTTAAATAAAATTCATTAAGTTAAAAAAAATAAAGTGCTGGAGATGAAATAAGCATATGCATTTGTTTAAATAATTTTAGCACAGATTTTTTTTTAATTTTCCTCTGCTTTTCATAAGTTAAAAAAAAAAGCAAAGTAAATGCAAGCAAGTGATCCAGGATTTTAACAGACTTGTCTTGAAAAGGTAATCAATTTTCACAAAGGCTTACAAAATTATTACCATTGTGGTTCCCAAGAGCCTCAGAAAGTGGATAAGCCTCTACTGGCCGCAAACTACAATGTGCAGATACTAAGTAGGTGGTCCAAGCCAACCACCATTTCTCCAATTCTGCTGGGAGACTTAACTGCAGCCCTCAAAAGCCTTGATACAGTTTACTGACCAAATGACATTTTCCAACAAAAACCAGCTGATCAATGTTAATACAGGTAACACTTTCTAAATTTTAGACTAATAAAAATGTCTATGGTGTAATCAATTAGGTAGGTAATTAAGCTTCCCATTACATTGAGAATGTAATGGGATGATATTTTGCATACATACACACATATACAAGTACAAAATATTGTGTATTTTATGTACTCAAAATCAATACATAAAGAGTGTGGTAGGCAGAATAAATGGTCTCCCAAAGATGTATATATTCTAATCCCCTGAATTTGTATAGATGAAAATGAGGTTGCTAATCAACTGTCCTTAAAATAAAGAGATTATCTGGGATTATCTGAAGGGCCCAAATGTAATCACAGGACCCACAAATGGGGAAGAGTGAAACAGAAAAGTTAGAAAGTGAGAAATGACATCATGTAAAATACCCAATTGACCACTGCTGGCTTTGAGGATGAAAAGGAGCTACAGTCAAGGACCAGGGCAGACAGCGTCTAGAAGCTAGAAGGCAAAATAAAGTGAATTCTCTCCTAGAGTCTTCAAAAACAGGTGCAGCCCTGCCAGTTATAACTAAGGGCAAAGAATTTGCAAAAAAAATCAGACATTATACTTAATGCCTTCAAAACATTATTTCTGTAGAGACACAGTATAGCAAAACTGTCCTGAAAGTGTCTAGAAATAACCTACTTCATTTTAATCCCTAGCTGTATCACATTTTAGGTGGGTAACCTTAGCAAACTGCTTAATATCTGTGGTTCCATCTTATATTTATGGTGGACAAAATAACAATTGTACCTTAAAAAGTAGACTAAATAAATACATCTGATATTGCAATCAGTAGTATTTGTCACAGAGAGAGCCCTATATGTATGTTTCCTATTATTTTTACTGTATATTTAATTTGCTCTTTGTGCTATTATTCTTCTTAGATCTGGCACTATAAAATCCAGTTTTGTTTTTGTATTTTATCTTATATAATTGTAATTCTTTTAGTTTCAGCATTATACCTGAAATAATTTATATAAAGTGTTAGCCCTCTATTGTTTTAAAAATCTATTGAGGGAGATTTTTTTAAAGGGATAGTTTGTAACCATCTCATTATCATAGGTGAAATACAAACTAACCCAGGCATCCTTCTTTTACATGACCAGCCATATAAATGGTCTGACTTACTAACATGAGTATCTTCAACATGAATTTTACATAAATTCAATAAAATAATTTATAAGATTTATAATAGATTCAGAAATAATTCTTCAGAAATAAACATGGTGGGTATTTTAGAGGAAACTAGCTTATCTCAAGGATATATATAATAATTTTATATTTCTTTGAAAATATATAATGATTTTATATATTTCTATATGTATGCATTACTGAACACAAAATTTACCAATTATTTGCTTTGCTTGTGTTACATTTTTCTTAAATAGGGTTATTGGGAAAATTAAACTTTATTTTTTCATGCATTGTTTTGTGTAAAGAGGACAATGAACACATAAGATAAACTTCTCTTTTATTTGTCCTCTCCTTTTAGGGAAGCGTTGATGTTAGCAATTTTTTAACAGTAAAACATTGTTCCCCTTAATATATTTATGCCACCACAAATTCACTTATATCAGACAACCTCAAGGAAAGGAGAACATATTGTACATTGCTCAAAGCTACACAAAACCACTGAGATGTAAGTTATCTAATGACAGTTTTTATTTTAAAAATGAAATTACTGTTTTATGGAGAAAAAAAGAAACCCAAGCACTGCATAATCTGTTTTTTTCTTTTCCATTTCTGTAAAACAAAATTAAACATCCCAGCTTCATCTTGTTTTTTGTAATTTTTTTTTATAAGATGAAAGAATGTTTTGTGGTTATAACCATTTCAAACAGTGAAAGGTGATACTTCAAAAGACTCAGCAACTCATGGAGTTGGGAGGATTTTGAAAGTCGTCAAATCCATACACATTCAGCTAAAATTTGACAATAAACTGAACAAACCACTAAAATGTATATCACTTTTCATGTTCAAGATATTAGAGAACTCATATATTTGTAATGTGACATAAGCCCTTTTAGTTTGTCTATTTACAGTTGAAGTGAAAAATAGCAGATTGGTCTGTTTTTCAAAACAAAATTTCATAGACTATTTTAAAGCTTACATTTTACGGTCCTTTTTTTTTTGTCTCTTTAGTGTCACAACCATAGCATATGGAGGTTCCCAGCCTAGGGGTTGAATTGGTGCTGTCGCTGCTGTCCTGCACCACAGCCATAGCACGAGGGATTCCAGCAGCGTCTGCGACTTACATCGCAGCTCACTGCGACACTGGATCCGTAACGCACTGAGCAAGGTCAGGGGTTGAACCATCATCCTCATGGATACTAATCAGGTTTGTTAACCACTGAGAAATGACAGGCACTCCTCTGTTATTTTTTAATTAGCTAAGAGCAATACTTTTATTCTTTGTTCCTTAGGTTACAATGTCTGATATCTGATCTTTCCCATCACAGTTTTTAAGTTTACTCCAAGTTTCTAAAGATTATATTGGCTACAATTTCCTTAATTGATTTTAAAGGCAAAACATCTGCTTACGTCCTCATTAGATAGTACCATTTTACAATGAATATGTCAACCTTGTTCTCATTGAATGCACTTGACACTTAACATCCGAGACTAATAAAAACAATGATCTAATGAAGATCAGAAAAAGAATATTTTCTGTTTTCTTTAGATTGAGAAATCTAGTCAAAGTACAACTGAGATGTTCATTTATAGAAGGGGTGAAATCTATTTATTTTCAGAAACTGAGTTGTCATAGTTGAATGTCTCTGTTCCTGAATTTTTTGGGGACAGTTTTTAAAGTAAAGTTGATTTTAAAGGCAAAGAAAGAAAGTTTAACTTTCTTTAAATATCCTTTAGTTGAAGAGATCAAGGAAGGCTAGTTGAATATCACTTTGAAAATTTTGCAATATAAATCTCTGAAAATAGGGTATGGCATGTTTCTTTCAAAAGAAAAAGGATAAATATTTCCATTCTTGCAATTTTAGGAATAGAAAACAGGAGGTAGAACGAGAAGGCAGTGTAAACTGAAAAAGATGTGTTAAAAACTCTGTGTCCCGAAACCTGGGAGCTAAGACAAGTGTCTCCTAAATGAAATGATATTTCAGTTTTAAAGTGGATATAATGCAGGTTTTTTAAAATAAATTCATGATTGTATGAAAAAAACATATGAAAGAGTCTAAAGCAGAAAATAGTACATCTCCATTTGTTGTCCAGTTTGAAAATATGGCATTTAAAAACTAACCTGTGTGTGTGTGATTAGGATAATATATCTCATACACACACACATGTGTATATAGATCATTTTTTACTAAAGTGAGGTTTGACAATTAGCATGAATGTTCCCTTTTATTCAGGGTAATCATTAATACAAAGAGGATCTTTTAATATTCATCCTATGAATAGTTTTGAGGCTCTCAGAGGCTAACATGCTTCCTTCAGGGATTATTATGGCTTTTATTAAAAAGTGGTAGGGACATCAAACAATAATTCTTTTGGATACCATGGAGAATAAAATATAAATAAAGCATTATTTTAAAATGCTTTAATGACAATGATTATAAAATAAACATATACAAAGTAGGCTTGCCTTTAGTGGTATTTTTTCCTTAAATTGATTGTTAAATTTTTATTGAAGTAATGCCAAATAGGCACTTACAGACTCTGCAATTCACTATGCCTAAAATGTGAACTTGATGTCTGTAAATTGGGAATACCCACTGGCTAAATCATTTCATAAGGTCTTATCTGTAGATTTTTAGGAAAGGTACTAATATGACACTAAGTAAGTATCAAGATACCCAATATCTAATGGCCAAAAAATCCATTATCCTGAGTCAAAACAGATGTCAAACACCACTTCCCAGCGACCACCCCCCAAATTCCTTTAGAAATTATATACCTGCATATTTCGTAATCTGACATTTCTCTAAAATGGCTTCCATGATGAAAAGCTTTGGAGATAGGAACAAATCATTTATCACCATTCCCTGTGTTCCATTTTGCAAATGCCTTTACTCTAGTCAGACTTAGTACAAGGAAGAAGAAAAACAATACATTATCTTAATTGACTCCACAACTGTGTCTGAAAAAAATTCAAACACATCTGTTACAAAGGGCCTGATAATTGAGATGACTCACAAGCCTCCACAGGATGTACTAACCAAAATTTTTAATAAAAGTAAAGAGGAGTTTCCTTCGTGGTCAGTGGTTAACAAATCCGACTAAGAACCATGAGGTTGCAGGTTCGATCCCTGGCCTTGCCCAGTGGGTAAGGATCCGGTGTTGCCTTGAGCTGTGGTGTAGGTTGCAGATGTAGCTCAGATCCCGCATTGCTGTGGCTGTGGCGAAGGCCAGCGGCTACAGCTCCTGTTAGACCCCTAGCCTGGGAACCTCCATATGCCGCAGGTGCGGTTCTACAAAAAGGCAAAAAGACAAAATAAATAAATAAATAAAAGTAAAGAACACCGAACAGCAGGAAAAAGTGAGAACATACCATCACCATCATAGAGGGTCTAACATCTCCAGGGGCAGTCCATGTACATATCTCAGTTGCAGATGTTCTTGGTCTTTAGATTATAAACCAACAAAAAATACATGTGCAAGGCATCTTGTTCAGGGTTGCTCATTCCAAAAAAAAAAAAATAGCTTTTTTGGTTTTTGTTTTGTTTTGTTTGTTTTTATTCCCTACTGGTTACATAGCTAAGGCTGGGCTCTATAGGTTGAACCAAATATAAACTATCAATCATCTCCAAATAATGCAGGCAATTTGGTACTGGACATCAGTAGTGGAGTTTCAAACTGTAAACTGCACTTTGTCGGTAACTAACACATCTTTGTTCTTATCAAATGTCAGTAGCAGACTTCAGGCATTCCTGGAGATAAGCACAGAGCAGACTCACTGCAGCTGAAAGATAACTGTTATCTTACACAGTACTGAGTATCTTCATTTCATTGAAGAAAACACAGAGGCAGAACCAATAATCAGTTCTCTCAAGTTTATTGTTGAGAGAGTCAGAGTTGGAAACCATCAGTTGATACCTAGCTTCAAATCTTCTAATGGAACACAAAACCTCTTAGGAAAAAAAAAATGTCATATTTTTCATTTGGCTAAATGTAAATAGCCTATGGATTCAAGGTGCTTTTGTCCAGAGTGATAAATATTTGCAAAAAGAGTTAGGGCCTCGGTGCCTTTTCTACTCTGAGAGCACTACACAAAGAAGCAGAAAGAAGAAAGGAGAAGCCTAAAAAGAGATTAGAGTGAAGAACAGAAGGAAGGAGAGGATGGGGAAGAAGAATCTAATTTACGCGAAATTGTAAATGCCCAATACAAGCTGTCTTTTGGCAGTTCGCCCAGGTGCATTCTTGTCAAAATGGGAAAGAAACTCAAACATTCCAAGAATGGGAGAATACGAATTCTCAAAAAAACACATGGATAGTTTGCACTGGGGCTAAAATAGTAGCAGGAGTCTCAGTTAATAATCACACCGAACTTTGCCTGTGTAGAGAGTATATTGTCCTTATAGGTACTTAACAAATAGACAGATGTGTGTATTTAGAACTCACTGACCTAACTGGATTCTTAATCTTACCAAAGAAAACTAGGCAAAAGCATGGTATCATGGAAATATGTGCTAATAGTAAATTAATAATCTCTGTAGCAATTGTTCAAGCCAAGAAGAAAAAGTCTTTCCTGGCCCTGTCCACGGCTTTTCACTTCTTCATTTTTCAACGCCTTATCCAAATCACACTATGTGCTTCCAACATAAAGCCATTTGTTCCTTGCTTTTAAACATTCTAGGCCTTGTTTTTTCTTGATCTCAACCTCACAGACAAATTAATGCACTTAGTGCATTAGGACTCTGGGTCATCGAGGGTCCACAGTATTTCTTGAGCAAAAACTGAAAATAATATATTTTACACTAAGATTGAGAAAAAGTAATCAGCCATATAAAAAGTTGTCTTCTACTTTTGTAAATTACTTCTACTCTATACTTGTTTTGTTAATTCAATTAAAATATCCTTCCTATTAACTCAAGTCATATACGTCATCCACATGATGGTACAGTAGCATTGTAGCTATTGATATTTGCTCTGGAAAATGATCTGGCCTGACATGCTTCTCATCTTATAATTTTAACATGAGTTGGGATAACTAGCGTGAAGTATCACTCTTAATTGAAAGAACTTCATTACCCAGGAGAGGCAGTTTTCTCATCACTTATTCAATAAAGACAGCTTCCTTAAATCCTTGTTTAAGGGATGCAGTTAAAACATGAAAAGGAGTCAGAAATGTGGCATTCTAAATCAGGTACTTACCACAATGCTATTCTTCTTTCTCTGGTTCACTGAAGTCTCTGTTTACTACTTCTGTAAATGTTTTGCACAGTTATCATTTCTTTCCCTTCCCTCTGTTATAAGTTCTCACCACTTAGGCAGGTAAAGAACATCAAATTTATCTACCCTTCTCCTGGGTAGTATAGATCTTGAAGAAAGAACCCCAATTTATTTACCCTAACTCACAGTGAAGTAGCTATGAGAAATAAAAATCCTAAGAATAAGATCTCTTATACTGACCCAGAGTCTACTATATATAGAATTAGATTATCTTGGATCAGTCTGATAATTCTCAATTTCTATTCCTGTTGGTAGTCCATCTTAATAGATGCCCCTATGTTTTTCAGTCATCCACAGGTTCATATGTTTGAATCCAGATGTCAAAAAGCTGTAGAGCATTAGAAGTGAAAAATATCAGGAAAAGAAACCACCCCCTGCTCCCACAAGGGCCCATCCCTCACACATCAAGACATCTTAAGGGGGAAGAGCATATTTCCTGATATCAATTCTCATATTAATTTATCCATTCAACCAATATTTTTTTAGTGCCCACCCTGTGGCAGGCACTATTATAGGTACTGAATATATAATGTATGCTCGTGGAGTTTATATTCTAGTGGTAGGAGACGATCAATAAAAACAAATTATGATGTTACTGTATAATTATTTATATTGTATAAATACCTATAATTATTGCAGAGGAAAATAGAGGAGATAATTAGAAAGGATTGAGTTGGAAGAGTATTCATTATTGAGCAGGAAAGGGCTTTTTGGAAAGATCACAATTAATAAAATATCTGGTCAGGAGAGATCAAGATTTGTGTTTTGAGGGGAGAATAGAATTCATACAGAGGGAGCAACAGAACAACTTGCCTTGTCTCAGAGCTTAAACTTTCCTGGCATTGTTGTTTTGCCTAAGTCAGCAATAGCATAGCTATATAAAAGCTTGACAAAGTTATTTATAGGAGTTTTGCATATTCCTCTATTTTTACTCTTTACAACTATTTGAAAAAGAACAATACTATATTTTAAAACATTATTGTGAAACAATTAAAATCTTAAAAAATAAACAGATTAAACTCCATAAACTCACCACCTAGGTTTAAATGTAATCAGAAATTTTTGCCACTTTTCCAAAGTCCTCTTAAGAAAGTAAAGCATCAGGGAGAAAATGATGACACGTGTGTACCTGTATGATTTCAGGTTTATTGTTGCAAGTAACAGAAAATAGTGCAAGGACTAGACTGATGGCTGCTGTTAGCACCAAGAATGTGGATATGGTTCTCAGCATTGAAAAGATCCACCAGTGAGTAGAAACACACCATCTAGGTACAATGTGAAGAGGGGTCCAAAGAGAAAAGGTTAAAACTACTAAGGAGGGGACACTCCAGAAATGATATTTGAATTGCTAGGGATTCTACTTGCTACATAGGTGATCCACAAGGGCACAGATCTAGCAACAAGCAAAGACTACAAAGGTTGCCCTGTTCCCTGATGACAGAATAAGACGCAAATACACAAAGGAGTACCTCATCCCCAAAACGGTGCTCAGGCAATAAACAGCAACAAAGGCCCCAGAGATTCACTGGGAGAAATGTCTTATGAACACCTACATCTGTGCATAGAAGGTGATTGAGCTGATCAAGAATATATACATTTCTTCCAATGAAGAGACCATGTAGAATAAAGAAGGCTATACCTGGCCAAGGATACATGAAAGTGGTGTTTGCTGCCTTAATCAACACGTGGAATGTGAGCAGAATGCAAAAGATAGCAATCCCTTCAATTATTTCAGACTACCGTCACAGGTCAGGTACTACAGGCATTATGGAAGCAGCAAGGAGCCTCAGTCCCCTTCCTCATACTCTTTAGACAGCCTAATACTTGACCATGATGATGAAGAGAAAAGAGAGGCCAGGGACATGTGGACATTCTGAATGCTAATTTTATATAATGTGGACAAGATGAAGAACATGGTAAATTGCAGCAGAGTTGGTCATCTAAGCCTGGGTAAAACTATCCCTCCAATGACTTGTTCCAAATAGTACCCTAGTCCCGGCCACCAAACCAGTTTCAGAAATGGTAAAACCACTCCTCAACCAGAAATGGGTAGTCCAATAATTAAAGTACAATGACAAAAGATAAAACTTGTGATCACATTTCCAAATCTCAGGAAAGCAAAGAAAGAGTTGAAGAAAGACAACACAGTGATCACTGACAGAATGAAAGTCTTCACAACTGTGTCCTGCTTCTCATAGGGCAGCCATAAAAATATCAGCTAAGCAACTTTGACATCAATGGCTGGCAAAAGATGACAAAATATACTTAAACAGAATTCCTCAGAAATTTGCTCATCTAGAACGGCGTTTTGAAAATACATTATTAACTAAATATTTAAATGAGAAGTGCATTTCCTTAGGTAAAGTGAAGTTAAATAATAAATAAGAGGTCTAATATTACCAAAATGAATTAAGAAAACATAGTGGAGAAATTTACGAACCTAATGAAACACTGATTCTAGAATCTTACATCAGTCTTCAAACTTCAGCACCAATGACCCACAGAGGACAAGAAAGTTAGATTGTCTAGATTTCTTAGAGAAAGAACAGTCTAAAGAACCAACACAACACTTTTCAAATCAACTCTGGCTCTGTGCTTTTCTTATACTAGGATTTTAAGTCTTTTAACCTATTTTTTAATCTAAAGTAGCAATGTTATTAAAAAGTTAAGTCTAATTGTCACTAGACTACTTAGCTGAGATTTCCTATGTTCTTATATATGCTCAGAATGCATGATGAGATAAATAATTTTTTAAATTTGGAATTGCCTTTGATTTGTTGCTATAATCAGACTCCAACAGGGTTTCTCAAACTTTAATATGCATATAAATTACTTGGGGATCTTGTTAAAATGCAGATTTTTTTTCAACAGGATTAAAACCAAACTGGGTGTGAGATTCTGCATTTACAGCAAGCTCCCAAGTAAGGTTGATGTTGTTGATCAGATTTTGAATAGTAAGGATTTAGACTTACTTTTATCATTCCAATTCAGACCTGGTCCAGATGATAGCCCTCACATTAGTGAATGAGGTCAGGCCTGGGCACAATGTTAGAAATAAATATGATAGAATAATTTTTAAATAAGTATCTCAGGCCCTAAACAAATTGAAAAAAAAATGTCCCAAATAGTGTTTCTTTTTCAGGGAAATGGGAAGCTCTGTGGAGATTTAAATACGTTATTCTTTGTATGCCATAAACTTGTCTTAAACACTTCATGATTTTTTTTCACTAACATGTGGCAAGAAATAGGCCTCTGAAAGTTAAGAACCACAGAACAATACAAGTAAACCTTTTTGTTGAAAAGCTCCCTTTCCTATGTTAACATCTCATTCACAGCCTAATTGTAACCCAATTAGGAAAATTAAGATAAGTAGAAACAGCTGGAACAGAAGGCACTCAGAGAGAAGTGTACCCTCTGCAGTCATTATTTGATGGAGATCATTACACAACTCTACACACAGCGCGTGATATTTCATATGATTGGGCTAATTTATATCTGAAAACAATAAGACCTTATGTAAAGAAATGAACTGAACTATTAGCTCTGATTCCTTAAGCACTCTATTACCTGATGGCTCAAGAGCAGTCATGTGATGAATCTAGGAATTACTGCCACGATCCTCATTCAGTCTCTATCCACAGTGTTCCCCTTCTACATTTTGGTTGTGGCATCATATTCATACTATGAGTGTTGCAACCAAAGATGCTCTGTTGACAACATTGAGATGTCCAGTATTCAGTTTTATGAGTGGTTAATGTTAAGAAGAGAATAAAGGATTGCTTTAATTTTTCACATTGGTAATTACATTACTGTAATCTTGCAATTCAAGGAACTCACACACTGAAAGAAACCGTTACAGCAGGTTGTTTACGAACTCCTTAGACATCACAGGTAGAATTTTTTTCTTTTATTGTGTCTAAATGAGATGAAAGTTAACTGAATCTATTATGATAATCATTTCCCAACATATGTAAATTAAACCATCACACTGTACACCTTAAACTTGTATAATAATATGCCAAATATTTCTCAATAAAACTGGAAAAAATAGAATTTATGCAGTTAAAAGCAATGACTTAAGCTTTCCAAGACTTTCTTTCTTCATGTGCAAATAATGGGCAGTAACAGCAAATATCTCACAGTGCTTTTCAGTGGATTAAATAAGATTAATTTGCATAAAACCTGGATAGTGCTTGGCCAATGTAACTACTCAGTAAACATGTATCTTTACGTATTGGGATCTAACATTTTGATTATTACGTTCATAAACTTTCGCCTTCAAGATCAACTCCTAGACAAATTAAATACATTGTCATTTATAGACAGTCCAGTATGTATACACAGGTCATGTCATTGTCCAACAGGCCTATCTGCAATTATGCTGTGTAGTCCATGAAAACAAGTAAAATAAATGATATGAAAAAATACCTTGATGATATGTAAATAATCAAAGTGAATATAAGGTAAAGTATTAATGAAGACAGTTTCAAATTCTTTTGGTGTGTTTCCATTTTAAATGGAGACCCATAAAACATATTTTCTTGCCTGACATCATGTTTACTTATCTATAGCTTCTGCATTTTGAGTGGACAAAGTAAACATAATAGTACAATATAATACATGATAATTAAGGACTACAAAATCTTACTCTGCCTGCACACACGCACATACACACACACACACACACACACACACCACATCTAACTATATATTTTTGGGAAATATGGCCATTAAAACTGAATTTTGTCTATGCAATATTAATATCGCTCTTCAATTTGATCAAGACTGAATAACTACTCATTGACTTCATGGCAGGTAGGGTTGTTCATAGAATTGGCTGATGGTTCACTGATCAATCAACTTGTTTGATATGACAACTTTGTAGAGAGAGTCTGCCAGGGTCAGTATAGTCAAGCATTGCTCTGGTTTACACTGGAATGACGGTCTAACCATTTCCATGTTGGAGAGGGTTCCCAGAATCTCTAAGAAAATGAGATACTGGCTATATTTTGCAATATTGGAAAAAAAGAGACAAAAAAAGATGAACTCTCTGGTACATATGTATGACATCCACAGGCTAGATGGGCTAAAATTCCATTTCTGATACAGCAATCTCAGATCCAGAAGAATAAAAATGATATATTCATGACTGTGGCCAGATTTGCATTAACATAGATAAAGGTAAAATTTTACTCCTTGTGTTTATGCTTCTAGACAATCTGGTACTTAATTTTGGGGGGGACTTCTATCTCCTGTATCTCCAGGGGATATGCATGTATAGAACTGTTCAGCTACTCAGAAGTGATATGGAAGCAATTCTGTATATATTTCATGACTAATGAAAAACACACATACAAACACAAAAGGCAGTTTCTAACTAGCTAAGCCTGACAAGTTTAGAACTGTACATCACAAGCCTGATTATTTATAGCACATTTAGTTCCATACTAACTATAGAACAACCAGACAATAAATGAAATTTCACTGTTATTCTGAGGGCTGGTAACCAAATTAGTCTGCACATTTTGTTTGGGCTATTGCTCTTTTTTTTCCCATAGAATTATTTTTTTAAGGATCTAAAGAAAAAATAATTGAACATGAAGAGTATTAAGAGATAAATAATATTTCTTAATGAAGAACAATTTCAAATAACATTAATGAATTTGAAATTATCACCCCTTTTAGCACTTAAATGTATAAATTCATTATTATTAAGATTATTAAGAAAAAAATACAAATGCTCTGTTGGAAATGTTTTGCTAGAAATTCTGAAAGTTTTATTACATGAAATAATTGTCCAGACATCCAGACTTTTAAAAACCCTCCTGGCTTTCCGACTCTCACAGGTTACCACTGCCCGGCCTCCTTGGTCTCCAGAAGTTGTGTGTTCGTACCTCCAAATCGAAATGCAGGTCTGAGGAGTGGAAATAAGTA
This sequence comes from Catagonus wagneri, assembly GCA_004024745.2. Taxonomy (NCBI): domain Eukaryota; kingdom Metazoa; phylum Chordata; class Mammalia; order Artiodactyla; family Tayassuidae; genus Catagonus; species Catagonus wagneri. Next base: position 1,149,235 of record PVHT021183528.1, read on the forward strand.
TGGGGCTTGTGGGAGCATCATGAACCATGCAGAAGATCTTCAGTGTCTTGGGAGAATATTCTATCACTGCTTTTCTGCATGGTTGGCAGGAAAAATTTAGATAGCACGACTGTGGCAATTCTTGATGAAAACATCTACTGCAAATTCTGCTATGGGAAGAAGAATGGGCCAAAAGTCTAAAGTACAGCAGGGGTGAGGGCATGTTCAAGTTGGGTGGTGGTGTCAAACCTTTCAGGTCTACAGCAAATGCAAGCATTTCTAAAAATGCTCATAATATGGAGATTCTAAGAAATGTTCCTGATATGGGAAATTCATATATGCTGTCCAGAAGGTAACTGGAGCTGGAACATCCAGGCACAAAATCTGTTTCCCAAGGGCCAAGTAACGGAAGAGTCTTGAATTTGACTAGGAAAAGTGGTAAAATCTACTGTAGCAGATGCTATGCAAAGAACTTTGGGCACGAGGGATTTGAGAGGGAGCCCTTGTTCATACTCAGTAAAGGTGTAAACCCAGAGCCCAGATCACACACTGAGAATCTCTACATAATCTAGATGCAGGTCATCTAATGCTTAACTACTGTAAAATCCTATGAGCACTAAATTACTTGTGCTACCCTGTACTTGGGTTGACCAAATGGCTAATAGGAACAGAGTACTATATCCTTCCACTTTATTCATCAGCATTTTCAATAACCATTTCTTTCACATTTTAAGTAAAACCAGCTTGAAAGATACAACCTTTATACAATATTTACTAATCAAATATAATACTTCAAAAGCGTATAAAGTAATATTAAATAAGTATAATATGATGCAACTTGTATCCCTTTGAGTCTCGGTATTACTCCTTAATTGAGCTGTTTTGCAATTGGAAAAGACCATTAATTTTACTGAAGTTCTTAACACCTGTAAATTTTATCTAGCTTAATTTTCCTGTCTAGTTTTTACAATACATATAGACCAGAAAAGGCACCAAAATAAAAACTCTGCAGTCTCTAAGAGGTCAAAAGCTGGATTTCAGAAGTTCTCACAGATTGCAGTTGCCACCAGGCAATGGAAAGGACATGGAAGGGTAATGCAGAGATTCCCAAGGACCATATGCTCTCCAGGAAAAGTAGAATCTGATTCTTTCCAACATATGCTTGACATTTCCTCCATCCCATATTCCCTCAACAGCTCCACTGATTCTACTCACATCTTCAATATGTGGTTTAAAAAAAAAAAAGCCTACTTTTTGAGGCAATTTATCTCCTGATTTGATTAAAACTGAGCCACTAATTTGGGGTTTTATCCCCCAGTGATGAACTTTGAAATATGTCTGTCCCTTTATTTTCCATAACCCCCCTTTGTTTAGAATACTCTTCTCTTCCATTATTTTAACTTCTATTCACTCTTTAGGCTCAGTTTTGATCTCATTTTATTTGTTGGGATAGCTAGATTCACTACAGTAGCAAATAATCCCCAAATCTCATGGCAAAAAACACTCAGTGTTTATTTTTCATCCATATCATATGTTTGATGGGGGTTGGCATGAGGTTCATTAACTGCAGGTCCTCAAACTTGGCCTATCTCATCCTTTCAAGATTTCTGCAACAATTAGTGGGAAAGGAAATGCCAACACACCATGCACTGGTTCTTCAGGCTTCCACACAAAATTGTGAAATGATGCCACTGCCGGCATTTCATAAACTGAAGCAAGTCCCTGACTTTACCTAACTCAAATGGGGGTATTAGAAGTTTAATCATACAGTGTACCCGAAAGAAGTATTAGAATTTGTGACCATCACTATTATCATCAAGGGAATAAAAATTGTGTCATACTTATCACAGTATGCCTTATTTTTGTATCTTTTAGATTCTGTATATCCTGAGTGCCTAGTGAATTCTAACAATTTATCAGTCATTTATTATTAATAAGTACAACACATTATCCTTGCTCTCGAGAACAGGAAATCAACATTCAACTGTAAGTTAAATAATCATTCCATCTTTAACTTGGAAAACCAGAACATGCTTGAAGAATTAGTAAGCCTTTGAGATGATTTATTTCCCTTTGTTTTTTTGAAATTTTGAAGGGAAACATTCAGCGAATAGTTAGCTTTTGTAGTCATGAGTAAAATGCCATTAAAAATAAGTGGCAAAAGTGAGCACAGGGTGAGGAAAGGTCTATTGCCTGCTTAATTAGCCTTCCATTTTTAAAAGCAGGGAAATATTCAGACAAATTGAAAAGCTTATCATAACATTGAGAAGGAACCTAAACTTTCACACAAGATCATATAAAGCATAAATGAAATCCCAGAAATAATTTCCACTTTATTTTTGACTAGGGCATAGCAAAACACTTAAGAGATTCCCCCTAAGAGGAAAACACTCTCTTCTCTGCCCAAATATAGAAGACTGTGGAGGTGTTAATGACAGATCTGATTATGAACCAAGAGAATAGTAACATCTGCACATGGGCAAAGAGTCCCAAAGGCTGAATAACAACTCTGCTTTAGCAGATAGTTCTTGGAAGGGAAAAATGCGCTTCTGTTATCACTTGTCACTACTTCTCTATCGAACACTGTCTAGGTCTGACTGTCAATGTCCTCCCAGCTGTACCCAAATAAGGTGATATCACAGTGCTAGAGAAAACATCTGTCTTTTGTGCTCGTGCCATATCTGAGCCCAGCATATGAATCCTTTCTTCCTGGATCCTAATCATGTGATCACACGATTTTCTTGGACTTTCAACTACATTGCTTTGCAATTGATTTTATGTTTTATTATTTTTCATAAGTTTCCTAAAGGTCATAGTGTAAGTTTTTTTTCTACCTTCATTTTACCATTTACTTCTTTAAACATATGAGACATGCTCTTAGTTGATGGAGCTAGGTGGACATAGGGCAGAACTGCTTGACTGAAAGATAAATGAGGTATATTAGAAAAGCAAAACCCTGTTTTCTTTTGCATTAAGAAGGAAGAGAGTCCTGAGCTCTTCTTTAGTAACATTTAAAATACAATTTAAAATTTTTAAATTAATCAAATGAGGATATTTATCTGTTGCAGTTGACTTATCTTAGCATCTTGGGCATAGTAGACTCAGTAAATTTTGCCTCATGAGAATGAAGATCATCACTCAGTGAATGATGATAATAAAGCCCAGCTAATAGGACAATGCTGTAGCCAGTTCAGGCCACTCTGACTACCAAGTACTTCTAAAGAACTTGATGAAAATAGGCATTTGGACAAAACTGTATGGAGGAAAACTGTTTCCCACACTGGTTAATTTTAGACATCTGCAGAAGCTCATTTTTCAATGTCTTACAGCATTGTGTACCATGCCGCTATTTCATTTACCAAAAAAATGCACCTTAGTATTTCTCTCAACACTAGGCTTTTATGCTAATACTATTTCCATTGTTGTCTTTTCTCACGTGTAACAAATAAAGGTTGTTTTGAAGATTATAGTAAGATGGGAAAATAAACCTCCAATTTTTCACTTCTTTTGGTCTTCATCATAGGGTTTAGCTAGCAACTGACTTGCTTTTACAGAATAATAATAATATGCATATAACTATAAAAGACCATTCTTGTAGAAGTCAAAAAGAGAGTAGTCAATTACGAATGCTATAATTTAAAAGCCTTGTGCTCTGACTTGAGAAATATTCCCTTTTCTTGCAATACTTGAAGAAGTAAAACCCAAGATGCAAATGTCTCTAAATTTTAGTAGATGTTCAAACCTGATCAATAGAAATATACTAACTATATATTATTTTCTGGCACCTGTCCATATTAAGTACAATTTTAGCATTTGAATGTTTATTTATATTAGAAAAAATTTGTGAAGAAAGAAAAGGCAATTATTACTTGTTAACCATTCATGAGTAAGTATTAGACACATATATTCATAATACTACAGGGAATTATATAATACACTAAGGATAAAGTTGTAAGCAGTAGTACAGACCTTAGCATTCTCCAAAAGATATGGAAAAGCAAGTAACATTTACCATAGAGGGATATGAGAACCATCTTAGAGCAGCAGAGATATCCTGTGATTGGGATGAGCTATGGAATGAAGTTTGGCAAGGTAGGAAAAATAATTGGGAAACAGAGATCTACAGATTGAATAGTATTTTAATAAAGGGTTGGGATGGAGTATGGATATTTGAGTTGTTTGTGAGTGTGTTTGCGTGTGTGTGTCTGTGAATGTGTGTGCACATATCTTCCTATGTGTGTTTTCAGACTGAAAGGGCACTATGAGTGGCTGATCAAGTAGACAGAAGGGACCCAGTTATGAAAGTCTTATGAGCTATAGTAAGATATAAAAAATTTATCTAAGAGCAGGACTGGCTCCATAATGAATGGGAGTCAGTGCAAAATGAGACCATATGACTTCTTATTCAAAAACAATAAAGCATTTCAAGATGGTAGAGTAAGCACTAAACCAAGTATGGGGCCCTTCTAAGAGGTGATTCTGTGCAACTGTTCATGACACATGCCCATGGATTTGGTCCCATTTAACACCAAGAAGAAATGTCAGTCCTCTTAAATGAAAATGCAGAAAGGTTTCTTGAGTTTTAGAAATATTCCTATGCCTCCACTGTAGAACATAGCTTGGAAGGGAAGCCATATTTAAAGCAGGGAGACTTGTCTGAATGCTATAACTCACATAACTGATAATCTTGGCATGAACTATGGTAGTGGGCATAAATATGGAGTAAATTACAAAATTTCTGTACGTATTTAGAATAAAGAACACAAGAATTATGACGAGTTGATGGCTGAAATATAAAGGCAAATTCAAGAATGAATTTCAAGTCTTTTGTTGGAGGATAAGAAATACAAGAAATGGGAAAAAGGTTAGGGCATACAGTACTTTCCTCATCTAATTGAAAATTACAGTAATTAATTGCCTGCAATGAAATAGAAAAGGGATCTATAGCTAAAAATAGAAGCTAGAAAATCATTGGTATTCCTAACAGAATTTAAAATGGAGCTTTTGAGACAAATTAGAGACATAGTGTATAGTAAGTAGAGAATAAAGCTAGGAACAGAATCGAGAAAAAGAATTAACACATACATAATAAGCAGAAAAATAATCCCGTAGGTAAACTAAAAAAAGAAAGGAGGCATTGATGGAAAACCAGAAAAGTAGGTGCCATAGCAAGCTTTTAGAAATGGCTTTCAAAAATCATTGTGTTGTCAATGGTACAAATGTTGCTGAAAGATCAAGTAAGGTAAGAACTGAAAAGGATTTTGTGATTAAAAATTCATAAATGGCCTTGATAGAATTTGTCTCCATAGAATATAAATGTGAACGTGTATGTAGGGGGAGATGAGGAAAAGAAATTATGCAAACAATAGAAGAAGATTGGCTCTAAAGAGATCAGAAAGGAGGTAATCACAAAGTAGTGTTAAAGATTAAAAACAGAAAAGGAATGAGCATTGAATAGTGGTGATAGGAGAGTGTAGTAAACAGAATAATGGTTCTCCAAAGATGTTAATGCCATAATCCTGAAACTGCGAATATGTCACCTTATTTAGCAAAAGTGACTTCGCAGATGTAATTAAGTTTATTATCTTGAGTTGGAGAGACATTTCTGGACATTCTGCGTGGGCACAATGTTATCATAAGGATTCTTCTAAGAGGAAGACAGAAATGTCAATATCAGAGAAAAAGATGTGAGGATGGAAACAGACTGAAATTGTATGGTTGCTCTTCTAGGTAGCCTCCAGAATTTAGAAAAGGCAAGGAAACAGATTCTTTCCTAAAGTCTCCATGAGGAAAAAGACCCTGCCAACACCATGACTTTAGCCTTCAAAGACCAATTTCTGACCTGGAGAACTGTATGAGAATAAATTTGTCTTGTTCCATATGACTAAAGTTGCGGTAATTTGTTACATTAGCAACAAGAAAACAATATAGAAGATGTTAGTACAAAAAATGTAAGATATAGGAAAAGAGGGACAACCAATAGTGGGGTAGTCCTGAGAAGCAGCTGAAGACGGAATCTCAAGTGAATGAGGAAAGTTGGGCCTGGGCAGGAATGGAACCAGAGGGTAAGGGTGCCTGAAAGCCTATGGTTAAGGAAGCTAGATGAAGTCACTGGAATGTGAAAAGAAGAGGGAAGGTGTCATATGGAAGGTTTGAGAAGAGAAATAAAGTTTCGAAGCAACTGGAGAACGGGTTAGAAAGAAGCCTTGGAAAATATAAAGAATTTCCAGGAAGTTATTAGAAGAATTGTAGAGATGGTAATCTACACATATATATATCAGTACCTGTCCGCTTGGTTATGTGATTTTATTTGTAATTGCACATAAGTTCATATCAGAAAAGCCAGAGGTAGGGGTTGCTTTTTAGGTGGGACATGAGAGCAAAGGAAATAATACCACTGGCAAGAATGTGGCTAAATTCATGGGTTCTAAATCTATCTGCTCTAAAGTGCTGCTGAGAGAAGTTGACACACTTAACCCAAGAAAACACAGCCAGTAGGAATGACCAGTCTTACACTCATAAACCCCATTCATCCTGACCTTAAAGTTCATATTCTCAGCTACATCATCATGCATCATTCTACAGCAAACTTTAGTAGGGATGTAGAATCAATCTAGTGGCGGATAACAGAAGACTAAAGAAGAAGAAACAAAAAGATTGTTTTCTCAAATAATTTGAGTTGATTACTTTAACACCAGTATAGAATCATTCCACTATTCATAACTATAGCTATTTCTATCTACTTAGGATGCAGCACTACTTGGCATCAGAATATTATGCATATATTTAGTTTATTAAAATAGAGTATATATTTTGAGAAATATGTTTTACCTTACTGGTAGTGACTAAATGCCTAAGAAATTTCCAGGTTTTATTTAGATGTAAATTTTAATACACGATTAAAATATGCATTTTCTGTATTTCCTCAAAATGGTTAATGTATAGATTTAGCTTCAAGGGGAGCAATAAACATTTACTTCTGGTCTATTCAGGATTCCCATCTCTATAAAGATCTATTTTATCATTATCTGGATCAAGAAAAATGACTGTTTTTTTTGTGGGACTGAACACACCTTCTAAACCCCAGTGGTAGGCATATGCACAGTTCTCCATTCCAAGGATAAATAATTAGTCCAAAAATCAGTATATGGTCCAAGCTGAGCTAATAAGAATCTTTCTTGGGATTTCATTGGATATATCTGGAATACCACAAACTTTTTATTTTTCTCTCTGGCATGCCATCTTCTAAGGAACAAATAAATTGGCAGTTGCCTGGGACAACTTGTTGCTTTTCTTGAACAATATTTATGTGAGAAAAAAGTCAAACAGACCTGAAAAAGGGAGAGATAGATAAAGAGATATCATGAGGCTGTGAATTCCTAAAGTTCTCCATGGCTGAAGACAGTGCCATTCTTTGAGTCACTAAGATCTCTTTGTGCTAGAGATAGATTGAGTTGTATTGATATGTGTAACCAAAATAACCATGACTGAAAAAAAGGGACCAAGTGTATTTTTTGTCTTTATTAAGGTTAGTATCTAAATTCAAAGGAAAAATTCTATATTAGTTTGCTTTCATTCTGCAAAAACATTAATCAGGACTCTATTTCAACAATGGTTTCTTGTCAGAGATAATTTTTACACAGTTTCAAATGCGGGGCAAGTTGTCTAACAGAAAGAATCTCTGCTTTTTCACATTACAGTACATGAGATGTATCCAAGATTATGTCACAGATGGACTGAAACTATGAAAACAGAAATCATGAACTCAGGAAAAAGTAGGCAAAAAGCTCTGAATAGAAGTTTGATAAAATAATGTTAGTTTTTATCATTTATCAGGATGATCACTAATTTTCTATACAGCCACACAAATCTCAAACATAATTTGATGGAAATAATTTCAGAATATTTTTTAATTTGATTATTTTCCCCCATTACAGCTGGTTTAAAGTGTACTGTCAATTTTCTACTGTACAGCAAGGTGACCAAATCACACATAAACTTATACATTCTTTTTCTCACATTATCATGCTCCATCATAAGTAACTAGATATAGTTTCCAGTGCTAGATAGCAGGATTTCATTGCTTATCCATTCCAAAGGCAATAGTTTGCATCTATCAACCCTAAATTCCCAGTCCATCCCAATTTTTCTTGCTCCTCCTTGGCAATCACAGGCCTGTTCTCTTAAGTCCATGATTTTCTTTTCTGTGAAATGTTCATTTGTGCCATATATTAAATTCCAGATATAAGTGATATCAAATGGTATTTGTCTCTTTCTGACTTACTTTACTTAATATGAGAGTCTCTAGTTCCATCCATGTTTCTGAGAATGGCATTATTTTGTTTTTTTATGTCTGAAGTGTTCCATTGTGTATATATACCACATCTTCTTAATCCATTCATCTGTTGATGGACATTTAGGTTTTTTCCATGTCTCGGCTATTGTGAATAGTGCTGCAGTGAACCTACAGGTGCATGTGTCCTTTTTAAGGCAAGTTTTATCCAGATATATGCCCAAGAGTGGGATTGCTGGGTCATATGGTATTTATCACAGAATGAGAACAAACAATCCAAAAATTTATATAGAACCACAGGAGTCCCAGAATTGCCAAGGCAATTCTGAGAAACAAAAACCAAGCAGGAGGCATAACTTTCCCAGACTTCAGGCAATATTACAAAGCCACAGTAATGAAGACAGTGTGATACTGGTACCAAAACAGATATACAGAACCCAGAAATAAACCCAGACACCTATGGTCAATTAATCTTTGACAAAGGTGGCAAGAATATAAAATGGGAAATAGTCTTTTCAGGAAGTGTTGCTGGGAAAATTGGACAGTCGCATGTAAACCAATGAAACTAGAACACACCCTCACACCATGCACAAAAATAAACTCAGAATGGCTTAAAGACTTAAACATAAGACAAGATCCATCAAACTCCGAGAAGAGAACACAGGCAAAACATTCTCTGACATCACCCTTACAAATGTTTTCTCAGGTTACTCTCCCAAGGCAACAGAAATAAAAGAAAAATAAACCAATGGGACCTAATCAAACTGACAAGCTCTTGCACAGCAAAGGAAACCATTTAAAAAAAAAAGGACAACTTACAGAATGGGAGAAAATACTTTCAAATGATGTAACTGATAAGGGTTTAATCTCTAAAATATACAAACAACTTATACAACTCGACAGAAAAAAGCCAACATCCAATGGAAAAATGGGCAAAAGACCTGAAGAGACATTTTTTCCAAAGATATATATATGGCCAACAAGCACGTAAAAAAATGTTCAACATCACTGATGATTAGAGAAATGCAAAGGAACACTTCTATGAGGTACACGTCACACTAGTCAGAATGGCCATCATTAATCCACAAATAACAAACGCTGGTGTGGCAAAAAGGGAACCCTCCTGCACTATTGGTGGGAGTGTAAATTGGTACAACCACTATGGAAAACAGTATGGAGGTACCTTAGAAAACTTTATATAGAACTTTGGAAATTTTAATCCTGTTTATTAAATGTAAAAGTTTAAGAGAAGCATTTTTCATACAGTTTACTGGAATTTATATTTCTCTATTTAGGCATTTTTTTTTATCACTTTTCCTCTACATCTTTCTCTAATATCTATAAGGTCAGTTAACAGTTAAGAATGTGTATTATAATTTGTTATATTTAAAGCCTTTTATAGAATATTAAAGGTAAAATGTGTATTTAACATGAAAAAAATATTTAAGCTCATGTAATTTTTGCCCATTATATGGAGAATTAATATCAATACTAAATAATTATTATTTAATTTTCCAAATTAATAACCTTACTAGCATTTACCATCATAAGGAAGAATATCAACTATCACATTTGGCTTTGTCGGAAAAACTCTCCACCCTTTATGACCTAAAAATCCTTAGAGATTTTTGTGGTGTAGCTGATTTCCATTGTCAATAATTGTCTTTTGTTATTGAGAGATGTCAGTTTGAAAATGAGTATAACACTATGAATTATGCAAGATAATCATGTTAATATGAAACAGTATAACATATTATGGAATATATAGTCTATGTGGCAAAAGGTATACTAATTAAGAAAACACACAAACATACACATACACATGCATATACTGTTACAATAGTAAGGAAAGTTCAGTCTAAATATCCTCCCAAGAGTTAATATAATAAATATCCTCCTCCAAGTAAGAATCTTGGTTATCAAATACAGACTTCCTATATTATCCAGCATAACTTCTATTCAGTTATTTTCCTACTCACTTACAGTGATAGAACAGCCATTAATAAACAGATTATTTCCTTCCCGTTTATAAATCAGTTCTGAAGGAATAGGTAGTACTTATTTAACAAAGAAAAAACTGTGTAAACTTAAGAGAGCCACCCAACATGATGCCCCTGTACCCTAGAAGATAGCATTTTCTCAATGATTTCACTATTTTCTGAAAGCTGGTAAAGACATATATACACAGACTAACTTGGGGGCCCCATATTAAAGTTATTCATATCTCTGGGCTGGACACACATTAACCCAGCTCAAAGAGACTGAAAAAACCCCATGTTAATACGCTAATTCATAATAAAATTGCAAATGTGAAATGAAAGCTGAAGTTAGTGCTTTTCCTTCTCATAGCCTAGTAACATGTAAGGTCAAGCTATAATCTGAAAAATATTTTACAAAATGTACAATGGTGTGAAATATGATGCATATCCTCCTCACTGAAGGCAAGTTATATCAAACACAGCATTGTGCAAAGTTCACCTGGCCAACATGGAAACAGAACAAGGAAACTGGTAGACATTGAGTCTCTTTTGGCTGGCAACAAATACTATCCCTCACTTTGTGAAACCCCACAGAGGAACATGAATGTTGTGTTCTACAAAAACCTCTTCCCCATGACCAACCCGAGACACCCTGCTGGGCTTAATTTTCTGCTTGCATTTCACCTCATGTGTCCTGTATATCTTCAGGA
>PVHT021183528.1:1187062-1199836 GCA_004024745.2 Catagonus wagneri
CACTTCATAAAATGTTCCCATTCTTGCTATTTGATTTTTATTTTTCTGCAGAGAAAAGGGCTGATTCTATCCTTCTATTGTTTCAAAGGAAAAACTGATTAATATTACAATATTTGTATAAAAACATTTTTGGAATAAATCCTTTCTAAATCATTTCCTGAAATTCAAGTGGGAAATTGCTTTAAAAGTTAGACCACAAAATATTAGTTCGTCTTTATTTTAATGTTTTACACAAACTTCATCATCCATCTTTCTGCTAGATACTTGACATATACTTGAATTCATATCAATTATATTTAAAAAATAAACTTCTGATATCAACTGCAATCTTCTCTAGCTGATTTTATCCCAAATATTTTCTTGCCTGAGCCAGACTTTGGATTCATCAAAATCTGCTGTGCTGAAAAGGGTTGGAGCAAGAAAAATAAAATTTGCTAAGATTACATGACTGGTATTTTCTCTTTTTTTAAGGAAATCTGCAATTTTAATGGTTAAGAGTTTTAATTTCATGCCTCACTCACAGTGTGACTTGGGAAAAGTAATGGATTTGAGGTTATGAGTTAAGGAAGGTCATGCAATGGACTTTATATCTATGTTATCTTTTTTTTTAAATTAAAGCATAGTTGATTTACAATGCTGTGCCAATTTCTGCTGTACAGCAAAGTGATCCAGTCATACACACACACACACACACACACACATATATATATATATATATATATATATATATATATATTCTGTTTCTCATATTTATCTTTCCTAATGACCTATCCTAAGATACTGAATCTCTGTGCTAGAGTATGACCTTGTTGTTTAACCATTCTAAACATAACAGTTTGCATCTACTAACCCCAAACTCCCAGTCCGTCCCACTCCCTCTCTCCTCCCCTTGGCAACAACAAGTCTGCTCTCTGTGTCTGTGAATCCATTTCTGTTTTGCAGAGGTTCATTTGTGCCATAATTTAGATTCATACATAAGTGATATCATATGGTATTTGTCTATTTTTTGACAATAGAAAATATGAAAACCTCTAGTTGCATCCACGTTGCTGCAAATGGCATTATTTTTGTTTTTATGTCTGAGTAGTATTTCACTGTATATATATATATGTACCACATCTTTTTAATCCAATCACAAGTCAACAGACATTTAGGCTGCTTCCATATCTTAGCTATGTTTTATGGTGCTGTAATGAACATAGGGGTGCCTATATCTTTCTGAGTTATAGTTTTGTCCAGATATATGTCCAGGAGTGGGACTTCTGGCTCATATATTGTTCTATATTTACTTTTCTGAGGAACCTCCATGCTGTTTTCCATAGTGGTTGTACCAATTTGTATTACCACCAACAATGTAGGCAGTTTCCCTTTCCTTCACAACTTCTCTATCATTTGTTATTTGTAGACTTAATGATAGCTATTCTGGCTGGTGTGATGTGGTACCTCACTAAAGTTTTGATTTGCATTTCTCTAGTAATCAGTGAAGCTGAGAATCTTTTTATGTACCTACTGGCAATCCATATGTCTTCTTTGATGAAATGTCTGTTTAGGCTTTCTGCCCATTTTTTAATTGGATTTTTTTGTTGTTGCTGTTGCTATTGCTGCTGTTGTTAAGTTATTTGTATATTTTGGAGATTAGGCCCTTGCTGGTTGTATTGTTTTGCAAAGATTTTCTGCCATTCTGTGTATTATCTTTTCATTTTCTTTTTTATGGTTTTCTCTGCTGTGCAAAAGCTTTTGAGTTTAATTAGGTCCCATTGATTTATTTTTGTTTTTACTGTCATTATTCTAGGAGGTGGACCATATGAGATATTTGGTGAATTATGTTAAATAGTGTTCTGCCTATGTTTTCCTCTAGGAGTTTTATACTATTTAGCCTTATGTTTAGGCCTCTAACAAATTGAGTTTATTTTCTGTATATTGTTAGAAAATGTTTCATTTTCATTCTTTTACATGGACCTGTCCAGATTTCCCAGCACCAGTTATTGAAAAGACTGTCTTTCTCCATTACACTTGCCTCATTTTTCATAGATTAGATGACCATAGGTTCTTGAGTTTATTTATGGGCTTTCTAATCTGTTCCACTGATCTAAGTTTCTGTTTCTGTGCCAGTTCCACAATGTTTTGATTACTGTAGCTTTGAGGTATAGTCAGGGTTCAGGAAGCCTGATTCCTCCAGTTATATTTTTCTTTATCAATATTGCTTTAGCTATTTGGGGTTTTTTGTGTTTCCACAGAAATTTTAAAATATTCTAGTTCTGTGAAGAATGTTATTGGTAATTTGATGGGGATTGTATTGAGTCTGTGGATTGCCTTGGTGAGTATAGTCATTTTGACAATATTGATTCTTCCAATCCAAGAGCATGGTGTATCATTCCAGCTGTTTGCAGCATCAAGCTTATAGTTTTCAAAGTACATGCCTTTTGTCTTTTTAAGTAGGTTTATTCCTAGTTTTATTTCTATGGCCACACCCACATCATATGGATTTTCCAGGGGCAGGGATCAAACCCAAACCAGAGCTGTGACCCATGCCACAGCTGCAGCAATGCCAGATCCTCAATCTACTGCACTGGGCCAGGGACAGAACTGGCATCTCCACAGAGAAAAGCCAGATCATTAATCTACTGCACCACAATGGGAACATTGGTATTTTATTCTTTTTGATGCAATGGTAAATAGGATTGTTTCTCTAATTCATCATTCTGATCTTTCATTGTTAGTTTATAGAAATAGAATATATTTCTTTTTTCTTTTGTATATTTTTGTCATTTTAGGGCCGCACCTGCAGCATGTGGAGGTTCCCAGGCTAGGGATCTAATAGGAGCTATAGCTGCTGGCCTATGCCAGAGCCACAGAAATGCGGGATCGGAGCCACATCTGCAACCTACACCACAGCTCATGGCAACGTCAGATCGTTAACCCATGGAGCAAAGCCAGGGATTGAACCCACAACCTCATGGTTCCTAGTCGGATTTGTTTTCACTGAGCCATGACAGGAACTCCAGAATAGATTTATTTCTATGTATTAATTTTGTATCCTGTAAATTTACCAAATTCATTGATGAGCTCTACTTGTTTTCTTGCAATGTCTTTAGGATTTTTTTTTTTGACTTTTCCTTTGGATCCTCAATTGTCAAAACTGTGATGTCAACGGTCTTGGTAACATAGATATGATTCATTCTAATTAAGGAATGCAGGAATTAGCTTAGCTTCTATAAGCAGAAGTAGAATATCTGATCATGAATTGATTTTAAGTCATTTTCTAAAATTTTATGCTTGCCTTTCTTTGCATGGGGAAGGCTCATTTAATTGTATTTGTCTATTTGAGTCCATATTCTAACACACAGCTCAAGTTTCTAGTACTCTTCTCCTACCATCAGTTTTATCTTTGAGCAATTTCTTATTTGCATTTTCTCTTGCTGCATTCATTTTGGGGCTTTTTTAACTGTAGGTATTTTTGTTCCTTTTCTCAGATATATAAGCTTTCTCATTTATCAGCTCCTCGTCAGAGCACTAGGAACCTCTTGACTTGTCTTCAGCTCAAAGGATCCCGCTAAATTAAATAATGTGTCCTTGAGATACACTTCTTTATCTATAGTGAAGAGTTGGGCAAGAGCAAATTTTGTTTGAAGTCTAGTATTTGCTTTACTCTGACCATCTTTATGGTTCATTCTGATACTTCCAATGGTTTCTGAACCTTGGACCCAGTGATGTATGCCATTTGTGCCAACTCTGATTTGCTTGATGGGAATTTTTTTTGAATTTGATATTTTGGTTGAGACACACTCAGATTTGACCTGAGTAACTTAAAGTATACAATTCCCTTGGGAAACTATAAAGACAAGACTCCTTTATTCTTTATTATTTTACACTGAAAGACAATCCCTTTTCTCATTATTGTCCTGCAGAGCACAATTACCAGCATTTGACAAGCTGCCACTTGTCCTCAACATGTTGATGCCCAACCGAAAAATATTCTTCAACATTTAAATTTCATTAACACTTACTGTCTCACTGTATTTGTGGTTTATCATAGGTGCTACTGAATTCTAAATTCATTAATTTCCATAAATAAGCCATTTTCTTTCTTTTTCTTTTAATGACTTTTCTCCTGGTATTTAATCATAGCTTATGGCACAGATTTGTCAAAGCAATTATGAGACAACGCATGTTTGGCAGTCTTGTCATTATCTGATGAGTTAAGAAAGGTCAGGTTCTCACAGTACTTGGATGGAAATCTCCAAAAGAAAGACAGGTTTTTCATAGATAAGCACTGGGGATTCACATGGAGGAACTCTGTCCTTAGGACAGGATAGAACAGTCTGTAAACTTCCTGCCTCCTGCCCCTGCTTAGTGAAGTAGCTCTGTACTTTTTGGAAGAAAATGCCCAAGAAAGTATATATTAAAAAGAATGAAAAAAAAGAACATTAGTAACTTTTTCAAACAAGGCTCTTCTAAGAAAGTAAAATAATTGAAACAGTAGAATGTGCAGCTGTTTACACAATGTGATGACTCTACTCATCTCTCTCCCTTCTAATCATCACAAGGGAAGAGAAGGAACGGCAGGTATTCACAGTGATTAATTACACACACATGCCTCCCCAGAGTCATATCATGGTGATAGATGTCTGCATAGTGCTGAAGTCCTCTAATTAGGGCTGACTGGATTCAGTAGATTAAAATTCTAAACATTAGGCTTTGGGGAAAAACTCCAGCCCCCATTCAATTTTCATTAGCTTGGAGTCACTTCATATATTCAAAGTCATATGAGAAATAATTATTGGTTTTCTGAGAAATTTAGCAACATTCCAGGAATGCTAAATTGACAATTATTTTAAATCCTTAAGCAGAGCAGATTGTTTCCATAGCACCATCTGCGTAGGTCCAATGCCTTTAAAACATTAAGATAATCGAGGAAAAGAAGGGAAAGCATTTAATTATTGTATTTATTTGATTTGCTCCTTAGTTTTAAAGCCTTAACCCAGTTTTCCTTAACCCAGTTTTCATAAGTTATGAATTCACACTTTGCTTGAATTTCTACACTTTTGAAGCAAAATTCCCATTTCTTAAATGTGTTAACCCTGAATACATTATTTCATATAGAAAAATAATCCAAATAAGTTCACATTTTTATTTGCTTTCAGTTTCCAATTTTTAGAGAGAAAATTTTATTTTAGTACATATCCATATATAAATTAAATAACATAATGTAATTAGAATAATTAATAAAAAGTAAATGGAAAACAATTTCAGCAGGCCACTGAGAGGTAGTAACTTATAAACTTAACTCTGTTAATAGATTTGGTAAACTTCCTTAAAATCTGGCTATTTGATCTCAACTTGCTTTGTATTTCAAGGAAGAAATGACAGGCAATACCATCTCTGTTGATCAATTTCTAGGCTTTCCTGTTTTTCTTCAGCTTGAATTTTAGGAGGTCAGGACTGCTTAATAAAATCAGTAAGTCAGAGCTAAAGGGTTTGGATGGAGGGAAAGGACTAGAAGAGAGTCCTTCTATACTCTGCACTAGAATCTGCACCTACCTATAAAGATTCCCTCCAGCAGAACTGCTGGCCAACATTCTACCTCATAAATGCAGACAGAGCCTCAAGAAATGATTCCCATTACTGAACTAATCCCAGGTTTGAAGACTATCACCTGCCTGTCAGTTGAAAGTTTAATGCAAACTTCATGGGCAAAATGATGACCTGAAAGTGGGAAAAAGTGAAAATCAAGTCCAGAGCAAATAGCAAAATGAAATGAAGAGTTTTCCCATTTGGTTCTAGTTGTCCACTTTGCATTTGGAGGCATCAGTTATTGATGTCATTTTTGTATTCATTTCTAGCTCCACACTTTGTATAGCCACTGTCTATTAGTGCAGTCTTTTCTCATGTATATGTTCAGACTCCCTGATCTATATGCTTTCTCTGTTTGCATTATCATTCTGATGAATTTAGGTTAATAGAAAAAGACTGAACCTGTTCCTGCTTATAGCATATATCTACCACCTAAAGGCATATTTATGTCATCTTTGAGCTCAGGATGGTGTGGAGAGGAGATCTGAACACCAAATGACACTGGTTAAAGTAAGAATGGAAGGCATCCCTGAGTACTAAGGGGTTTCATGCACAATTATAGAGTACATATGTCAGGTGTATCTTTTGCTTACCATTTATATTTCATTGTTTTTTAACCTCCTTTTTTACTCCTTCTGCTTCTTACTATGGCCAGAAAGCCTTACAAGGCCCTTGGTTAAAATATCTCTGTTTTTTGCTGTCAAGTTATCATTATTTTTCAGGCTTTTCAGTTACTGTTTATTCAAAATTTGAAATCTCCTGAAGAAATATTTTTCATTTCATTTTAAAGGCTATTCATTTATAATTGCAAGACTTATTTAAAAATCATAAATATGAAGCATTTAATCAATATCCACTTCTATTGTTCTCACATGTAGAAGTCAAAGTAAACAATCCAACTGTTTTTACACAAATTCTTCTGTGTAACATCTACAGAAACTCAGGCTATCTTGTTCTCCTAGGAGTGTGTTTTATCCTTAAATGCTTATAGTCCAAAATGATTGCTTTGACTGCAGACATCACATATTCATTGATTAAAAAGGTAAAAAAGAAGGGGCAAAGGTAACACATCATCTTTCTGAAGTAGATTCCCTGAGGAAGATTCCCATCTGCTTGCATCCCATTGGTCACACCTTTTTCATATGGTATATATAACTGCAAATGGTTTGAGAAATCAGGGCCCAACAAAAATTAGAAATTCTGCTACTATGATAAGTGTGGGGGGGGTTACATTGAAGACAACAGCAATATATGACATCTTCTACTAGAAATTAAACTTGTTAAATCTAAGAACCTTGCAAGTAGTAGATAACACATAAGTAATACAGATAATACAGAAGCTTTGGTTTCTAACTTTACTTTAACTAGTCCCTAAAACAGGCAAATTAACTAAGCAATCTAAACTGTAGAATTCTTAACAGTAAAATGGAAAAAAAAATAATGGCTTCATTCATCATGTATAAAAGGAATAAGACAAAGTCCTGAACACAATATACACTTAGTAAGTATTATCCTCCCTATCTTACAACTTTTTTTCCTTGTAAGCTAGCTTGTAAATAATGTGGAAGCTTTAATAGTTATTTTAAATTGACTATCACTGTCTAGCAGAAAAATCAAATGAGCCACAAATGTGAGTATATTTAAATATATGTCTTTGTATCCATATTTAAAAACTAAAAAGGAAAGAGATATAATTAGTTTAACACCATATTTTATTTAAACTCACATAGTTAAAATGTTTTCATGCCCACTCATCGGCATATGTCCAGAGAAAACTCTAACTCAAAAAGATATATATACCTCAATGTTCACAGCAGCACCATTTACAATAGCCAAGACATGGAAGCAACCTAAGTGTGCACTGACAGATGAATGGATAAAGAAGTTGTGGTATATATACACAGTAGAGTATTTCTCAGACATAAAAAAGAATGAAATAATACCATTTGCAACATGGATGGACCTAGAGATTATTATATTAAGTGAAGTCACAAAAAGAAGAGAGGATATTGTATATACAGAATCAAAAAATGATGCAAATGAACTTATTTACAAAACAGAAATATATTGACAGATATAGAAAATAAACTTATGGTCACCAGTGGAGCTAGCAGGTATTTGGTCTAGGGGGAGATAAATTAGGAGTTTGGGATTAACATATACACACTACTATACATAAATTAGGTAAAAAACAAGGACCTACTACATAGCACAAGGAACCATACTCAGTATCTTGTAATAACCTATAATGAAAAAGAATCTGAAGAAGTATATATATATGTATTCAAAGATGAATCACTTTTCTATTCACCTGAAATTAATACTTTGTTTCAATAAAATTATTATAAAATTTTAAAATTTTATCACTTTAGTAGAAAATCATTGATATGTTTTAATTCCTTTTTTATGTACTAAATTTTCAAAATTGCTATTTATTTTACATATACAACCCATCTCAATTTAGAGTAGCTACATTTTGAGTTTCAATAGTTACATATGGCTAATGACTACTATGTTGGGCAACACAACTATGGTTTTCACTTGAAGCAAAAAAAAGGTTGATGCTCATGAGTAGTTTTTTTCTGATATATGAATATTTACAAGCCCATAGCTAAAAGAGTCAAATAACTTTTATGATTACAAATACAATAGAGAAACAAAATGCTTTTTATAAGTGAAAGAGGCAAAAAAAAAGGAAGAGTACATATTTGAAGATAGAAATATGCCTATTTCCTGTCATTTTCTATGATAGAAATATGTCTATGTCTATTTTTTGGACAGGAAATTGACAGCAAATTCCAAAAATTACTCCTAGTATTGATATGTATATTTATACTTTCCAGCAACTGGGTCCTCAACTGAGATATCCTCAATTTATTTACTATATGTCAGCTTTTGTATTCAAATACAGATGCAAACTTGTTTCACCTCATTAATAATAAAAAAGCAATGAGATTTTAATGGTCCTCCTTAAAACTTTAATTATTACAGGCAGATTTCTCATCTCAACATTAAGGCTGCACAGTGATGATCAGTTGTTAATATTGTTAATGAATCTGTAAAACAGGTCACAGAATCAATGGTATTGAACATAATCCAGTTGTACCACCTAGTAGGAAGAGTCAGATCAACACAATTTTTTCCAGTGCTAACAAAATCCATGTGTTTGAATCATTGTTCTACGTCACAAATGAAAAGAGATAAATAGATTAAATGTGGGCAATTAAAATGCAGACAAATAACTAATGAAACTTGATAGCAGTTATTAAACAAAAATGATCAACTCTCTATATGATTTTATTGACCAATTTAATAAGTAATTTTACGGTAAAGTTCATTTATTTTTATGTTTTAAATTTATCAGGAAATTAGAATGAGATTACTTTAGAAAAGTTTTTTTTCTTTTTTTTCCCAATTTGAAATCCCTCATTTAGCATATGAAGAAACTAAGGCTCAAGGCAGCTGAGTTAATTTACCTCTGAATAACTAGTTTGTGTTGGGGGTACCACAGTTAAGTTCTAAAACTAAATTAAAAATGTATGTGAATGTCGAGGCTTCTATTTCAAGAAATGTATAAATGACACAATTCCACCTCAATTGTGCCATAGGGTATGTGCCACAACCCTGCTTTGTATCATGTACACTCCTGCTCAAGCCCGTCAAAGGCATGCTTGCACTGATAATTTTCAATTTCTTTAGGTCTCTCACAGGAGCAAACTGTGATCAGTGAAGTCAGAAGCAGCACTTTTATTCTAGAAATTTAAAAGCCACTGTATTGGCTTCAAACAACAGATATATATTCTTTCATATCTAGAGTGCAGAAGCTCAAAGTCAAGGTGTTAGCAGGACCAGACTTCATCTGAAAACTCCAGCAAAGAATCCCTCCTTAACTCCCCCAGCTTCTGGTTCTTTGTTTGTACCACCATAACTCCAACCCATGCCTCTGTGTTCATATGGCTTTTCCTCTGTGTATCTGTGTGTCCTTTTCTGTTACTTATAAGGCTATTCTCATTGGATTTAGCTCCACTCTAATCCAGTATAATGGCATCCAAATATGTATCTTAATTACATCTGCAAATTAATTACATTCACAAGTGCCAGGGATTCATATTTAGACATATCTTTTTTAGTGGTGGTGGGGCACTCTTCAATATGATAAAGTACTCGAAAAGTTATGTTTGTACAACTTATTTTTACAAAACCTATCTATTAAAGTAATGTAATTGTGGCTGCTGTGTGAAAAAGTTATCATAGCCACTGTTATCTCTCATAACCAATTTAGGTTTGGAAAACTTTTAAGACTTTGTCTATGGCATTAATCCATAAGGCATGTGGTATTTCTTCTGATATATGACCTTGACTGGGATGTTTGTAGGTGGAACAATGTCAGACTTTTATACCTTTCTTGGTAATTCTAGTTTTAGAGTGAGTTCCGAGGCCATGTTTTCAACAAATCTGTTCTCTAGCTGCAGGATATAAAGATCCCCTTAAAATCTGTAATAAAGACCTTTTAGTCTTCATATTATGCTTGGATTAATAACTAGCAGACTTGAGGATGTCCTCCTCTCCTTCAGTATATTACCTACCTTCCCAACAACCACCCAACTCCAGATTCTTAGGATTTCCATTGCCATTGCATCTCCCAAATGTAAGAGACATGTATAAACTAGAGCTTCTTCCTCTACATACACATATCTCATCCCAGGTCATCACGTATGAGCATCTTGTTGATGTGATTCTCTAGTATGCCATGAGGCAACATTCCTCCAAGTACTGTCTTCAGAGGGGCTGGGTTTTCCATTTGCCTAACAGGTTTTCCAATTTTAGTGTCCCAGTCACAGAGTTTGCTTCCTAAGGCCACTTGTTTAATCAGATATCCACCAGAATCTGACCTGTGACAGGATTTCAGTATAGGAGTTCATTTGAGAAATAGAGGAAAACCTTATAAGAAAGTTGGTCTACTATCAAGGGGTGATTAGAGCTTAACATATGGGAAATTGGGGAAAGAGTGAAACACACATCACAGCATTAACCCACCCAAGAGGCAAGGGGCCTAGGATCTTATCTACTCCTCCCCACCACTGATTGATGATGATTTTCTTGGCTTGCTACCCAGGAAGGTTTTGTGCCCTTTCAACATCTTCAGGGGAAAAAAAGCAAATCTGTCCAAGAAATGCAGATGCTGGAACTAGAAATAAGTTGAAGGGACATTGGCATGAAATTAAGCATCTGCTACACTTACACTGTAAACTTTCATCCATGTCACCAAAGTTTATCCCCCTTAATGCTCGCACTGTCCTCAAAGGTTTAACAAGCTTTATTTTGTCATATTTTTTTAACTGTGATTTAACTATGATTTTAAAGCGTAAGCCAGGTAAGAACTATTTTTAACTTATTGGCATCAGCCTTGAAACTTGTCACAGAGTAGGCTCTCAAAACTGCCAATGTTACATCCAACAATGCACTCCTCCTGCATGATCACCTCAGTTGGCGATACTGTCTCCAGAGACAATAGGTAGCAGTTTCTGCCTATTATTATCTATTTATTCACACAAAGCTGGGAAAGAGATTTCCTCTGACACTTCAAAAATGATGAGAATTTATAAGAGAAAGTTTTATATTTTTGTTTAAATATCTGGTTTCCTTGGAAAGGAGTAAATACTATTTATTATTAAGAAACTGCAGAAAACAAACTAGCAGTATCTTTGATATGGAAGTGGTTTGAGAAAGCTAAACATAATTTGCACAAGTATGAATTGTGACCCCAAAACAAAATTGATATACACAACACAAGGACTATTTTTTTCTCATATTTCACATACACACAGTCACAATCAACACCAATTATATCCAAAACTAAAAATAAATTCCTGAAGAAAGAAAACAGATATTTCTGCTTTATCACTTTTTAGTGACTGTACCATGTCCTACATTTTCATGTTCCCCATGCTTTGGTACCTTTACATCAGGAATTCAATAAAATTCTTATTTAGATTCAGATTTAATTATCATCAGTCAATACATTCCAATATTATAATATATATCTACACATAATTAACACTCTAACATTTAAAGTTCACTGTAATCCTCTCTGCTCTCTCTGATCTTAGAAATGAGATCTTTCATAAAGTTTGAAAGTTATTTATATTAATTTTGTGTGTGTGTTTTAACATTAGCATTTAAAGAATGAGTCAACAAGAAACTTTAAGAAAAGAAAAAACTACTATTAAAACAGATTCCCAGAACTAAGCACAGAGACCAGCTCATAGAAGATGCCTACTAATTATTTCTTGCATGAATTGCTCTAGATTTCTACTCAGATTTTTCTTGTGGCAGAATTACAGAAAATATCTGTGAAACCAAAGACTTTCTGATATCACAGAACAAAGGAGAAAACATCTTCTGGGGTATATTTTTAAACCTGAATGATACTAATGGCCATTTTATTTTTATACCTTCATAGTTACACTGAAAGAAGATAAACATTTCTAAAATTAGCTACTATACTAGACAGTGTTTATTGGAAACCACACATAATATCATAGTTTATTTTCCTGGTATAAATGTGAAGGAAGTTTCTTTGGTTAGCTGATTGTCAGAAATGTGCAGCAAATATAACTAAAGAAGAATATTACACTAAATAACATGTATTAGGATGTTTCCTTTGTTAGATCAATAATTTCCAAAGAGTTCATGATGATCTATTGAACAGACTAATGATAAAATATGTTCAGTGTTGCTTAAAACTATAGTAGCCTCGTCACAGACATAGAGAACAAATTAGTGGTTTCCTGTGGAGAGAGGGAAGGAGGTAGGGGCAAGTTAGGGGGAAGGGATTAAGAGACACAAACTACTCTGTATAAAATAGGTAAGCAACAATGATGTGTTGTACAGCACAGGAAATATAGCCATTATTTTGAAATAACTTTAAATAGAGTACAATCTATAAAAATATTGAATTGATATGTTGTACACTGGAAACTAAAATAATATTATAAATCAACACTACTTCAATTTTAAAACCACTATTTTAAATCACCTATTGCCTTGAATTAAAACAAGATTCTAAAAAATGACTCACAGATTGGTCGCAGAACTGATATTTGATAGATACAAATTATGTAGACATAAAAGAGGTTTTACATGGGTAGAGATAGTAGTATGGTTTAATTGTATGGTATCATAGTGATTCCAGATTCT
>PVHT021183528.1:1232509-1269197 GCA_004024745.2 Catagonus wagneri
AAAAAAAATACAAAAAGTAATTTGAAAAGATATATGTACTGCTATGGACATCAGAGCAATATATACAATAGCAAATATATGTAAACAACCTAATTACCCAATGAAAGATGTGAATAAGAGATGTGGCATGTATATCAATAACATGGGATAATATTCAATCATAAAAAAAGATGAAATCTTTTTGCAACAACATGGATGGACCTTGTGGGTATTATGCTAAGTGAATTAAGTCAAATGGAGATAGACAAAAAATAACCTGTACGATTTCACTCATATGTGAATTAAAACACACACACACACACACACACACACAAATAAAATAAATGAACCATCCAAACCAAAAACAAACAAAAAAACAAAAAACACATACAGAGAGTTCTGGTTACCAAAGTGGTTGATGGGAATACAAAATGGGTAAAGGAGTTAAACTGCATGGTGACAGACAGAAACTAAATTTTGGTGGTAAGCACACCATAGAGTATACAGAATTAGAAATTCAGTGTTGTACATGTGAAACGTATAATATTATAAACCAATGTTATCTCAATAAAATAGATTTAAATTAAAATTTGAATAAATAAATAAAGCTATCTATAATGTTATGACATTTATTTGCATTCATTTTCATCTGTAAAAAATTCCTGGGTAATGACTGGAATGCAAAAAAAAAATAACTTATAGTTCTTTTTACCTAAAGCAAGAAAGTAAAACACTAAACACTACAACAACAACAAAACAGCATAAAATTCTTCAGTGGCCAACAGGGGAAATGTGTGGGGTTTTTTTCATATATATACATACATATATATATATTTATTTATTTATTTAATTGGGAAACATTTATATGCCACCAAACATACTAAATAAGTAAATTAGAGCAAAGAGTGTGGCAGGGTCAGGACACTTAGATATCAGACATGTTGAAATCAGAGATCCATTCCTGATGGGACATTGAGGTGAAGCTGACATTTAATCTCTCTGCTTTATAAGTTCTCTTTATTAGCTTGTATCTGTAATGCAGTGAAGTTTGCACAATTATTCAGTACTTGCAACCTTTTGACACTTTCATCAATAAAAATGTAAAGGACCCTAAAAAATCATTTAAAATTAGCATTTAGTGACACTTACAAGTAAGCTTTTAATTGGTAGAAGGAGACTTTGCATGCAAAGGGCTTATTGTATGTCACCTTTAATTTACTGCCATGGCAAGTTCCATGCTGACACTTCTGTAAAGTCATTACTTATTTACCTCAGACCAAGAACATGGCCTGCCTTTTAATTTCCAGACTATTGTAAGTTTAATCTGAGTATCTTTAGAACAGTTTTTGGCATTAACTCTAGTGATGAAAACGCAGATGATTACTGATGAATCATATGCATATTCAAAACATTCAGGCCATTAATATGTTCACAACAATGATAGGTCAAACAAATTGACTTTGTTTTCCAAAAAAAAATGGGACATGATGTTACCAAATTTTGTCAACAGCAATTTGGAAATATATTTAAACAGAAAGTAAATTAAACTACTATAGTACTTGTTTAAAAGGTCTGTTTTAAACCAAAGACATAGTCATCTCTTAGAATTAAAGTCTCAGTTTTCATATGATGATGAATAGACTTAACAGAGTAGAAGACTTCTAGAGCTCATATTTTGTGGCTGGCCTGGAACTAGGTACAGCATGGTCTTAAATAGATATTTAGTTTTGTTCATTTAAAAATATCACGTATAGGAGTTTCTGTTGTGGCTCAGCAGTAATGAACCCAATTGGTATCCATGAGGATGTGGGTTTGATCCCTGGCCTCACTCAGTGGGTTAAGGATCCAGTGTTGTCGTGATCTGTGGTGATGTCACACACATGGCTTGGATCTCATGTTGCTGTGGCTGTGGTGTATACTGGCAGTTGCAGCTTTGATTTGACCCCTAGCCTGGGAAACTCCATTTGCCACAGGTATAGCTCCAAAAAGGTAAATAAATAAATAAATAAATAAATAAGTAAATAAATAAATAAGCCATAATTTTTTTTCCCTGAAATCATCAAAGCAAAATGAGATAGAAGATGACTTTATATATATGTAATACAAAATATATAGAATGTGAATAATTTATATTTATACTCTGCATTTATATGTAAAACCTTAATACACATTTTTTTCATAATAACAAATACTTTGGATTTTAACTCTTATGTATTATTTAGCCTAAAATTTACCTTTTTTTTGGCTGCATCTGCAGCATATAGAAATTTCTGGACCAGGGATCAAACCTGTGCCACGAAAGTGACAATACCAGATCCATAACCCACTAGGTCACCAGGGAACTACTGTCCTCATATTTGATTTGTCTTTTAATAGTATCAAAGACACTCCTTCAGAATAATATTCATAGATACGATCCTGTTGAATTTTTAAAGTATATGAATATAATGGAGAACAATGGTTTATATAAAATATTTATTACATATGATGATGATGAATCCTGTCAGCAGGACATGCATCTTTTCCATTGGTGTTGTTTTCCATCAGTAACTGGAATTTCTTTGAATCTGACTCATAGCAAAACTTTATAGGACTGTGGGGTTTTCATGGTAGTCGCTGCTAATTAACAACATGGCATTCAGGTGGGGAGATAATTATCCAACAATTGAAATAACCACCATCCATTTTATGCCAAAAAGAGTATTATTTATTAAAACATATTTTAATATGTTTTCAGATACATAAAATGAACTCAGGATCATTTTATATATGCTTGTGTTCATTCTTTGCTCCCTAAAACAATGTAAAATATATACCTATTAAACGATGTAACGGAAGCCTTATATTAAAGTCTGGCTTATTTTATATATCACCGTTAATACCCATTTTGTAATAGGGAAGAACAACTCTGACTCCATATTATATCTGTTCCTTGTTTTTTTAGCCTGTGTGCTCTGTTGCTTGTGCTTAGTGATGTTCTACACTTTTTGTAACAGAATGTTGCCTATAGTGTGAAATATACAGTATAGCCTGACCACAGCAGAGATTAGCAGGAAAATTGTGTCCTGACCATGACCTGATATGAAGAGAGAATAACAGGAATATCGTGACCTGACGGTGACCCGACCTATGTGGAGAGCTACACAAAGAACAAAGAATCTGACACCAAGGAATTTGCAATAACTAAGCTCCTCCTTCACTTTGCCTTTAAAAGGGCTCTGTTGGAGGCCTTAAGAGAGGTCAGATTTTTTAAGGCATTAGCCACCTGTTTCCTTACACAGCTTGGCAAAAGACTTTCTCTGCTACAAACTCTGACATCTATGTATTCTTTGGTCTCACTATGTGCTGGACACACAGACATGCATTTGATAAAAAAACTTGTATAAGATTATATTTCAACTAATAGAATGAAAAATGGGAGAAGAAAAAGAGAGTCTGGCAGAGCCAGGATAAATACAAGAAGGAGACGATAAATACAAGAAGGAAAGGTCATAAACAAAACCTGATTACCTTTTTGTCAGAATATGGCATTAGATGAGAAGAATTCAGTAAGCATAGATTATTTTCTCGGAGGGCATTTTTTTGTAGTGCCTCAAATATTTAATTCAATTCAAAATGACTTTGAAATGAGCTCTGCTTTGATGTTTGAACACTGTTAGAAGTATCATAAACAGACAATGGTTGTGTATTCAGGGCAAGTGTGTTTATCACTGGTACTCACAGTTAACTATGTGGAGAAGTGGGCTAAACAGTCAGGTAGAAACCCCAGGATGCTTGAATCCACAATTCACAGTCTCATATTTTTAAAAGCTATGCAACTTAGTAATAGTTGACATTATTTATCCTTTGAAAATTGTATTCACATTAATTACTGCAATCTAATTTAACAGTTTACCTGTTTCTTATTAATCTCTTCACTCACAAGATTATTTCCATGGAAACAGGGACCTTATATTATTTATTCACAGTAGAGTAGAAATTCTGGAGATGTTATTTTGTGGCTGGCTTGGAACTAGCCACAACAGGATCTGGATTAGATTTTTTGCTTCGTGCACTTAAAAATATTAGCTATAAATTTTCTCCTGAAATCATCCAGCAACTAGTAGGTCTAACAACTTGGGCAATACACAGGAACACATGGTAGGCATACAGTTAAAAACTGTTGTAGGAATGCATAAAGTCCATTTTTATGCTTTTATTATGTATTTGAGAAATTTTATACATTTAGTGTGCTTTTCTTTTCAATGTGAACCCACCAGAAAGTTATGAAATTCCCCTCTTGTAGCATTTGTGGTTAGAGTTTGTTCATATATACAAAAGGATTCACAGAACAACTTGATCTTTTGTCATGTCTATGCAATCAGTAAATTTTAGAATAACTGTGTTTTTCTTTTTAATATTTACACATGATTTAAGATGTTATAAGAGGGTAAAAGAAGTGTAAAACTGATTTTGAGTTGTGGATTTAATATTTTTTCCACTGTGTTAGAGAAAATGTTCAGGAGTCCACAAATACACAAACTTTTTATTTGTTTTATATTATTTCTAGCTATCATCTATTTATCTATCTTAGGGCCAAACCTGTGACATATGGAAGTTACCAGGCTAGGGGTCGAATCACAGCTACAGCTGCCAGCCTACACCACAGTCACAGCAGCACAGGATCCAAGCCAGATCTGTCACCTACACCACATCTCATGGTAACACTGGGTCTTTAACCCACTAAACGAGGCCAGGGATCAAACCTGCATCCTCATGGATCCTGGTTGGGTTCGTTAACTATTGAGCCACAAAGGGAAATCCTAGACAAACTATTTTTGAAAATTCCAATTTAATCACTGACATTATTCTCAATCCAAAGCCTTCATAGGAAGCTCTTTATAATTAATTAATCTGATATTATATTGAGATATTAATTAGGAACAGAGAAATTGTTAAATATTTGCTGAATATAGAATCCCTGCAGGCTACATTTTTAAGGATAGAGATTTCTATATCTAGTGCAGTGCCTGTGCCATCATAGGAACACAATACTGATAATTGAAAATAATGAAGAGGGGGAAAAAAGAACACACAGCCTCTGGTATCCAAATATTCTAATTGTTTGTAGAGGTGCTTCTACATACATAATTATGTGTATAGTTAATTTTAATTAAATTGAATGAAAGGTACAGTTTAAAGTACTTATAAATTATAAGGTGGGGAATACTTGAATACGTTTAGTATTCTCTACATGTACAGTAAGATGAAATTTTTAAAAATCATACAAAAACATCAGTCTTCCAAACATCTGAAACAACTAGCCAGAAAATTTAGGTAAATACTTTTTGTTTTATAATTTATGCTTTCCACAATGAGCAGCAATCACTCTAAAATGTCAGTGCCAGCAAAAACAAAGATCAAAGTTGTACATGGGCTGAATTATACATCAGGAAGTGTTTGGAAGCATATGGGTCATACACTATGGAGAGTAGGGGAATTTCAGGAGAGAGGGCACTGGTTAAATAGAGGCCATAAAACGGGGCAGGGTGTAAAGTTGGTTACCAAACCATAGATATGACAGGCTCCAAGTAAATTGAGGTCTCTAAATTAAAACAAAAAACCCAATTATAAGGAGAAGTCGAAATTCTGACTATAACACAAGAAACAGAAGGGGAAGTTGATACAAGCCAAATAAGAATCAAAGTAGGAAAAACTAAAAATCTCCTACAGTCGATTGAGGTAAAATGCTGATAGGTCATGGTAGAACTTCTTTTAAAGACCCATAGCTCTCACCTGTATACATCTTAAGGAGAAAGCACACTGAGTCCAAGGGCTGACAAAAGTGATGCTCTTTGCTGGATTATTTAGATATGATTATGATGCCTTGTGTATTACTTTCCCAGAGCTGCTGTGATAAAGAACCGCAAATCCCACTCCTGGGCATATATCCATACAAAACTTGACTTGAAAAAGATACATGCACCCGTTTGTTCACTGCAGCACTATTGACAATAGCCAGGAGATGGAAACAACCTAAATGTCCATCAACAGATAAATGGATTAAGAAGATATGGTATACATATATATATATATATATATGTATATATATATATTCACACATACAATGGAATACTACTTAGCCATAAAAAAGAATAAAATAATGTAATTTGCAGCAACATAGATTGAACTAGAGACATATATTTGGGAGGAAGAGCAATATTCAAGCTTTAACTTTTTAAAAAAATTTTGGCCACACCCATGGCATTTGGAAGTCTCCAAGCCACGGATAGAATCCAAGCTTCAGCCACTACCTATTCCACAGCTGTGACAACACCAGATCTAAGAACCATTGCACCACAGTAGAAGGTCCTAACATGCTGTTTCTTACTAGTCAAAACAGCCCGGTTCTGAATGAGAAACTTAGGTTAATAAAATAGAATAGTGGCTTCTACAAGGTAACAAAGGCAAGGTGATTGGAACAATGCTAATACCCAATTTAAGGCCTGCCTCTGTGACAGAAATTGTTCTCATCCCCTCACAAATACTGACACATCTTTTTAGCCCTCATTATGATGCTATGAGTTTGTGGTTTTCTATTTATTTGAATATAAAAAACTAAAGCATAGAAAGATCAAAATTGCTGTGATGTGTTGAAACTGGAATTTGAACTCAGCTAGTCTGGCCTGAAATCTATATGCTTAACTAGGAAAAGATTTCAAATAACAAGCTGGTCCCTCAGATTCCTATGGATTTTTTAAAATCAGCTACATATCCGCCCTTCCTTTTGATTAGCAGTATGTGATGTGCTAATAGGTGGGATAAGGTTAAATGTGACTTAGGACTGCCCACGAAAGGATTACTAGGTTTAAAAACCATAGCTGACTCCAGCTTTCTATTAATAAATACTCATATACATACTTAAATTTCTATTCATTCTCATTAAAATACCTACTTCCCATAAAAAAAGACAACCTAGAGAATGGGAGAAAATAGTTTCAAATAATGCAACTTAGAAGAGCTTAATCTCTAAAATATATAAAGAACTTACACAACTCAAAGGCAAAAAAAAAAAACAACCCAACTGAAAAATGGGCAAAAGACTTGAACAGACATTTCCCCAAACATATACAGATGGCCAACAAGCACATGAAAAAATTCTCAACATCACTGATTATTGGAGAAATGCAAATCAAAACCACTATGAGGTACCACCTCACACCAGTCAGAAGGGCCATCATTAATAAGTCCACAAATAACAAATGCTGGAGAGGGTGTGGATAAAAGGAAACCCTCCTACACTGTTGGTGGGAGTGTAAATTGTTACAACCACTATAGAGAACAATATGGAGTTACCTCAGAAAACTAAATATAGAACTACCATATGACCGAGCAATCCCACTCCTGGGCATATATTGGATAAAACTTGCCTTGAAAAAGATACATGCACCAATATGTTCATTGCAACACTACTGACAATAGCCAAGACATGGAAACAAGCTAAATGTCCATTAACAGATGAATGGATTAAGAAGATGTGGTATATACACAATGGAATACTACTCAGCCATAAAAAAGAACAAAATAATGTAATGTGCACCAACATAGATTGAACTAGAGACAATTACACTAAGTGAAGTAAGTCAGTAAGAGAAAGACAAATACTATACAATATAACTTATATCTGGAATCTAATACACCGTACCAATAAGTCTTTCCACAGAAAAGAAACTCATGAACTTGGAGAACAGACCTGTGGTGGACAAGGAGGAGGGGGAGGGAGTGAGATGGACTGGGAATCTGGGGTTAATAGATGCAAACTATCGCATTTGGAAAGGATAAGCAATGAGTTCCTGCTGTATAGCACTGGGAACTATAACTAGTCACTTGTAACGGAACACGATGGAGGAAAATGTGACAAAAAGGATGTATATATGTATGTGTGATTGGGTCACTTTGCTGTACAGTAGAAAATTGACAGAACACTGTAAACCAACTATAGTGGAAAAAGAATATCATTTAAAAATAAAATAAATACCTACTTCCCTCTATCTGAGAGTGCCTGAGTGAATTATAAAGCTATATATACCCCAAATTCCCTATATATTTTCTACTCTAAACTGTATTGCGATAGAGTTGAAGAACTAACATTTCAGCTTGCTACACTTGAATTTGTTACACTTAAATATATTTCTGAAAAAATTTATATAGACATGCATACATATAAAAAAATAATTGTAGAGAGGCGGATCAAGATGGCAAAGGAGTAAGACGTCACACTCGCCTTCTCTTACAAACACATCACATGAACACATCTACATGGAAAACGACTCTCATAGAACATTTACTAAATGCTGGCAGAAGAACTTAAACCTTCAAAAAGAGCAAGAAATTCTTGACATAACAAAAGAAAAAAGAGAGAGTGAGAGATAGAAAAGGAATTAGGACAGGACTAGCTTTCCTGAGAGTAAGCTGTGAAAGAGAAAATGAACCCACATCCTGGGAAGCCATCCAACTGACAAAGAGATCAGCTGAGATGGAGGGACGTCAGAGTCACTGAGAAAAGCACAGCAGCTGTTCCGAGGAAGGCAAAGTAGAGTGAGAGCTGCACATCATCTGCACCACCACCCAGACACCACAGCCTGAGACAGCTCAGGCAGGGGCTGAACAGTGAGACTTAAGCTCTGGAGATCAGTTTTGAGGAGATGACTGGGGTTGGCTGTTTGGGGGAAGCCTGAGAGGCTAAGGAGCAGGGTGCCATGTGCGGGGGAGCAGTATGCTATAGGTTGTGGAGTGGAACACCATGGTAGAGGGAACCCAGGAGAAGATCTGGACCCACAGGAGAAGCATGGTGCCATTGTTGGGGAGGGTGAGAGAGTGGACCACCATAGAAATCTCGCTGCTCACATACTCAAGGGCTCTCAGAGGGTAGGGCACTTCTTGTGCAGGCTATGGGTGGCCGGGCACCTCTTGTGTGGGCTAAGGGCAGCAAGGGCCTAAGTGTGACGTGGTGCCTCTTCCATGATCTACAGGTGGCAGGGATGGACCATGGCAGTCAACTCAGAGGCCAGAGGGAGGTGTAGCCTGCCACCAGTGGGGACCTGTGAGTGGCCTCCACCTACAGCCCCTGTAACCTCAAGGGTCAGCAAAAAAATAAAAATTATAAAGAGGGTACTGCAACCAAGCACCACACATTGTTGCTCTCACTCCCCTGGGAATACACCCACCCTGTAGCTGCCACTGCCAAATGCTCCAGGCAGTGCCCAGATGTTTTATCACTGTCCCTCCCAAAGGCCCTACAACTAGGAGCAGCTGGTGCAGCATCTCCTGCATGGGCTAAGCAGGACAAGGTGCTTCTTGCATGGTCTGATGGTGGTGGGGGGAAACCACCACAGCTATGTATGACTCCAGAGGTGGGCGTGGCCTACCACCACTGGCAATCAATGAACAAGAACCACTTGCAGCCCCAGTCACCTGAGAGACACCATAGAGGAGGACACTGAGACAGAACACCACCTATTTTTGCTCTCGCTCCCCTGCGAGCACACAGGCCCTGATTCTGCCACTGCCAAACACTCTGGGAAGTGCCCACATGCTTGATCACTGTCCCTTTCCAGGAACCTACAACAAGGAGCAGATGGTGCAGCACCTCCTATGTGGGTTAAGCGAGATGAGGTGCTTCTTGCATGGTTTACAGGTGGTGGGGGCAAACCACCACTGTCAGCTTGACTCCAAAGCTGGAGCATAGCCCACCACCACTAGGGGCCTGTGAACAAGCACCTTGCAGCCCCAATCATCTCAAGAGCACCACAGAAGAGGGCATTGTGACCAAACACCACCTGCTGTTGCTCTCACATCCCTTGGAGCACACTGGCCCTGCTGTTGCCACTACCAAATGCTCTGGGCAGTGCCCACATGCTTGATTTCTGTCACTTCCCAGGATCCTAAAACTAGGAGTAGCCTGTATAGCACTTCCTGTGGGGGCTAAGTGAGACAGGATTTTTCTTGCATGGTCTGCAGGTGGTGGGGGCAAACCACAGCAGTTATCTCTGACTCCAGACATGGGTGTGGGCTGCTACCACTAGGAGTCTCTGAACAGGCACCACTTGCAGCTCCAACCACTTTAGAGGAGGGCACTGAAATCAAACACTACCTGTTGTTGCTCTCACACCCCTGGAAACTCACACAACCTGCCACTACCACTGACAAATGTTCTGGGTACCCTGTAAATCTGCCTAAGGCTCATTACTACTTCCCAGGGCCCTGCAACTCGGAGTAGCCTGTGCTACCTTCCTGCATGTCTTTGCTGCTGTTAACAGCCCAGGAACCAGGCACTGACTACTGGCCCTACCCATTGCCTCTTTCTCCCTGGAAAGACACTCAGCACCCTGGGGATAACAGCCTGCTCAAACTGAAGAAAGAGACAGCTTATATTCAATGTCCCATGCCAAAAATAAAGAGTAACCTCCCACAAAATACAAAGGGGTGCTCTTGCATAGAAGTAGCCCTCCAAGACTACAGTTTGGCTTCCCTAAACTCACAGAAAAAGAAAAACATAAGCAAGATGAAGAAGCGTAGAAACCATTCCCAGTTAAAGGAACAGTAGAATTCACCTGAAGCAGCAAACACTGAAACAGACCTCTGCAGTCCAATAGACATTGAGTTCAAAAGGGAGATAATGAAAATACTAAAGGAATTAAGGCTGAATATTACGGAATTAAGAGTGGATATGAATAGTAATGCAGATTCCTTTAGAAATGAACTAGAAAATATAAGGAGAAACACAGAAAAATTAGAAAACTCATTTGCAAAGATGTAAACTGAGCTTAAGGCACTAAAGTGCAGAATGAATAATGCAGAGGAACGAATTAGTGACTTGGAAGATAGAATAATGGAAATCACCCAGTCAGGACAGCAGACAGAAAAACAAGTTAAAAACACAAAAGCAATATAAGAAATCTATGGGATAATACAAAATGGGCCAATCTATGCACAATAGGAATTCTAGAAGAAGAAG
This sequence comes from Catagonus wagneri, assembly GCA_004024745.2. Lineage (NCBI taxonomy): Eukaryota > Metazoa > Chordata > Mammalia > Artiodactyla > Tayassuidae > Catagonus > Catagonus wagneri. The sequence goes on from PVHT021183528.1 coordinate 1,243,485, forward strand.
AAAAAGAAAAGGGGATTAAAAATATATTTGAAAAAATAATGTCTGAAAACTTCCAAATCTAAAGGAAACTGATATCAATATACAGGAATCACAGAGAGCCCCAAACAAGTTGAAGTCAAATAGGCAAACACCAAGTCATATTATAAGAAAAATATCAAGTTAAGATAAAGAGAGGATTCTAAAGGTAGCAAAAGAAAAAACAAAGCAGAGAATATAAGGGAACCCCTATAAGGCTATCTGCTTGCTTCTCTATGGAAACACAACAAGCCAGAAGGCAGTGGCAAGAAATACTTAAAGTTCTGAAAGGAAAAAAAATTGTGCCCTAGAAAATTCTATCCAGCAAGAATATCATTTAAAATAGAAGGGGGAAATAAAGAGTTTCTCCAACAAACAAAAGCTAGAAGAGGACAGCAATACTAAACCCATTCTAAAAGAAATACTGAAAGGGTTTCTCTAAATAAGAAAAGAAGTAAGAAGAAATAGGATGGAGGGAACAACAATTAGAAAGCAATCACTTAAATAAGCCAGCATACAGATCTAAAAGAGGGGAAAATTTAATGTAAAAGCGATGATAAACACAGGAATATCAAAAAGACAAACATGAAAATACTAAAAAAGGACTTAAAAATCATAGAAGGTGGGGAAGCAATGTAAAAAATATAGTCTTTTTTTTTAAATAATGTGTTTGAGCCTTCATGATTATCAGGATAAAGCAAGCAGATACAGGAAGAGGTTAACATACTTAAAAAACAAGGCAACCACAAGTCAAAACCAAACATTACATTCACAAAAAGTAAAGTATCAAGCATAAAATAAATGGAAATCATCCAACCAAGAAAAGAAAGGAAGAAAGGAGAAACATAGAATCAACCAGAAAACAAGGTTTAAAATGGCAATAAATACATATCTATCAATAATTACCTTAAATGTCAATGGACTAAATGCTCCAATCAAAAGACAGAGAGTGGCAGCTTGTATAAAAAAGCAAGAAACTACAATCTTCTGTCTACAAGAGACTCAACTTAGTGCAAAGGACACATATAGATTGAAAGTGAGGGGATGGGAAAAGATATTTGATACCAGTGGACGAGACAGCAAAGCAGGGGTTGCAATACTCATATCAGACAGAATAGACTTTAATATGAAGGCCATAAAGAAAGACAAAGAACACTATTTAGTGGTAAAAGGATCCATTCAAGAAGAAGATACTACAATTGTCAATATATATGTCCCTGATATAGGAGCACCCAGATACCTACAACAAATACTAACAGACATAAAAGAAGAAATTGATGGGAATAAAATCATAGTAAGAGACATTAATACCCTACTTACATCAATGGACAGATCCTCTAGACAGAAAATAAGGCAATAGAGATCCTAAATGATACAGTAGAAAAGATAGACTTAATTGACATTTTCAGGACATTAAAAAAAATCAGAATATACATTCTCTCAAGTGCACACAGAACATTCTCAAGGAATGATCACATACTGGAGCACAAAGTTAACCTCAACAAATTTAAGAGTATAGAAATTATTTCCAGTATCTTCTCTGACCACAATGGCTTGAAACTTTGAAAGCAACCACAGGAAAATAAATTAAAAAAAAAAAGACTACATGGATACTGAACAACATACTACTAAAAAATAAATGGGTCAATGATGAAATCAAGAAGGAAATTAAAAAATACCTCGTTGAGACAAATGATAATGAAGACACAACCACACAAAATCTATGGGATGCCACAAAGACAGTGCTCAGAGGGAAATTCATAGCAATATAGGCCTTCCTTAAAAAATAAGAAAAATCTGAAATCGACAACTTAACCCACCATCTAAATGAATTAGAAAAATAACAAACAAAACCTAAATTTAGCAGAAGGAAGGAAATCATAAAGATCGGAGGAAATCAACAAATAGAGATTCAAAAGACAATAAAAAAAAATCAAGAAAACCAAGAGCTACTTCTTTGAAAAGGTAAACAAAATTGACAAATCTCTGGCCAGACTCACCACCAAGAAGAGGAGAGAAAAAACACAAATAAACAAAATAAGAAATGAAAAAAGGAGAAATTACAACAGATACTGCAGAAATACAAAAAAACATGAGAGAATACTATGAATAATTGTATGTGAACGAATTTGACAACCTAGAAGAAATGGACAACTTTCTAGAGACTTACAGCCTGCCAAAACTGAATCAAGAAGAAATAGATTAACTGAACAGATAAATCACTAAAAGTAAAATTGAATATGTAATAAAAACATTCCCTACAAATAAAAGTTCAGAACCAGGTGGCTTCACAGGCAAATTCTACCAAACATACAAAGAGGAACTTATACCCATACTCCTTAAATTTTTCCAAAAGGTTGAAGAAGAAGGAACACTCCCAAAGACATTCTATGATGCCGCTATAGAATGTCTAATAGCAAAACCAGACAAAGATGCCACAAAAATGGAAAACTGTAGGCCAATTACTTTGATGAGTATAGATGCAAAAATTCTCAACAAAATCCTAGCCAACCAAATCCAGCAACATATAAAAAAGATCAGACACTACAACCAAGTGGGATTCATCCCAGGTTCACAAGCATGGTTCAACATACACAAATCAATCAACATCATACACCACATTAACAAAAGAAAAGTAAAAAAACACATGATCATTTCAATAGATGCAAAAAAAGCATTTGACAAAGTCCAACATTCATTCATGATCAAAACTCTTACCAAAGTGGGCATAGAGGGAACATACCTTAACATAATAAAGGTCATTTATGACAAACCCACAGCAAATATAACACTCAATGGAGAAAAGCTGAAAGTCTTCCCACTAAAATCTGGAACAAGACAAGGATGCCCACTCTCACCACTGTTATTCAACAAAGTATTGGATGTGCAAACCACAGCAATCAGGCAAACAAAAGAAATAAAAGGTATCCAAATTGGAAGAAAAGAGGTAAAATCATCACTGTATGCAGATGGCATGATAGTATATACAGAAAACCATAAGGACTCAACCAAAAAACTACTTGAAATGATCAACAAATTCAGCAAAGTAGCAAGATATAAGATTAACATTCAGAAATCACATTTCAGTATACTAATGAAATATTAGAAATGGAATATAAAAATACAATAACTTATCTTTTAAAGTTGCACCCAAAAAAATCAAATACCTGGAAATAAACTTGACCAGGGATGTGAAAGACTTATATGTTAAGAACTACAAAACATTAATCAAGGAAATTAAAGAGGATACAAAGAAATGGAAAGATATTCCATGCTCATGGGTTGGAAAAATTAATAGTGTATAAATGGCCATATTACACAAGCAATCTCCAGATTCAGTGCAGTCTCTATCAAATTACCCAGCACATTTTTCACAGAACAATCCAAACAATCCAAAAACAATCCAATTTCACAAACAATCCAAAAACCTATATGGAACCACAAAAGACCCAGAATTGCCAAAGCAATCCTGAGGAAAAAAACCAAGCAGGAGGCATAACTCTTCCAGATTTCAGGCAATATTTCAAAGCCACAGTAATCAAGACAGTGTGGTGCTGGTACCAAAACAGACAGACAGATCAATAGAACAGAATAGAGAACATAGAAATTAACCCAGACACCTATGGTCAATTAATTTTTGACAAAGGGGACAAGAATATAAAATGGGGAAAAAAGGCAGTGTTTTCAGCAAGTGTTGATGGGAAAACTGGACAGGTGCATGTAAATCAATGAAACTGGAACATGCCCTCACACCATGCACAAAAATAAACTCAAAATGGCTTAGACTTAAATGTAAGACAAGATACCATCAAACTCCTAGAATATAGGCAAAACATTCTCTGATATCAACCTTACAAATGTTTTCTCAAGGAGAGTCGCCCAAAGCCTCAGAAATAAAAGCAGAAATAAACCAATGGGACATAATCAAACTGACAAGCTCTTGCACAGCAAAGGAAACCATAAAAAAACCAAAAAGACAACTTACAGAATGGGAGAAAATAATTTCAAATGATGCAATAGACAAGGGCTTAATCTCTAAAATACTCAAACAACTTATACAACTCAACAGCAAAAAATCCAACAACCCATAGAAAATTGAGCAAAACACCTGAACAGACATTTTTCCAAAGAAGATATACAGATAGCCAACAAGCACAAAATTCTCAACGTCACTGATTATTAGAGAATTTCAAATCCAAACTAGTATAAGGTACCACTGCACACCAGTGAAAATAGCCATCATTAATAAGTCCACAAATAACAAATGCTGGAGAGGGTGTGGAGAAAAGGGAACCCTCCTACACTGCTGGTAGGAATGTAAACTGTTACAACCATTGTGGAAAACAGTATGGTGGTACCTTAGAAAACTAAATATAGAACTACCATATAGGACTACCATATGACCGAGCAATCCCACTCTTGGGCATATACCCAGACAAAACGTTCCTTGAAAAAGACACGTGCACCCGCATGTTCAATGCAGCACTATTCACAATAGCCAAGACATGGAAACAACCTACATGTCCACTGATATTAAGGATTAAGAAGAAGTGGTATATATTCACAATGGAATACTACTCAGCCGTAAAAAAGAACAAAATAATCCCATTTTCAGCAGCATGAATGGAATTAGAGACTCATACTAAATGAACTAAGTCAGAAAGAGAAAGACAAATACCATATGATATCACATATCTGGAATCTAATTTATTGCACAAATAAACCTTTCCACAGAAAAGAAAATCATCGACATGAAGAATAGACTTGTGGTTGCCAAGGGGGAGGAGAGAGACTGGAATGGATGGGAAATTGGGGGTTAATAAATCCAAACTATTGCCTTTGGATTGGATAAGCAATGAGATCTTGCTGTATAACACTGGGAACTATGTCTGGTCACTTGTGATGGAGCACAGTAATGTGAGAAAAAAGAATGTATGCATGTATGTGTGAATGGGTCACCTCGCTGTGCAGTAGAAAATTGACAGAACACTGTAAATCGACTATAATGGAAAAATAAAAATCATTTAAATAAAAAATAATAATTGTAAAGAAAAAGAAATATACATTCTCAAAACATTATACTATATCTATTACTAAACTTCATGGTTATTTTAGAAGCTGAATTACATTTCATCAAATTATTTTTTCATATTTTATTGAAACCTTTGTTGCTGGATATTTCATGGTAAAATTCACTTGTAATTGAAGCTCAAAAATAACATACTGAAAAACAGTTATCAAACTCATAGGCTAAGGACAATGTAATAAAATATATCTTTTATAATAATAGTTTCCTATTTGAAATAAAATCAGATTAAATCTGACATTTGAAATGTCACCATATGACACATGAAATTTTATTTTTCTTTTTTCCCCCCTTTTTGGTATTTGACAGCTGAGTTTTCTAAGCTTCTGAGATATGCTGCCAAATTGATTGAGGTACCAGCAAATCAAGGAGAAAAATGGAAAACATATATAGTTTAAGCTATGGGTAAAGTAGTTGAATTAATGTGTGCTCATCCAATGGTGTTTTGTTCTAAGGGATTTATATTATAGTCAGTAAAATGGTGAGGAGGAAGAGTGAGCACTGAGAAATTAGACTTCATCATCACAAAGGTAAATAATCTTATCCAAATTTTAGGAAATGAACTGATTTTCTTTACTATCGTGGTCAGGAAGCTTAAAGCCTATATCCTGTCTTAAAACATGCAGGCACGGTTGGATAGAACCACCATGGCTGGCTGACCTACCAATATTGTTGAACAGAAAAGCAAAGAGTTTTTCAGACCTTAAAGAAATTTCTACAAACCTGACGCTAAAAAATCAAGGTCTGGTTCAAACGGCTTCACTTGATTGCTTCCATGGGCAACTAGTGGAGCAATTAAATCAACCTACTACAAATAACAATAATACGGGGGAATAAAATTGAACTTGAAGTGAATTAAAGTGCCAGTAAGGGTAAAATATTTTTACCCATGTCAAGGAAAAAAGCAAAAAACAGAAAATCAAAAAACAAAAACAAATTTCCAAAGTGATATTTTTAAAAAATAAAGCAAAAATTAAACATAAAATACAAAACAATGCAGGAACATTGTTTCCTAACCAACAGAAGTTGTTAAGTTGGCTGTCTGAACATGATATGGAACTTCATTACTAATAAAACTGTCAGTGGAACCTCCAGTAACTACACTGCGTCAACCCTATTCAGATATACTATCTTTCCAAACTGGGTCTTGGAAATTCTAGGCACTATTCTTTTGTGGGACATAAAATAACTCACTGTCTCTCAGTTTGAAGGACATAAAATAACTCACTGCTGGGAAATTACAGTTTCATTTAATTAAAAATACTTTTCTTCAAGCTTTCTTGAAACACTTCACACCTAACTGGACACCCTTACTGTAACATGATTGCTGTTATTGGTATGAAACATTTCTTTGAGAGATGGGAAATACTTGAGATAAAAAATGGATCTTAGTTAAAATATTTTATAGGGAGAGGAATGCAGTTTGGAACTTGGAAATACTGTCTTTAACATGGCCTCACAGGCTTCCTTTCTCCTCTAAGTTCTTTCATTGTGAAAAAAAAAAATTGTGGAAGACTAGAAAAGACAAGAACATAAAACTCATGACTTTGTTAACAATTATAAACTGTTTTGAAAGGACTGTGATTACTGAAGAAAAGCTACCTTAAAGTAAAACAAATTCATCTCTAATTTTCTGAGTATGTCAATTTAAAAAACCCAAGATAATAATGAAATCTTACAAAGTCTCATTTTTAATCATATTTGTAGATTTGGATAAAAAATGAGGTGCAGGAAGAAAATTTAAACACTGGTATTTTGTTCTGCTTTTCTCTGGTCTTAGTATGAATTTAGTCTTTCATTTAACATATTTAAGATGATCTACTGTGAGTTAGGTGCTTACCTGGATGATAAGGTACTATTTATTTAAGTAGGATATCAAAGTAGTTTATTGATAAAGACCATGAAGAGCTTTTTTTTTAATGAAATATTGTAAACATGTGGAAAGTACATGAAGAATTTCCATGCACAGTAAACTAAGCTTCACCAAGAAAGAACCTATTGCCTGTCTCTTCCTTCATCTATTCATCCTCTTACTTTTGCAGTCCCTATTGTATTTTGAATCAAATTTTACATTTCTTATCATTTTATTCATAGTAATTAATTCTGTAATTATCTATAGAATACAAGTTTTCTTTTATAGGTGTTTTTGTTGTTGTTTTTATCTTTTGTCTTTTTTATGACTGCATTCAGGGCATGTGGAGGTTCCCAGGCTAGGGGTTGAATCGGAGCTGTAGCCACTGGCCTATGCCACAGCCACAGCAATGCGGGATCAGAGCCGCATCTGCAACCTGCACTACAGCTCAGAGCAACGCTGGATCCTTAACCTACTGGGTGAGGGCAGGGATCAAACTCGCAACCTCATGGTTCCTAGTCAGATTCGCTTCCAGTGAGCCAGACGGGAACTCCTGGCACTCTTTTCTTTATATCATCATATACCCATTCAGTATTCAAATTTTCACTTCTCTTTTATTTTTTATTTATTTATTTATTTTTGCTTTTTATGGTCGCACTGTGGCATATGGAGGTTGCCAGATTAGAGGTCGTAAACAAGCTACAGTTCCTGGCCTATGCCACAGCCACAGCAACACCAGATCTGAGCTGCATCTGTGACCTATACCACAGCTCATGGCAACACTGGATCCTTAACAAGCAAGACCAGGGATCCTTAACACTAGCCAGACCAGGGATCGAACCCACAAACTCATGTTTCCTAGTTGGATTCATTTCTGCTGTGCCATGACGGGAACTCCCCTCACTTCTCTTCTAAATGTCATAAAATCAAACCTACAGGACTTTGAACATGACCCCAACAAAGTCCACACATTGCCCATGCGTGATATAACTCTTCAAGTTTCTTTAAATCTATATGTTCTCCTTTCATAGTGTTTCTCCTCCTCTTTCAGCTTGCTTTAAAAAAAAAAAAGTTATTTGTTCTATAGTATTTTCCCATTGTATGAATTTTGGTGATTGCATCCCATGATGAATTTCAAACATTTCTCTGCCCTCTGTTTGACTTAAAATCTTGCTAAGATATAAGAATGTCTTGGGGAGACAGTTTTATAAGTGGTTTAAGTGTGTTCTGCCATCTGCAAGCACATAATATCTGCCTGTCTTATATTTTGGTTAACAGCCTTTGATGCCCAGTTGTTGGAGTCATTGTTATCAGAAGTTGTGAAATATTCTAATTTTAGTATTATTTTTCATTGGAGTGCTTCTATAAGGAGAAATATTTCTTAAAATTTACTATTGAGTTTTACACTAGTAGCATTTTTAGGCAGTGAAAGATACATACCTGATTTTTTTTCTCTAAAATTTGCTATTTAAGAATAACATATTTTTTTATTAACAACTTCAAGTGATGAACAGCTACTTTTTAATCGTTAACTCCTGGATTTAAACATACTTGACTAGCATCAATCTGTTGCAGTTATTTTCCTTATATAAATGTAATTGTAGAAATTATTGCATCTTTGCTCTTGTGAGCAACATTTGACCCCTGAAAACTTTCGACAAGATTCAAGTGCTCTTGGAAAGCTTTCTTGTGCTCTGTTATGACAAGATGCTTCATAATCTTGCTGTTCATTTCCTGCTCCAGATCTGGGGTCATCAGCTTTCCTTTGTGTAAAGAGAAGTAGCCTCATTTTGGATTTGTCTAAGGTTTATCATGATTAGATCAATGAGTTTCATTCCAGGTTGACAAATGTCCCATATCAGGTCCCTCAAGGAGTACACATCAGGAGGCTTACAAAGTCCATCTGCCTCTCACTGTGGATATTAATTTTTTTTACCCAGACAAGGGATTTTCCTGTTTCTCCACTTTATAGCTACTATTTTCTTCCCTGAAACTAATAAAGAATACGTGGGTATATACTTTCAGACCATACAAACATCCTATATCTCATTTTAAAAAATTCTCCTAGGTTTAGCAACCATTAATGATTCTTGTTTGAACTAATCTTCACTATAATGGTTGTAATATGATATTTTTCCACATCCTATAATCTCCACATTTAGAGACTGTCAACTGACATTCTACTATGAGAAAAAGCCCTTCATTTCCTCTTTTTGTCTATTTATTTGTCTGTTTGTATAATTATGATTGCTCTATATACAAGGATTTAGATTTTGTTGCTGAAATTATCCAAAATTTAACCAGCAGGTGTCACAAAACTGCCTCCTGCACCTTTGTAATATGTACTTATATATTTATTTTTATTATTAATAGTTTACACTTTTTTCGCTTACTGGTATAACAAAATTTCTAAATTCATATTGTGCCTATCCTGGTCAGCTTTAGAGTGAAGACATTTTTTTATGAAATAAGAACAAATACACCATCATAATATGATAAGTACATTATTATAATTTAAAATTAGAAGTCAATCTCTGCTATGAATATACATGAAAAAAATCCTTAGCAACATTTTAGAAAATTATATTCAGCAATATTACTTGGTAATTAAGGACAATGATTGCAATACAGTTACCATTTCCAAAATTTTCCTCTCCAAATCAAAAGAAAAGGTATAATTTTTTTTTATTCCTAAAAGAATCAAAAGTGAAAATTGTTATGTAAAATTATAACTATATCACCATTTAAAGACCAAGAATGCTGAAACTATAAATAGCTATAAATGAAAAGATGAAAAACAAAACACCAAGTTCCAGAGCAGAATTTCTCAGGTTACTATACTATTCTTGCCCAGGCACAAGACTTTGTGGCAGGCAAAGATACAAGGAGAAAAACTATGGGAAAGACATAGAGGGAGACTAGTCAGAGGAGCCTAAAGATGACCTCCAACAAGCACCAAAAATACTAAAGCCATCCAAAATCTGAAGCTTCTGGAAAAGTGTCCAGGCACATCAAGGCATAATCTACAGAAAAGAGATTTTTTGAGTAGATATGATTTAAAGAGGGAGTCACTATTTAAAGTGGCAGGTACGATTTAAAAGGGGAGATGATATCAAAGGGGTAGGGTATATTTAAAGGGTGACTTTAAAACTCCTATCTTCTGGGGGAGAAAAAAGGCCAAAATTAAGGTAGAAACACCCTTTGGCAATAGGATTGTTCAGAGGAAAAGAAAAATAAGACAATTTTAGGGTTCTATAGGGTAAAGAAAAGCCATACAACTGGGAGACAGCATAATGCTTCTACCAACCAACCAAAAACAAAAGTCCTAGATTGTGCTATACTGACTGAAGGTAAGAGACATGTATGGATCATGCTCTGGTGTTATGGATAAGAACTCTTTGATTAACCCTAGGGTACAAATATTTTCTCCTATGTTTACTTTTAAAGGTTTTATAATTGTATTCTTTCAGACTTCTGATGCATTTAAAGTTAATATTTTTGTAGGAGGTACAGAGTTTAGGTTGAAATTCAATTATCTGTTTGTACATGGGTGTCATCAAATAGCTTCTCCTTGCATTCTGTCCAGGTTTTATGGTTTCTTTCAGTGGGAGAAACAAGGTGAATTTGGTTACTTAGTCTTACTAAGAGCCTCCACGGTCTTCTTTAATGGAGAAACTCTGGAAGCATGACTGCTAATATTAGAGACAAGATAAAGATACTATGTCAATTGTCATGTATTCATAGTATTAGCGAGTGCAATTAGGCAGAATAAATTAATTAGAAGCATAAAAGGGTAAAGAAAAGTATACTAGTCTCTATTTTGAGATGATATGATAGATACCATAAAACCACAATCAATTATAAAAAAATGATAAAATAATTCAATCGAGCAGCAACATATAAAATTAATGTTTAAAAAACCAATAGTTGTTCTTTCACAAATAGTAAAACAGAGGACATAATGGTAAGAAAAAATAAATTTACACTAGCAACAAAAAATTAAGTATTTAAGAATTTAATAAGAAACAGGCACAGCTTACGTGAAAAATTTTAAAATACACCTGATAGACACTAAAATAGAATTGAATAAAAACATGTTTAAAAAATGACAATTAGCTGTATGTTAATATGTAAAGTTAATAAAATACCAATTAAAATGCTGACAAATTATCCCAATGAGTGGATCAAATTAATAGTAAAATTCATACAGAGACATAAACATGCAATAATAGACAAGAAAAGGTGACATAGATCATTCCCAATTTCAGTCCCCCTCACAAGAAGACCAGCCAGCAAGTATCTGCAGACAAAACAGCCCTGTGAAAATCCCAGAAGTGGAGGTTGTGGATGAAGGACCCACCTGGACCACAGACATAGAAAAGGATGGCATTAGAAGAGTAAGAGGAGTGGTTTCACTTTGACTGCATCACTCCTCCCCCAGACCAGTATAGCCCAAGCTGAATATCAAGCTTGCCTACTATTGAGGGAGGCTTCTCAGGAGGCCCAATTGGTTCTTGCCTAATAGAGATTACTAAGGGAATCTGTAAGCCTAGACAACCTGGAATTAGAAAGGGATGGAGAGGGAGGTGAAGCTTATAACACCCAACTCTCAAATCTTGGCCAATCGCATTCTTGGTTATAGCTATGACCAAGCAGTGATCCCAGCCTGAACACAGATACCTGGCAATCACAAAGCATATCCTAGGGTCTGCCTGGGCAGGGAAGCAAATTCAGAGCACAAACACCCCTATTCCCCAACTGCTGAGCACAGCCTGCAAATTCACCTAACCAGGAAACTTTGTCAGATGGCCCAGGCAGCTTTGGAGTCAATGCTATAGCCTCACTTGGATAGGAAGCCATGCCGGTAAACCTGCTCAACTCTTGAGCATAGCCTCTGGCCCCATATAACCAGAAAACTTGGTCAATGACCCAGGAAGCCTTGGAGCCCCACGTACAATCTTGCTCTCACTGTGTAATGCAGCCTGCAGCCTCATCCAGGCAGAAAACATAGCCACACAACTGAATTATGTAGCATAGTCTGCAGCCCCAACTGATCAGGAAACAGAAACAGTGGCACTTCTCAGCCACAGAACAGTCTCCAGTCCCACTCAACTACAGAATACAATGGATGCCTTGCCTGACCCGAAAGCCTGGTTAGTAACCTCACGCAACAGTAGAACACAGAGAGCTACTCACCTGAGCCTGAAGCCCTGCAGTACTGCCCAACTTCGAGGCAAACCTGCAGCCTGGCCTGACCTCAAAGCACAGCCTACAGCCCTGTTTGACAGAAACATTGAAAAACTCAAATACAGAAACTAACTTTACACATCAAGAAACTAAAAATACATACATACATACATGCATGCATACATAAGAATAACTAAGACTAAAGTTTCTAGAATGGAAGAAACAAAAAAGATTAAAGGAGAAAATAAAATCGAGAGCAGAATAACAAATGATTAACAAAGTTAAGAAATAGTTCTTTGAAAAGATAAACAAAATTGGCACACTTTTAGTTAGACTGACCAAGAAGGAAAAAAAAAGGATGAACTCAAATAAATAAAATTATAAATAAAAGAGGAAACATTACAACTGATACAAAAAGAAATACAAAGGATCATAAGAAATACAAAGTATCATAAGAGACTACCATAAATAATGATATGCCAACAAAGTAAACAACCTAGAATGAACTGATAAGTTCCTAGGAATGCACAGCCTAGCCAGACTGAATCACAAAGAAATAGAAAATTGGAACATACCAATAATAAATAAGAAGACCTAATCAGTAATGAAAACCTCCCAATAAAGAAAAATCCAGGACTGGATGGTCTCGATGGTAAATTCCACTAATTTTTTCAAACTTTTCAAAAATATTAAAAAGGAGGGAATTCTCCTAAATTAACTTTATGAGTCCAGCATTGCTCTTATATCAAAACAGTTAAGGACACTACAAGAAAACAACAGATCAATATCTATCATGAATATGAATGTCAAAATTCTCAAAAAATACTAGCAAACTGAAATCAACAGTACATTAAAAGGACGATACACCATGATCTAGTGGAATTTAACCCCAGGAAGCAAGAATGATTCAACATACTCAAATTGATAAGTTATAGCATAAAAGGTAAAAATCCTATGATCATCTCAATAAATATAGAAGAATATTTTGATAAAATTCAACATTTTCATGATTTTTAAAAACTCTGGAGTTGCTATTGTGGCTAAGCAGTTTATGAACACAACTAGTGTCCATGAGGCAGGCTCAATCCCTGACCTCACTCAGTGGGTTAAAGATCCAGCATTGCCATGAGCTGTGGTACAGGTCACAGATGCTGCTCAGATCCTGCATTGCTATGGCTGTGGTGTAGGCCAGCAGCTGATTCAACCCATTATGCCATTTGTGCGGCCCTAAAAAGACAGACAGACACACACACACACACACATACACACACACAAAACCCTCAAAACATTGAGTAAAGAAGCAATACACCTCAAATATACAAAGGCATATATTAAATATACAACAACCCACAGCTAATATGCTACTTTAAGATGAAAAGCTGAAAACTTTTCCTCTCAGTCTGAGAACAAGAAAAGGGTGCCAATTCTTAACACTCCTATTCAACATAGTACTGACATCAAACTGGAGCAATCGCACAAGAAAAAAAAAAGAAATCAAATTGGAAAGGAAGAGGTAAAATTGTATCTGTTCGCAGGAGACGTGATTGTATATTTAAAAAAAACCTTAAAGTCTACACAAAAAAACTGTCAGAACTAGTAAACAAATTCAGTAAAATTGCAGAATACAAAATCAACACACACAATCAGTTATGTTTCATATACATACTATATATGAAATAGATAACCAACAAGAACCTACTGTATATCACAGGGAATTATACTCAATATTCTGTAATAACCTATAAGGAAAAACAATGCTGTAAATCAACTATACTACAATTAAAATATGTTTTTATACACTATCAACAAATTCTGAAAAAATAAAGAAAACAATGTCATTTACAATAGCATTAAAACAGTAAAATACCTAGGAATTAATTTAACCAGGGAGATGAAAGGTCTGTACACTGAAAACTAGAAGACATTGGTGAAAGAAATTGAAGAAACAAATGGAAAGATATTTCACTTCATGGATCAGAAGAATCAATATTGTTAAAATGTTCATACTGCCCAAATCTATTTACAGATACAATGAAATTTCTATCAAGATTTCAATGTCCCATTTCAAAGAAATAGGAAAACAATCCTAAAATTTGTTTTGAACTGCAAAGGACTCCAAATAGTAAAACAAATTTTGAGAAGAAAGAACAAAGGTAGAAATATCATACTTTTGATTTCAAATTATACCACCACAATATAATAGTAAAAATAATACGATATTGGTATTAAAAAAACAGATACATATACCAATGTAACAGAATGGAGAACACATAAAAAAAATTCACACATGCACAATTAATATTTGCAAAGAGAGACAATAACACAAAATGCGGAAAGATGCACAGTCTCTTCAGTGCATGCTATTGGAAAAATGGGGCAACATACAAAAGGCTGAAAAATGACTCCTATTTTTATGCCATACACAAAAATTAACTCAAAATGGAGTAAAGACTCAAACATAAGACCTGAAAATGTAATGTCCTAGAAGAAAATATAGGTTAAAAATATATATTACCTTGCTTTTAGCAATGATTTTTTGACTATGATATCAAACACCAAAGCAAAACTAAACAAGTGGGACTACATCAAAAATCTTCTGCATAGCAAAGGAAATGATGAAAAACAGAAAAAGATAACCTATGTAAGGATAGAAAATATTTACCAACTGTGTATCTGTTAAGAGCTTAGTATTTTTAAGGAACTCATACTACTCAAGAGCAAATATATATGCAGAGAAATTTCCCAAAAAGACATATAACTGGACAAGAGATACAACATCACTAATTATCAGGGAAATGCAAACTAAAAACACAATGAGATATCACCTCACATCTTTTAGAATGACTATGATCAAAAAAAAGACAAATAACAAATGTTGGCGAGGATACGGAGAAAAACCAACCCTAATACACTGTTAGTGTGAATGTAAACTTGTAGAGCTACCATGGAAAACAGTATGGAGTTTTATCAAAAAATTTAAAATGGAATTACTGGGGAGTTCCCGTCGTGGTGCAGTGGTTAACGAATCCGACTAGGAACCATGAGGTTGCGGGTTCGGTCCCTGGCCTTGCTCAGTGGGTTAACGATCCGGCGTTGCCGTGAGCTGTGGTGTAGGTCGCAGACGCGGCTCGGATCCTGCGTTGCTGTGGCTGCGGCGCAGGCCAGTGGCTACAGCTCCGATAAGACCCCTAGCCTGGGAATCTCCACATGCCGCAGGTGCGGCCCTAAAATGACAAAAGGCAAAAAAAAAAAAAAAAAAAAAAAATGGAATTACTGTATGATCCAGCAATCCCACTTCTGGATAAATACATGAAGGAAATGGCAATAGAACATCAAAGAGATATGTATACTCTTATGCTCATGCAGCAAAATTCACAATAGCAAAGTATGAAAGTAACCTAAATGTCCATCTTTAAATGAATAGAAGAAGATATGAAATGTGCATAAAGTGGAATGCTATTCAGCCATAAATGAGAAGGAAATCTTGCCATTTTCAATAATATGGGTGAAATTTGAGAGTGTTAAACTGATTGAAAAAAGTCAATAAAGAAAAACATACTCTTTTATCTCATATGTAGAATCAAAAAAAAAGGAATTCATAGATAAATAGAATCAATTGGTGGTTGTCACGAGTGGGGCAGGGGTAGGGTTGGAGAAATGGATAAATATAGTTGAAGGGCACAAACTTCCAGTTATAAATGAATAGTTCTGGTGATCTAATGTATATCATGATAACCATAGTTAATATTGTATTGTATACTTGAAAGTCACTGAGAGAATAGATTTTAAAAGTTCTCAGCTCCCCACACAAAAAAGGTAACTATGTAAGGTGATGGATTTGTTAACTAGCTGTACTGCTGTCATCTTTTCATAATACATATGTGTATATCAAAATATCTCCTTAAATTTACACAATGTTATATGTAAGTTATGACTCAATAAAGCTAGGGAAAAAATAAAACCTGATTTCTCAACTTAAAATGTAAAGCAACACTAAAAATTATGAAAAAGAAGAAATAGTCAAAAATATTTGAAAAAGAAATATCTGAATGGGACTATTCTGCCCTATATTAAAACATACTATATTACCTCTAAAATAAAGTCATGAGGTATTGGCTCACTAACACATCTTTGGAATAGAAGTGAATCTCAGAACATACAGATATTTAGTGTATGATAAAGAGAGATGGGCTATTTAACAAATTATGCTGGAACAACTGTGAGCCATATAGATACAATTGACCTATATATCATACCATACATGATAGAAACTCTAAATAAATTAGGGATCTCAAAGTAAAAATAAAACTACACAAGTTTTTTAAAAACCTGGGTGAGTTACTCTTTGATGGAATAGGGACAGACTGTCTAACCCTGACCCAATAACCAGGGTCAATAAAAGTGATAACTTTGATAACACTATAAAATGTATGGCAAAATTAATCAAAAACAAAGTTAAGACAACTGACAAATGAGTAGTAGATCATCTCCAGAGCCTATACCACAGACAAAGGGCTAACAGCTTTACTATATAAATATCTCTTAAAAGTTGAAGGACAAAGTGCAAAAAAAAAAAAAAAATCATATTGAGTTGTAAATTGAAAATAGGGGTTGTAAAATGAGAGCTGGTTGATATATAAAATTCTGAGATGGAATGAGATCACCTTTGGAAAGGGTGTAAACAGAGGAGACCCAGGATGACTGAGCCCTAGAGTATTCAAGTGTAAACATGGTGGGGAGGGAAAAAGTAACCAGGAACTGGAATTGAGAAAAAGAAGGTAGGTAATTACATCTTGATTCTTTTTCCTTCTTAATATCAAGAAATGGCTCAGAAGTGATTCCTATTAAATTAAAAAGATGTAAGAGGCTAATAATATAACAATCTATTGAGAAATTTATTGTTCAAGCCAGGTAGTTCGTGGTTATTTTGTATCATTTCCACAAACAACCATTATTATTTGGGGGCTGAGTTAATAATTTCAAAATTTAATTAAAGTAAATTAATTTGTATGTACCTAAGTGACAGCTTATACAGTGAGATGTATTTACTTTTCACTCTATTCTACACCCATTATTCTCTGTGAATAATTACATGCCTTCTGGAAACATTTAGGAAATTGCTATCTTCCCTCTGCTCAAGAAAATACAACTTTTCAAAGCACAAAACTTTTTTAAAAACATTATTTTTATTTTTTTCTATTATGCTTGATTTACATGTTCTGTCAAATCCTGCTGTATAGCAAAGTGAACAGTCATTCATATATATACATGTATATCCTTTTTCTCACAATATCTTCCATCATGTTCTATCACAAGTGAGTAAATACAGTTCCCTGTAGGACCTCATTGCTTATCCACTCCAAATGCAATGGTTTACATCTACTAACCCCGGACTACCATTCCATCCCAGTCTCTGCCCACCTCACTCTGCAACCACAAGTCTGTTCTCCAAGTCCATGAGACCCAGAATTGCAAAAGCAATCTTGAGGGGAAAAGAAAAAAAAAAAAAAAAAGCAGGAGGCATAACTCTCCCAGATTTCAGACAATATTACAAGGCTACAGTAATCAAAGCACAAAACCTTTTTCTAAGGGATAATAAGTCCCGAAAGTACATAGCTTACTAAATATTTTAATTGAGCAACAGGCATTTTTAAAAAAGCATTCCAAGCAGATATTAAGTGAAGGCTATCAATGCTCTGAACAGTGTTTTATCCATGCTGCCTTCAAGGCCCATGTTCAAATGCAGTAACAATAGATAGAGCCTACTGTGTTTGACACACTATTTAGAATAGCTATGGAGAGTAGAGGAACGTTTTGTTTTTAATCATTACCTTGAAATGATTGATCAACATTATCACTGGAGTGCTAGTCATTTAAATATTAAAGCACTTTGCAGTTTCTAATTTTAGAAGGAAATAATTGAGTCAACAGCCAAGTTAATCATCATGGATGCCTTCGTGTCAAGACAGGCAATTCGTAATTTTGAAAAACATTAGCATGGAGTAAAAAGAAATCTCATCAAGTTAATGTGATTTGTTTCCCAAAATGTTATTTAAGTAGAAACTAGAGTCACTTTGACACAGATTGAGTATATCAAACAAAAGAGAGAAAGCTAACTTACTTCCAAATTTAAAGACACTTGTCATTTGTACTTACCCTTAGAAAGCAATTCATCACTTCAGAAATGTTCTCGTATGCATAATTCATTAAGATTTGTAATAACCAAACTATACTGTATATTGAAAGGCTAGAATATTTTCATACCCAACATTTTCTTGTTATGTTTAGACCGGAAGGTAAAAATCAGGGAAAATGTATTTTCCATCTAATGGTCAAGGAATTAAAAAGACAAGGAAAATCAAAAATGAAAATTTCAGTCATTTTTCAGAGACTCTAAGAAAGTTGTGGATGAAATCAGTGTTTGTTTGTAGAGATTTTAAAAAAAATTATTTAAGGAGTTCACATCATATCTCAGCAGAAACGAATCTGGCTAGTATCCATGAGGACGCAGATCTGACCCCTGGCTTCCCTCAGTGGGTAACGGATCTGGCGTTGCTGTGAGCTGTGGTGCAGGTGGCAGATGTTGCTCAGAACTGGTGTTGCTGTGGCTGTGGCATAGTAGACTGTCAGCTTCAGAAGCTCCATTTCCTCCCCTAGCCTGGGAACGTTCATACGCCACGGTGTGGCCCTAAAAAGACAAAAAAAAATTATTTCAAAATAGATAGTATTCTCAATACTTTAAAGGTTCCATCTTGACTTTTGATATGGTTTCTTTTCATTTTAGGGCCTGTCTTATTTTCATAGTCTAACTATTAATGTCTAGGAAGAAAAAAAACTGTTAAATGCACTGATGATAAGGATGTTAAGGATGATATATGAATATTCCTAAAGGTAAATGCTTTTTAAAAGAGGAGTTGGAATAATGAATTCTTACCAAAAACAAATAGAATACTTTAAAATCAGATTAGAAAAAAAACATTATATATTACAGTAAACCCAAAACCAAGTTACTGAAATCAGTAATATGTATATTATTTTTATGGAATACCAGATTACAGAGCCTGAAGCTTAATTTAGAAGGCATAGTTTGGAATAATATAATGTAGGAGTTTCCAAAATATCTTAAAACATAGATAACCTTAAAATATTTTATAGATCTTTCATTAAAATGGCTTAATTATTAGACAATCCAATTACAGTAAAGCATTGTCAAAAACTTGAACATTGTTCTGTAAATTTTATTGAATGCACCTAAATTATACTTGGAAAACAGCAAAGAAATTCTGTTATCTATATTAATTTTTTCTAATGACAATGTGCTGTGCAAATAAGAATTTGAGGGCTCTTGGAGTTTCCATTGTGGTGCAGAGGAAACAAATCTGACTAGGAATCATGAGGCTGTGGGTTTGATCCCTGGCCTTGCTTAAGGATCTGGCATTGCTGTGAGCTGTGGTGTAAGTTGCAGACAAGGCTCGGGATCTGGTGTTGCTCTGGCTGTAGTGTAGGCCAGCAGCCATAGCTCTGATTCAAACCCTAGCCTGGGAACTTCCATATACTGTGGGTGTGGCCCTAAAAAATTAAGTTAAATTTAAAAAAAAAAGAATTTGAGGGCTCTTTTTAACAACTTTGTGATGGTCAAGGCCTGCTCATACTCGTACTGAAAATCCACAAATTTATGGTTTAGTAGTCACAACACAGTTTTAGAAGCAATACACATATAAGGTATGGTTATAAATAGTTTTTAAATAAATCACTGATGGAAAAATAAGTTGCTGATATTTTAAAATGTTGAGAGGCAGAACAAATATATGTAATCTTTATAAGGATATTATTTTCCTAAGTACATTTTAAAATACTTTAGAACTTGAAAGGGAAGGAATAAATTAGAAGTTTGGGAATAACATATACAAATTACTGTATACAAAATAGATAACCACCAAGGGCCTACTATATAGCACAGAGAGCTATACTCAAAATTTTGTAATATAATATGCATAATCTGTGCATATTATATATATATACACACACACGGAATTGCTGTGCTCGACACATGAAACTGTAAATCAACTATACTTCAATTAAAGTTAAATAAATAAAATAATTTAGAACTTGCAAATCATTTTTCACTGAAACTACAGTGGTTAGGTTGTCACAGAAATGATTTCACTTATACTTTAAGGGGTAATTTATTTCTAAAAATCCCATTCTGGCGCCTAGAAACACACAACTCCTAGAGAAGAATGACTTGTAACCTATTTTAGTAGCTCTGGAAAGTGTAGGTTGTAGAAGATTTATATATATATATACACACACACATATATGGTGTGTATATATATATATATATATATGGTGTATATAATATACATAATACATATAAATATTATATACACATATGATATATATAATATATAAAAAGTGTGTGTGTGTGTATAAAGTATGTTTATGCCTAGTAACCTATTATTTCCTTCACATTTGTTTAACAACAGGCAAGCTTCCATTCACTCTTTGGAGTTTCATCTTGCACATGTCTGTGTGCTGGGTATAAGATGTTGCATGTTTATATCACAAACTACCATGTTTCAAAGTGTTCTTGATCGTTCTCTGTTCCTATAGTCTGTGAACTTTTAATTAGTTTGACCAAGTGTATACTGATTAAGGTCTATATTGAATGAAGTAAGCGCCATGACAGATGACAGCCTCCAGCACAATAAAGTCTTCTCGTTTTCCAAATGCATTTCTTCACAGTGAATCTTTCTTTTGATGCTTTTAATTGTAATAGGAAAGCATAACCCATGGAAGTTGAGACAGAGTTCATTGTCCATAGAAGTTTCCACTTGGCCTTTGTCCTGAGTTTTCCAGCAAGAGCTCTCATTAATATCAATTTACCTGACAGCTTTCACGATGTGGACACATTAATACTAGGAACTGGATTGTGATCACTGACATAAACTACTGAACTACTGTCAGAGAGCAGTGACTTCAGATCATTTACAAAGGATTTAATGTAGTGAAGAAAATTAACCTCATCAAGAGTTTAGCTTGTGTGTGGAGTAAGGAATATATTTATTACTTCCTAGTAAAAATGATTTGAGAGAGAACATGCTTTCATGGTTCCAATTAACACTGAGCACCAAAACATGGGATTTCCCCCATAATTTCTACTGATATGTGTTACCCTCAGCAAATTATCTTCTTGATTTTTCCTTTAATATCCCATCAGAAGCAAGACACATCATGACTATTTAAAACAGTGTGTTTTATCGTCAATAAGACATCTCACCTTGAGTATGAGGCTTAATGACGAGTTTTCTTTCAAAGACTAATGGTGAGGCATCATTGTTTTCTTAAATCAAAAAACAGGTAATAGTCTATGAACAGAAAAATGTGGCAATACATGAAGCAGATTTCAGGTTTTATTTTGTAAATGCTCTTCATTGTTCAACAATTTTTAATAATGAATGCCAGGATGTTCTTAGCTTTCTTGTGATGATACCTTTGAGATTCAGCCTTCTGATCCCTAAATCTACTCCTACTGGATGGACCCAGTCTTCTCTGACCATAGTAAGAGTTAGGGAGTTGCATTTGAAGTGCAAACTATTGTTTTGTTCAGAGGTAGCTTGCACTTTAAATGTAACTCCCTGCCTTTTACTATGGTCAGAGGATAAACAACAAAGTCCTTCTCTATAGCACAGAGAACGATATGATATTCAGTATCCTGAGATAAACCATTATGGAAAAGAATATAAAAAATAATGTACATATGTGTATAATTGAGTCATTTTGCTATATAGCAGAAATTAACACAACATTATAAATCAACTATAGTTTTAAAAAAATTTTAATAAATAAAAGCTGAGGGCTTTTGCTTTAAAAGCAAAGAAGCAAGCTACTATAATTAATAATTACTTGAATTTCCAGCCCTCTCACACATATCAATCTATTTTTTCCATTTTAAGATCCCTCAAAGGGACAGACTGACAATAGGAGAGGTAAAGCAAAGTTTTGGAATAATTCATTTATTGGCACTACGAATAGCTAAAACAGCAACACAAAAAAGCAAAATTACAACCAAGTTCCATCAGTTACCAATTTCATCCATAACCTAAAGCCTGTCTATTATTTCAACTTCTGCTTGCTGCACAAACGCCCATCTACATCTTTTTTTTTTTTTGTCTTTTGCCTTATCTAGGGCCGCACGGAGGTTCCCAGGCTAGGGGTCTAACAGGAGCCATAGCTGCGTCCTTCGCCACAGCCACAGCAATGCGGGATCCGAGCCGCGTCTGCAACCTACAGCACAGCTCACGGCAACGCCGGATCCTTAACCCACTGAGCAAAGCCAGGTATCGAACCCACAACCTCATGGTTCCTAGTCGGATTCATTAACCACTGAGCCACGACGGGAACTCCTACATCTTTTTCTCAGATGAAGCTGCCCCACTTTCATGTCTTCGACTTCCATTTATATGAGGATTTTTCTTATTATAATTTTATTGACATGAAGGGAGGTTTACACATCCAGATAATCAAGAATGGGTGTGCCCAGTGCAGTGCTTGCCAAGGCACTGCTGCCTCTACTGTTGAGGTATTATGTTCTTAGTTCATCCTACCACTTACAGCTGAACCTATGCAGAAACATTTTTTTTCTTTTTTTTTTTTTGCCTTTTCAGGGCTGCACCCATGGCATATGGAAGTTCCCAGGCTAGGGGTCCAATCAGAGCTGTAGCTGCCGGCCTATGCCACAGCAACATGAGATCCAAGCCGTGTCTGCGACCTAAACCACAGCTCATGGCAATGCTGGATTCTTAATCCACTGAGCAAGGCCAGGGATTGAACCTGAGTCCTCATGGATCGTAGTCTGATTTGTATCTGCTGAGCCATGATGAGAACTCTGGTGCAGAAACATTTTGATAACATTTTAGAGCCTCTTATGTCTAGGACTGGATTCTTGACCAAGGCACACTCATTCACTAGACTTGATAATTATGGCTTCCTTCTGAACTAGGCCACATTCATCTAACATTTCTAGATTAGTTCATTTTGTTTTGATTATAGGAATATAGAAGTAAATATAATATCAATCTCTTTAAACGTAAGACTTTTGAATAAATGCAATAATTATTGTAAATCTAATAAATCAAAATTATACTGTCATGTGTTCCTTAATTGTATTATTATGTTAATTAGATACACAATACAAAAACAAAATTCTCTTTTACTTTCCATAGATCCCTTCACTTTCCAAGGAAAGAGTAAGTTATGATTTATTTGACCTATACTAATACCATACCAGCCACTTCCTCGAACTCATTGCCTTCCCTAAGATTCACTTCTAAAATTACAGATTCCAAGTAGGGAGTGAAAAATAATCAGTTGCATTTTCCTTTCCTTATGTCATGTTGGCAAATGTCTACTCCCTTATAAATTCTAATAAGGGAAATAAATACATAGCTCATCCAACTTGGAAAAAAATTGTTAACAAACCACAATATGTGTAATAACTATTTGTCACATTAAAACCAACTAGCAAGACACCAAATAAATATATTTTATAAAATAAAAAGATTTCATATTTCAAATTATCATTAAACAAAAATATACATACTTTAACAGATTAACAATAGCAATGATAATAATAACCTACATGCATTTTCTATTATTTGCAAATATGGAGGAAAGGATAAGCAAAACATGTTTGCACAGCTCTTTAAGACAGTTTCTTTAGCATATTTTGAGTTGCTTAATTAAGACTATAGAAAATGGGAGTTCACACTGTGGCTCAGCAGTAAGGAACCCGAGTAGTATCCATGAAGATGTGGCTTTGATCCCTGGCCTCGATCAGTGGGTTAAGTATCCAGTGTTGCCATGAGCTGTGATGTAGGTCACAGATGTGGCTCGGATTCTGCATTGCTGTAGATGTGTTGCACCTGCATTGCTGTAGCTCCAATTCGACCCATAGTCTGGGAGTTTCCATATGCTCGTGTGAGACTATAAAAAGGAAAAAGACTACAGAAAGTAGATTACTCACCATTCAGCTTAGAGTTACAAGGATAAGTGTTAAATTGTCACCTTATAATAGCAAAAATAATTACGACACATTTAATTTGATGACTACTGCCATTTTCTGATTGAGTATGCAGTGGAAGAATTCAACAACATTTATCCCTTAGAAGGTTATCAAGATCTTCTAACCTGCCTTTAACAAGGAGACCCATTAAGCTCAGGTTAGCATACACTCTACAAATTTTGTACCTTAGAAAATTAAGAAAATGAGCATCACTAATGCAAACAGAAAATAAATATGGATCACTCCTTTCCCCAGCCTTCTGCTCCTCTGTCAGTGAGAATCATAATCATGGGCAGCAAGACAAAACTGTCAGGGCTGAGTAGTTGCTGTCATAAAGAGCAACATAAGTAGCCAGCTGCATGCTTGCTAGTAGAAAAAACATGTTCTGGTACCCTTCCATGGTTTCTAAGGGTTTGCTACCCCATTATTATGTGAGTCAAGACTTAAATCACACGAGTAGGAGGGTGCCCCAGAAGTAGGAATGAGAACCAACCTTGGGATGGAAAGAACCTGGATGGGATTGTGAGGCCTGCTTCTCATTTGAGCACTTCTGGTTTTAAAAAGTAAAACAACATTGTCCTTTGGCAGGTGACAAGCAGATAAGAATGTGAAAGGGAAGCAAAATGAATTTTCTTTCCCTTTCCACCTAGGAAAATCTTCTGTATTTTCTTGAGCTTATAATGAGACTCGATTAAAATGTGTATAACTGAAAGAATTTGAGAGCTGTTTTACTTATAAAACAATTAAGGATAAAAATCACCATGTTACACATAATTTGTAAAAATATATGTATATATATATGTTTATACACAAACACACATGCATATACACATATACTCAAATGCATATTAAATATATATATTATATATAATTGAGATTATTGAGAGCAAAATGAATTTGGCAGAATTCATTTCTTATTCATTTAATCTCTGAGCTGCCTAAACTAAAGATGACAGTAAATACTCTTTGGTCATGACAGTGATTTAGCTCTCCTGGGATTTGTTCACTACTTCCCACCAGTTAGATTTGAAGGCCAGAGAAAGATACAAACCACATTGAATCAGGTGTTCCTTGCTAATGGTTTTCCACTGCAATCAGAATAAAATCAGCCCAGAACGGAGTACCCATTGTGGCTCAGTGGTAACGAACCCAACTAGTATCCATGAGGAGGCAGGTTTGATACCTGGCCTTGATCAGTGGGTTAAGGATCTGCTATTGCCATGAGCTATGGAGTATGTTTCAGACACCACTTGGATCTGGCATCGCTGTGGGTGGTGTAGGCAGGTGGCTACAACTCTGATTGGACACCCTAGCCCGGGAACTTCCATAGGCTGTGGGTGCGGCCCTAAAAAGACAAAACAAAAAAATCAGCCCGGAATGTCTTACATGGTCTTGTTCTCTCTAGTCTCCACATGTTCCTTTCTCACACTTTCCTGTGTAGGTTCTCCCTTGCTTTCCCTGCTCCAGCGATGTTGGCTTTTCTTTCTTCAAAGGGTCTATGGCCATCCT
>PVHT021183528.1:1273861-1359516 GCA_004024745.2 Catagonus wagneri
TAGCCCGGGAACTTCCATAGGCTGTGGGTGCGGCCCTAAAAAGACAAAACAAAAAAATCAGCCCGGAATGTCTTACATGGTCTTGTTCTCTCTAGTCTCCACATGTTCCTTTCTCACACTTTCCTGTGTAGGTTCTCCCTTGCTTTCCCTGCTCCAGCGATGTTGGCTTTTCTTTCTTCAAAGGGTCTATGGCCATCCTTTCATCTGGAATATGCCTCAGATGGAGCATGACTGCCTTTGTAATTCACTTCCTAGGTTCAATAGCATTTCCTCCAGGAGGTCTTTCTGCATGCTTTATCTCAATTCCACCAAACCTGGCTACTCACTACATATAAACTTGCTTAATTTTCCAAATAGCATTAATCCCTGTCAGAGAGATTTTGTTTTGTTTTGCTTTTATTTTCTGACTTCAGCTCCACATGTGAGCTCCATGAGGGAAAGATTCTGCTTATTTTTTTACCACAGGGCTGCCAAAGATTGAATTCTCAATTAGGGATGAGGCAGAGGTTTAATCACATATATATCTGATATTTGCTAGAACAGTTACGTCCTAATAAGAATTTCTCATTTTTTGTATAAAGTCATAGAAATAAGATTGTTAAATGCATCAGAATAATGCAATGATTTCATCAAGCTATGGTAAATACGAGATTTTCCATAAATCTTTTCAAATAAGATGTGATATTTCAACATATTTCAAACTAGTCTACATATTGTTTCCTGCTAGTTTAACTCAACACTTCAGCTATTATAAATTTACATACACATATTTTAGAATTTTGGTTTGGAGAGTTTTGTTTTGTCTTCCCTAAATTCCCAGTGAGGTCAGCAAGATACCATTTATCATGTTAAACATGCCTTAATAAAATGAATGACTGATCTAATGCTTTAGTTTTTTAAAGCCAAAAACAATAGGGTGATTTTGCGCACATATATATATATACAACTAGATAAATGTAATCAGCATTGCCAGATGCAGTTTAAACATTTGCTTGATTTATTTCCACGTCAGATGGTTTATCCATGTCTGTTCTAGGCCCAGTGAAATGACACAAACAATAAATTAATTGAAGTATCTTTAAAACCTTGTCCTCTTTCAGTTAGTCTAATTGCAACAGATACCTTCCTTGTCTCCAGAACTCTAGTCTGCCCCAACACACACCTCATCCCTTGAATATAATCCAGTCTCCTCAGTGACATCAATGATGCCGAGCTGATCATATCTGTTCCCTTTAACAATATGAATCAATTGTCCCTATCATTCCAAGGACAAATTCCTTACTTTAGTACAAAATCTCTTTAAGACTTGAAGAGTCCTACTTGAAGCCATACCTTTCTAATGAGTTGTCTCTCCCCTGTCTCTAGGCATCTGCACATATTATTCTGCCTGAAACATCTTACAAATTTTCACCTCTCCCAGATTTGTGTGACTAATTCTTAATCACCGTTCAAGGCTCAATTCTCTCTCTCTCTTTTTTTTTTTTTTTGAGCAACCTTCTCTGAGACCTATAAGGACTCCTAATAGTCTTGCATCCTCCACCACGGCATGTATTGCTTTTGAAAAAATAATTGTCAGCTTGTCTATCTGCATCACAGGATTTTGAAATTTTTCTTGAGCAAAAGGGACTTTGCCTTATATTTTATGTCTCTGGCATAGTACTTTAAACATGATAGATGTTCAATAACATATTTATTGAAAAAGATAGTAAATATGGCAAAGATAAACAAATGGGTGAATAATTTGAAATTAAATATAAGCCTTTAAGCTCCATGAAGATAAATACCATGTGCTCTGCTTCACTGTACGCACTGGCCCTAGCACAGGTCTGGCACAGATTAAATCTAATATATGTTAAATGAATGGACAAACTAATTTAATATTAGACAATACAAAAATTTGATTATGCAGTTTAAGTGATTCTCTCAGTATGGAGTGTTTACCCATTAGGGTATCAGAGTGGCTAAACACAAAACTCTAGATTCTGGGCTAATTGATATCTCTAAAAATTAACCGAAGTTTTCTAAAATAGTAAGATTTTTTGAAGATTAAAGAAGGCAGTCAATATACAGGATCCAGCATATGCTCTGACCCCCAATAAGTGGTTAATGAATTACCAATGTTATTCCTACTATCATTCCTCTTTTCTTCCTCTCCCTCCTCCTTTGACCTGCAATGCCAGATAAGAGAATTAGACGCTTTAAATGAGGCTAAAGAAGAAACAATGTGTGGAGTTCCCACTGTGGCACAGTGGAAACAAATCCGACAGGTATCTATGAGGATGCAGGTTTGATCCCTGGCCTTGCTCAGTGCGTCGGAGATCCGGCATTGCCATGAGCTGTGGTGCAGGTTACAGATGCAGCTCAGATTCCCAGTTGCTGAGGCTGTGGCATAGGTAGGCCGGCAGCTGCAGCTCCGATTTGAACCCTAGCTTGGGAACTTCCATATGCCAAGGGTGTGGCCCTAAAAAGCAAAAACAAAAAAAAAAAAATTAAAAAAAAAGAAGAAACAATGTTTCGGTATGAGTAATAACAAAATGACACACTTTCTTAACTACTCAGTTTTTGTGATGGTTGATTTTATATGTTAAACGTTGACTAGGCTAAGGGATGCCCAGAGAGCTGGTAAAACCTCATTTCTGGGTGTGTAAGAGGGTGTTTTTGGAAGAGATTAGCATTTGAATTGGTAGACTGTGTAAAGATCACTCTCACCAATCTGGGTGGGTGCCATCTAATCCTTGAGGGACCTGAATACAAGAGAAGGCAGAGGAACGGTGAATTTGCTTTCTCGGTTTTGGCTGAGACATTATCTTCTCTTGCTCTTGGACATCGGTGCTTCCATTGGTCAGGTCTTTGGGTTCAGACTGGGCCTTAACACCATTAGCCCCCTAGTTCTCAGACCTTTGGGTTGGACTTGACCGACACCATCATCTTTCCTAGGCCTCCAGCTTGCAGACAGCAGATGGAGGGAGTTCACAGCCTCCATAATCAGGTAGGCCAATCCCTTGTAACAAATCACTGTATAATCTATATATAGCCTATTGTTTCTGCTTTTCTGGAAAACCATGACTAATACAGTTACCAAGTCTAACCCCTGAACACTGAGTAATGCCGTCGTAAAGTCAGAGACAGTGAAAAATGCTCAAAGCTATACTACTGCATTTTTATGTATAAATAAATCATATATTGAAATGAGTATATTTGTAGGACATCTTTACAACTGAAATAGGGCTGATTTCAGCCAAATGCATGTTTTAATAGAAATTAAATAGGAAATGCTTAGCAACAGTAGTAAATAGTATATAAATTTGGATGCCCATGTGAATATGAATTGCCAGACCACCCACTTATCAGCAATGAAATCCAAGAAATCTCAAGTAATGTGTTTGTTGCCTCCAGCCTCAAGTTCATGACATTAATTTTCTAATTAAACATGCTTGTCTCACTGCATTTTTGTGTTGCTACAATCTGATTCGGCACTAAATTAGTTTGAAGTGTTTTATGTTTTCAGTCTTTTGATTCATTGATATTCATTATACTACATGCTCCTGTCCTTTGCAGCACAACCAGCTAGGCTGTCCTTCATTTGTATTCCATACAGTTTGTGTAGCAATCTGGATTTTCTGTCAACATTCCACAATGATATGTTCAAGAGATTCATTCTCTAGAATGCCAGAGATATTTATAGATTTGACTGGCAAGAAGGGCCGATGTGACTTTGCCAGTGTTCTAACAATTGCTTGCAATATTTACAAATGAGTCATCTCATAGGCTGCCCGCCATCACAGAAATTGATTGCTCATTGTAGTCACACAATGATGATAATAAATAGCCCATACATAAAGAAAGATTAACACAAACTTTGATGTACTAGTGTAAATTGTACTACAGTATTTTGAGACACCTAAATTTGAACTGCTAACATGGTTTTTGTGTGATACTCCCCCCCCCATAAAAAGTCCATCATTTTTCTTAAAACAAGCAAATTCTGGATAAGATGGTAACACAAGAAAAGTACTTATGACATCTAATTTCTTATCATGATTTAGATGAATTTTCTATGATAGGAAAGAAAACTGCAAGATTAAGAAAAAAGATTTGGGAGAAACCCTAAACTCTAACTTAAATCTTTTAAATCAAAGAAGACAAAGTTCCATGACCTAGAAGATAAGTGTGTAGTAGAAAGGGAATGGAGGGGGTCCTTCCCTCTTTTGGACCCATTAAAAAGTCCATAACCTATATCCTTTTTCATTCTGTATATGGAAATCAACTATCATGGAGACTGTTGCACCAGAGAGCTGAAGATTTCTATCTACCACTTTTTCATCTACTGTGTCCTTTTTCTCTTCTCTACCCAACATCTTACCTCTTTATTAGGAATTTTAAATGATGAGTTTTTTAATAAGAATGTTTTCACTTTTTCATCAGATAATTTTCAATAATTTTTTTGAAAAAACAAGCTTTCCTTGATCTTTCATTTGTACTAGTACCAGGTGCTTTAAGAAATAATGACTGCAAAACCATAACCTCTGGCTCTGAATATGATAAAAGAAAGCAGTGTTTTTACCAAAAGATGGAAACATGTTATGAGTGTATAACATATCAAGATTAACATAGTCACATTTATGATAAAATACTTGACATAGGAGAAAATAAAAATAGGTAAGCAGAGGACAAAATTGATAAATACTCCCAGAAAATAGAGAAAAAAACCTTAAAAAATAAATACTCCCAGAAGAGAGAGAAAAAAGGTAATATATGAGGGCATATTATATATTTTAAAACTTAGAATATTTAATGTCTCTGGAAGAGATAATCAAATAAATGAAATGTTTTAAGACATGATAAGATGAAGCTTCCATGATAGGCATACAAGTATATAAGTGTATATATATACATATATATGTATGTATATATATATATATATGTGAAATATATATATGAAACCAATATATAATGTTACAAGCAAATTTTATAAAAAGAGATCTGTGCTTATACACATATTTAATTTTCAAAAACAAAGATATAATCCAATAATCCTTCATTCTTTCAAGCATGCAGATAAAAATGAACATAAAAAGATACAAAAAAACTTAGATAATAATAAAGAAACTGACTGAGAACTGATTTATAACATTAAATGCTGAAAGAAAATGAAATAATCCCCAGTATTTAGAAAGCTTGTACTGGTGAGGGAACCATCAGATAGTTCACGTATGAACAAACAAAACAGTATTTGCAGATATGCAAGTATTCAGAAAATGCATCATGTTTTTTTCTGAATAGAATATTTGAATCCTTGTATATTATTAGATTCCAGAAAGATGAATCAAAATAGGAAGTTCAATATTGGGAAATGATAACTAAAAGGGACTAGTCACAAAGAATGAAAACATAAAATATAGAAAAAAATGAATTGGGTTACAATTTTAGATGAATGATATTCTTTAGAACGTGGTGTGTGTGTGTGTGTGTGTGTGTGTGAATGTGCACCCGTGTTTGATTATATGTGATCGTGTAAGCATATGTGCATAATAAATCCTCTGAATTCTTTCTGGCAAACTGGTCCCAACTTCCTCTGTTGTCTTTCTTTACCATAATCTAGCCTAGAGTCATTTCTCCTTCATTGTGCCTGTTAACCCAACTCTTATCAATTCCCTGTTTCCTACAGATTTGTTGAACATTTTAGTCCTTTAGTTCAACACCTTGTCATTCTCTTTAGCACAACAGTTTTTTGACTTGCATTTATTCACTTTTGTTCCAGAGAGAGTCTATGAATGGAAAGCAATTCCATTTGTCAACTTGCCAGCTATTGGAAATAAACAAGAGTCCTATTCTTTATTCCCTAGAGCACATGCATAACCTTTCTATATGTCTGAATTTGCAGTTAATTGCAGCATATGAAACTGATACGTTTGCATATGTATGTGAAGTATTGAAGTTTTTATAGAAATCTAAGCTTTAAAATTGAATAATTGTTTTATTTAGTTTTTCTAATTTATCAATTATTTTAAAGGTAAGAATGAATTTATATAAGCAAAGTTATAGTAATTTCTAGAGTTAACTCTCTAGTTAATCATGACATGATGATGAAAATCATTTTAAAAATATTTTAGGAGTTCCCACGGTGGCGCAGCGGAAACAAATCCGACTAGGAAATATGAGGTTGCAGGTTCCATCCCTGGCCTCACTCAGTGGGTTAAGAATCTGGTGTTGCCATGAGCTGTGGTATAGATCGCAGACACGGCTTCAGATCCCGCGACGCTGTGGCTGTGGCGTAGGCTGACAGCTCTAGCTCTTATTTGATCTCTAGCTTTGGGAACCTCCATATGTCACGAGTGAGACAAAAAAAAAAATTTAGTTATGCTTAAGAAATATTTGAAACCAAATTATTTCTGTATTTTATAAGGAAGGGCTTATTCTTAATATTTGTTAAAATATAGTGAAAGGGCTGTTTTCATCTCTTGTAATCCTATCTGCACATCACATTTACTTATCTATAACACTTTAACAAGTTTCATAATATCTGGATAGTCAAATATGATATTTTATGGGGAAAACTATGACACTGGAAAAAGGAACTGCAGTTCTCCAATTGCTGGGTTGCTTGGGCATGTCTCTTAGCCTCCCTATGCTACAAATTTTCCTAGTTTATAAAATGTAGAACCTCAAGTAAATGATTTGTTAGGTCCTTTCCTTTTCTTTTTTGTTCCTTTTTTTGTCTTTTTAGGGTCACCTATGTGTGGCATATGGAGGTTCCCAAGCTAGAAGTCCAATCGGAGCTGTAGCTTCTGGCCTACACTACAGCAACACGAGATCCAAGCCGCATCTGCAACCTACACCACAGCTCACAGCAACTCTGTATTCTTAACCCACTGAGCAAGGCCAGGGATTGAACTTGCGTCTTCATGGATACTAGTTGGGTTCATTAACCACTGAGCCATGACAGTAATTTTTTTTTTTTTTTTTGCTGCTGCTTCTTAAAATATTTTATTTTTTAATGATTTCTATTTTTTCCATTATAGTTGGATTACAGTGTTATGTCAAATTTCTACTGAACAGCAAAGTGACCCAATCACACATAGATATGTATACATTCTTTTTCTCATATTATCCTTCACCAGGCTTCATCACAAGTGACTAGATATAGTTCATAGTGCTAGTAGGCCCTTTTCTTGTGTATATTTTTCAAAAGTTTGATGAAGTGGCTTGGCAAATTATGATTTTTTAAAATAGGATTTTGAACAAATTTATTATGGTTTAATCAGTATTGCATTGGTTTGGTGAATATCTATGATTATGAAAAGAAAATTCTGCAAGAAAAGCCATGTAGGGAAGGATACCCTAATTTAAAACAGAAACACAGGGAGAAGGCAATGACACAATAACAAATAATCTAAGAAACAGACTGCTTAGAGATAAAGACTGGATTCTAGCTTTGTATCCGGACTTGATTAGCAAAGACAGGAGATATTACAAGGGGAGGGCAAATCCTATTATGTTTCATGTCCTTAATTATTTCATTCTATCTTTAAAAATTTATGTTGGTATTTCAGCATACCATGCAACTCAAAATTAAAATGTTATATACATGAATGTCATCATCTGAAAATATTTTAGTAGGAGAATATCATGGAATCTCTGCATCATTTTTTTAGGAGGGAAGTAAATTTTCTGCTACTCTTGTTCCAAGGCTGAGTTTCCACTCCAAGGACATTCAGTGGGAGTGGGGGAAGGACGTTATTCTTTGAGAAACTCTACTTATCCGTTTCTTCTAGGTTGTTCGTTTTATTGGCATATAACTGCTTAGTGGAAGTCTCTTAAGACCCCAACATTCATAGCAGCACTATTTACAACAGCCAAGACATGGAAACAACCTAAATCAGCAGATCAACAGATAATAAGATGCAGTAAATGTAAATAATGCAATATTATTCGGCCATAAAAAAGAAGCAAATAGTACCATTTACAGCAATATGGATGGGCCTAGATATTATTATATTAAGTGAAATAAGCCAGGTAGAGAAAGACAGATATCAGATGGTATCACTTATATGTGGAATCTAATAAAAATGGTACAAAAGAATTTGTTTGTAGGACAGACACAGACTCAAAGATTTCAAGGTCAAATTTAGGGTTACCAAAGGGAAAACTTTGGGGGGGTAAATTGGGAGGATGAGATTGGCAGATGAACACTAATATATTTAGGGTAGATAACTAACAAGAGAGGTAGATAACTAGCACAGAGAGGTCTACTCAATGTTCTGTAATAACCTATACGGAAAAAAATTTATGTACACACATATGTATATACATATATGTATTAATAACTGATTCATCTTGCTTTAAACCTAAAGCTAATAAATTATTGTAAATCAACTATACCTCAATAAAATTAAAATAAATATATCAGTTATAGGGGACAAAACATGAGACCTGGAGAAAAGACAAAAAAAAGTTAATTGTATGTTATGTGAATTTTACTTTGATAAGAGTAAATGAGACATAAAAAAAAGAAAAAGAAAGGAAATGTATTTAGGGGAAGTTCTTGTTTTAGTATCCAAATTTTGGGTCCAAGAGTATGTAGTCTCTAAGAGGTAAAGACTGTCATTTCAAATCTGCACCAAAGAGATGAGGCATCATTATACCATAAGCTACAGCTGTTCTTTTTTCTTCTGGAAAAACCAACCTTGGGTCATTTAGAGATAAAACTTTAAGTTTGGGGATACTTCTAGAACTTAAATGCCACTGTAGGATGTGATCACACAGTTATAAGCAGAATTGTGTCCTTTTAATAAGAGCTTCTTAAAGAAAATAAGTTTCCACCTAATAAAAGCCTGATGATTTCTTTGGGTCTAGAAAAAATGTTTCTTATTGTTACAGAGTTGTAGAAGATTGAGGTCCAAGAAGTAGCTAACGTAAGAAGTAGGCCAGCAACTCAAAGAAAGAGTATTAGTTGATTTTATGTGTCAACTTGACTGTGACGTACAGTGCCCAGATAATTTGGATAAAGGTTATTCTGGATGGGTCCATGAGAATTTTTCTGGATAATGTTAACATCTGAAATTGTAGCTGAGTAATGCAGACTGCCCTTCCCAGTGTGGGTGGGCCTCATCCAAACCACAGAAGGTCTAAAAAAAAAATAGCTGAGCTAGGGAGAATTAGCTCTCCCTGTTTAAAGGTCTTAAGGTTGGGACATCAGTCCTTCCCTGCTGTGGGCTCAGACTGGAACTAACACCATCAACTCTCCTGGTTTTCAGGACTTGGACTATAGATCTTGACAATTCTCAACTTCCATAATAGTGTGAGCCACTTCCGTATAGTATACACACACACAATACATACATGTGAAATACAGGTACAGATATCGAAACCTCTATTGATTCTGTTTATACAAAGAATTCTAATGCAGAACACCTGGCACAGGAGTGATCCTTCTAGACCTAAGTTATAAAATGAAGAAACTAAAGGTGACAAAAGTAAATTATAGTAAAAGTGACAAAATTGGGAAGAGACCCATTTTCCTACATTTGTGCAGAGGTTACCACCCACCACCCAGGCATTCATGGCAGTGACAGTCTTAGGGTAACTAGGAGACTTCACCCTTGACATTCAAGTAAACGTTCTCACAGGGGATGTTGGAGAGAGCATCAGAAATCTAATATCTTGAAGAGGAGGGCTGGTGAGAAGAATTTGAATTTGTTCCTGAAAATTTTAGAAAATTTTTATAATTTGAGTGTGAATGTAAATGGTACTTGACTGTACCATTTTGGACATAATGGTTAAGCACAATATTCTTGAACTGAGGTGACAAACAATCTATCTTATTTTACCCCAAATATGCGTGGCCTTCTTCCCTTTCTCTACCGATGATTCAGTCATATAAAAGCCTCCCAGTGATCTTATCCACAATGTGGAACAGATTGAGAAGTTTCCATTTTCAGGTAATTTTATTAAATCACCAGTTGAAGGCTGCAGACTACCTTTGGTTAATAAGACAGAAAGGAAAAAAATAAAGTTCTCTTACTTATTTGGGAATACAGGCAAATATTTGAGAACATTATTAAGATGTTTTTTTCCCCACTGCACATATAGCAGATTCATCCAAAAAGCTTCCTCATTAGGAATAAAGCAATTAAAAATAACTACAATTGCATAACTGCATGACTTTTTTTAGATGCCTAATTACAGAACCTCTTCAGGGCAATGGAAATGTCAGCTTATTAGCACACAGTTTTTATTATTTGAAGCAGACTACAACCCATATGAAAGGTGCCACCTTAAAATTAACCATTTTTCATGAGAGCATATGACTAAATTATTATTTCCACATCCTTAAATATACATTGATACTAATTCTGGGTGCGGTTTATTCCTTACAGGAACACTATGAAGGATAAGAAGGGAAAATAAATCTAGGTTATGCAAAGGGTTTAAAAGGATGATTTCAACTTCATATTTTAAGAAAAATTAACATATGCCTTAATTTAACAAAGACTGTAGGTTCTCGTTTACCCTGATCTATATCATTTGAAGTTTTTCTGATGCTGGGTAGTATTTCCAATTAGGCAACTGTTTTCTCTCGCTGCCATTCTTTTAATGTCTTTGACTACTGGTGTTAATGGGGATGCATAGTATAGGGCATGCATACTCAGGAAGTGTAATTTTCATATATTTTCCAGCTGATATACCTACTGTTCATACTTACAAATGATTTTATGATGCCCCACCAGTAAGCCTCAAAGGCCAGGTAGGTGATAGGCTGGCAGAGGTACTATAAAGAATTCTTCTAACTGCATGGTAGTCAATATAGATGCCAATGAGTGCATTAGTATTTTACTTACCATAACTATGAGTATGTTATTCCATTGAAGCAGGCAAGGCCCTGTCTTTCTGTGTTCCAACTGTTTGACAAAACAATTTAGAATTTCTGAGGAAGTCATTTGTCACCAGAAAATCTGGCTTTGAGTGCTTATCTTTTCAAAATAATGGAGGAACCTTCAGCACATCCTCCCTTCACTCTGGACCTTCATTTTCCCCAGTATAAAATCAGACTTGACTTAGATGACCTCTGAAGTCCCTTCCAGCATTGACATGTGATAACTTGATTTTAAGAACTTGGTCTCTCTCTGCTGTCAACAGAATGGCACTTTCGCTTTGTACTCATTAAAGCGATTTGTACTGCTATCCTCCTCTTCCATTAGTTACATTTGAAGAGCAGAGGTCTGTACTCCCTCTTAATCCAAATGAGCTCAGCATGATTTGTAGGAGACCAAGAGAACTTTACTTTCATTATGTTAGTATAAGAGAATAAATATCTATTTCCTGTGGCCATCTATAGTAGCTACTAGAATGAGTCATATCAGGATTCGATCTCAAAGTGGCTAATGAGGTCTTTGGGAATATCAAATGGGATTTTTTTTTCTGTTGTCTTAGAATTGATGCCATAGCCCAAAGCTGAGGACAAAATACTAAGTACCCAGCAGTCTAAGGTGAAAACACCTTGAGCAGATGAGATCATCTGATTTTTCTCAAATTAATTGAGAGGATTAATAACTCAGCTCCTTGCCTCTACCCTTAAGCTAGCACAAGAATATGACTGAGAAAGTTGAACAGCCTCTTAGGGAGTACAGGGTCCATGCCTGAGAGGCTTAAAGCCAGGCCCCAAAATCACTTGAAGAGACTAAGTTCATTTGCAAAAAGTGACCTTGGCATCTTTTTCTCCAGCTTGATGACTGTGCAGAATCTACTGACCCCTCCACCTTGATATTCAGATAAGAGCGGAGGGTACAGAAATTGTTCCTGAGAATATTCCAGTAGGTTGGCATTATGTTTTGATACATATTAATTATTTTCCCCTACTGTGAAGCACTACATATTTGAATGAAAGAGTAGTTTCTGCCTCTGGTGTAGTGAATTCTGAACAAGGAAGGACCATTGAAGCAGACTGTACCAGAGTGCTAGAAGGGAAAGTGGGTTTTGTATGGATGCAGAGAGAAGAGTGGGTCATTCACGTTCCACCTGGGGCTCAAAGTTGGGTGAACACAATCTTCACCTGTATCTATGACTTCACATCTAAGAGTAGTGGGCTTAGCAGAGGGGAAGGAGAGAAGGAGCTGCGGGCAGCTAATGGGCTAAGAAACAGCATGTCCAACTTGGTGGCCTAATCCAAGTTCATACCCACATGGAGACCACCACAGAAGCAAAGGGCTAAAGATCAACAAGAACAGGAATTCCTGCTGTGGTGCAGAGAAAACGAATCTGACTCAGAACCATGAGGTTGCAAGTTCGATCCCTGGCCCCACTCAGTGGGTTAAGGATCTGCTGTTGACATGAGCTATGGTGTAGGTCGCAGACACAGCTCAGATCCTGCATTGCTGTGGCTATGGCATAGGCCAGTGGATACAGATCCAATTTGACCCCTAGTCTGGGAACCTCCATATGCTGTGAGCGAGGCCCTAAAAAGCAAAAAAAATAAAAAAAGAAAAAGAAAAAGAAATCAAAAAGAACAGAGTGAAGCCTTTTATTGGCTTGAGAAAAGACCTTGGTTTGGCCTAGCCCCTATTCCTGCTCCTTGTGCTCCACAATGGAGCCCGTGCATAGAAAAGATAGAGAAAAGAAGTATCCTAAAGCCAGACCAGAGCCTTTTCTACTTCAGAGAACCATGGCAAGGGAAATAGCCTACCCTCAGGTAGGGGGGAAGATCAAAATTTGAACGGAGTCGAGAATAAACTTTTAAAAATGAAAATAACTGAATATTTATAGGATGATCATTATATGAAAATAACCACATAACTATTGAAACGAGGCTCTTCTACTAACACAAGGTGAGAGAAATTCTGGCATGGAGTCAAGACAACTTGACACC
This sequence comes from Catagonus wagneri, assembly GCA_004024745.2. Lineage (NCBI taxonomy): Eukaryota > Metazoa > Chordata > Mammalia > Artiodactyla > Tayassuidae > Catagonus > Catagonus wagneri. The sequence continues at coordinate 1,286,727 of PVHT021183528.1, forward strand.
TTCCCAGTGTGAAAGGAGGATTCAACAGAATAGACCTGAAGATAGTTATTTGAAAAGAGAAAAAAAATCAAATGTATGCCCTCAAGAGTTAAGACTCTTTCACAATTCAAGAAAAAAGCCAGCCTTTCCTTTCACTCAGCCAGGGGCACATTTGGAACAGAACTCACTACATTGGCTTTAAGCCACAGAATACATTTTCAATTCCCCAGTTTCTCACAACTGCTCCAAAATTCTTTCCCTAAGTTAAAATCTCGGAAAGAAAGGAGAATATGAATGTGACACAGATCTTTCACTGAGAAATGGTGAGAAAATTCCTTTTATAAAATTCTTAAATTCAGAGGTAAGTGATGGCTTCTTTCAGTTTTCTAGATATGTAATTTCAATTTTCCTGGCAACTAGATGAATGTACTTGGTCTGCAACCTGCCTTGGAATATCAGCTCACTCATTGACTTGCCCTGGATTTCACTTGATGTATTTCAGAAGTGGATTTGGTTTCTATTATGCTAGTATTACACAGTCTGGACCCCTGTGTACTTAACAGGTCATGCTGACCACCACACCAAGACTTATTGCTTGGTGTTCTTAAAGCACAGTCTTTGGCTGAAATATAATGCAACTCACTAGTCTCTGTGGAGGAATAGGATTCAGTATATAGAGAAGTGACACTATTGACTGCTTCCTTAATCCACACAGGATCTCACATACAACATTTAAATTTAAAGATCATAAGAAGAAAGTCAGAAATAAGAATGAAACTACCTTAAATATAGAAAAATCTTACTAGGAACTTTTATGAACTAAAATTGAGTACTCAGACAATCTCCAAAACTCAATTTGGTGGGAAAAAAAAAATCCTTCAAACTAGATCAGCTATATTAATACACTCTTGAATCATTAGATCCGGATGAAGAAATAACTAATTTTGATAAATTCTTTAAAGATGAAAACTCTCCTATGCATTGTGGTTATCACTACCTTGATGGAGTCAACGGGATTTTTTTCATATCTCAAAGTTTAAAAGTTTAAATCTCAGCTCTATCTTTTGCTAGCAATCTAAGTTTGAACTTAGTCTCACTTCCTTTTAAATTACCTTCCAAGTGTTTTCTACAGGATGCAACATGTAGAAAACGCTCAACGGCATTAGTTGTAAATATTAGGATGGTTATCATCAATAAGATAGGATTTTAATCAAAGTCAATATTCATGTTCACATGCACACAACCTAAGCATAGCTTTCTTCCAAGCTGTGCTTATATATATAGTTCATGGCTTCGACCAAATTTAGGAGAATGTTAGAGGTAGATGGATACAAGTCCTTCTATTGTTATAATGTGGAGGGTTGAATTACTTACATTTTGCATGAATTCCTGACTCATTACAGTGCTTTCAGAAGAATTTTGTTGAAAATTCAGAATACTACATATAAAAAGGCCATTTGGAAAAGAAACATATTGTTGGAGCTATAAACATTATAACCAAACAGAGCAAGTAGGTTTTTTGTTTGTATTTTTGACATTATACTCTTTGTACCTCTAGCCCTGGGTTATTACTAGTACAGTTTTCAGTTCTATTTATATTAAGTGAGCAGATTCTGAACCAATTGGCTGGTTAAGAAATCTTAAAAACAGCAATGGCAAACTATGAAGGCAGGAGTTCCCATTGTGGCACAGTGGAAACTGCTTAACTGTTGTCTGCTATTAAGGCAGAGGCTAGGTGGCTATAAAAATAGACCTAAAAACTTAGTGGTTTAAACAAAAGAGCCATTTATTGCTTTCTCTTATAACTATTGAAAAGTAAGCATGCCAGCCCGGCGGGGGGGGGCAGTGGTGCCTTGATTATCTCTAAGCAGAGCCTTTGTATTTGAACCCATGGGGCAGGTCTAATTTTCATCTCCTACCCCACAAAAGGAGGAAAGAACCAGAGGAGAACACACTCACTTCTTTTAGGGATATATTCCTGTTTGGCACATATTAGTCCACAGATGTTTCTAGGCATATGTAAGCACAAAACATTTTCTTTAACTGGGTACTTAGCAGTGTTAACACTGAAGACAGTGATGGTGCAAATGTTGGCCTAAAACCTATGTTCAAATAAATCTTTTTTTTTTTTTTTTCAATGGCCACACCAGCAGTATATGGAAGTTCTCAGGCTAGGGGTCAAATCGTAGCTGCAGCTTTTGGCCTATGACTCAGCCACAGCAACACCAGACCTAAGCCATATCTGTGACTTACGCCCTAGCTAGCAGTAATGCTGGATCCTTAACCCATTGAACCAGACCAGGGATTGAAGCCAAATCCTTACAGAGACTATGTCAGGTCCTTAACCTGCTGAGTCATAGCAGGAACTCCTAAACAAATCTTGAGTTATGTTTACAGTCACAAAGAATAAATTGAAAACAAATAGACTGGAAAGTTTATGAATTTTCAAAAGCATCACATTGCCAACCATACCAGAATTGTGGCATGTAAAATCCACTGATTCCACTTCTAAAATAATCTCAGGCCCCAAATCCACAGAAGAGTGTGATGTGTAATATGGCAAAGGAAGTCATACAGTATAATATCCAAATCTTTTTTGAAATGATAGAAAAGGAAGGTTTATCCAGATGGAAAGTTAGATACTACAAAGAACAATGAACCAGAAATTTCTTCCCACTGAGCAGAACTCAGGCTCAAACAGGAACGTAACCCCAAGTCCATGGCATAAGAGCCTTAAAGGTCTTCCCTAGATGTTATTAGCCAATAGCAATTATTTTAAAGCCTTTTTTCTAAAAGGGAAGATTTTGGGGGGTTATTTTTATTTATATTTTGTTTATTTTCAAAATTATGTTTTGCTTCTCTGTTTTGGTAGATACCCTTTTTCTTCTCCACCATCACATATCAGGTACAAGGCACACAAATTAATAATTTATAAATCACTGGACTGAGAGGAGCCAAATCCAGATGTGAGAGAGAAGGCAGCTGTGACTGACTCAGATATGAGGATGTCATGGCCCCTGGATTAGCCTTGAACTGCTTAACTCTGGAAATTTATATTGAAGGTAAGTGGTTGTTTCTTAAAGAAGTTACTGTATTGAGGGATCTCTTTATCATAGCAGTTTAGTTCATGCCTAACTGATACAGTCTCCATGTTCTAAGTTAAGGGACTGCTATATGATTCCTGGGCTAATCCTGTAACCTGTTTCTGTAAAGAGAGTTATCTTGGAAGACAGACACACCCATTCATTTAGGTACTGTCATGGCTGTTTTTATGTTACATGTGCAGAGTTGAGTAGTTCTAATAGCACTGGCTTGTTAAATCTAGAATATTTATTATCTAATCCTTTACAGGAAAAGTCTGGCCCCCTGATCTAAACTCTAAGCAATGTAAATTGATGGGAAAATAATAGACATGATGGCTAAAATGGCTATTTCCCTGAGTCATGACAATATGTCTTCTTTTCAAAGATTTCTGGAAGAAAAGGAAAGTGAAAGAGAGACCAGGACAGAAAGAAAGTTCTGTACTCCTCTTGAAGTAAAATTATGAATTTTGCCAGTTTAAAATTTCTCATCTCTTCACTGCTTCTTTATTATTGTCAAGGTCCTAATTTTGGCCTTGGCCTTTAACTACTACCTTGGGAGAGAAAATCATTTCAGAGTCTCATGCCCTGTATAGACAAACTTTAGCATTTTAAAGCGTAAACAACTTTTGACAACTCCTAACTCTTAGGGGACATTTTCTGGGTAAGTGGAAATTATTTCCCTCACTCCAGAATCCTACCTCTCTTTTATCATTTGTAACCCTTTCAGTATTCAGAGTGGCCTGGGAAAATTTTCTGCAGCAACCTTACTAGAAACCATTGTTCCATCTGAGCTTACTGAAGTCTGTTGATTCTAGCCTCTTTTAAGTTGTTTTACCTAAACTTTTACTCATCTCATGATGGCCTTCATGGAAAGTTCCTATATCTTAAGCATATAACAGCACACATAATCTTATTATCTTCATAACAAATCTGACTCCTTTTATCTTATGTGACTTCACTTCCATCCACTTTTCTGATTATTTCAGCCACTTGCCTCTCGCTTTAAGAAAATCCTGCCATATGACCACTTTATAAAGCCAATTTAACAGTTATAGCACTCTGTTAAATTTAATAAGATATTCACTTTGTCTTTTCAAATTACTGTCACACACCTAATATAACTGAGAGAACAGTCAAGAAAGTAAACTTCTGTAAACATATTGAAAGCAGTAAAGTCTAACCCTCATTAACACTTGGGAATAATTGCTTCTCTCCATTACTAGAATACTGGGAGCTGGGTTGTCTCTTTGCAGGGTGGATAATCTAATGATACTCTATGCTGGACCCTTCTAGAGATAATGAGAACATTATCTTAAAGTTTCTGAGCATTTAATCCAATCACCAATAAACTTGATGCTCTAGTGAATTTTTATTTAAAAAAAATTAATAAATAGTACTATACTCCACTTTCTTCTGATTGAGTTGTATTTCCTCAGGCAAGTTACCTGAGGTCATCTAATAATAGCTCAAATTTCCTGTCAAATAGTATTAAAAAAAAGAATAGATTGAGGTTAGTAAGCTTAAAGAAAATAAATGAATGGTAACTGGATATATATCCAGTTGTATTGAGATCAAATGTTGAATCCTTTTTTTAATCACAATAAGAAAACAAATCTTTGGGTATTTTTCAAATATTTTTATAGCTGTTGCATTTAATTATATACGAATACATCTTATTAAACATAAATTGATTCAAGATACACTTGGGACAATTTTTGCATATGACACATTTTTAACAAAAATGTTTTAGACTTGACTCCTCAAAGCATTAATGCATTAGGTATGGGTAAGGGTTTTCAATTTTCATCTTAGTATCTTAACAGTTTTCTAGAGATATTTTATGACCAGAATTGATAAAAGCCAATGGTAGAAATTATAACCTAAAATACCTAAAAATAATCCTGTTCACATTTTGACACTTGTCTTTTGAGACATTATTCTATACACATAGAATTTTCTTATATCATATTAGACAGTATATGTAATTATATGTTTTATTTTTAAAATTTCCCTACATGATTAGTATTTTATATAAATTAAAAGAGGGAGTTCCCGCTGTGCTGCAGTGAAAACGAATGTGACTAGTATCAATGAGGATGTGGGTTTGATCCTTGGTCTCCCTGGTCAGGGATCTGGCATTGCTGTGGTATAGGCTGCAGACATGGCTTGGATCCCACATTGCTGTGGCTGTTGTGTAGGCCAGCAGCTACAGCTGCAATTTGACTCCTAGCCTGGGAACTTCCATATGCTGCAGGTAAGCCCCGAAATAAATAAATAAGTAAACAAACAAACAAACAAACATTTTCTTGAATCACAATTTGTATATTTTGTATCATCTAAAGTATTGTGATGGATTAATGAATACATTTACAACATACTATTTGCTTATGCTTCTTTCTGTCAAATTTTCTTCTTGTTTCTATCTTAGCTTGTATGCTTTCTGATATAATACCATAAGTGGGATTATGGTTAATATTAAACAATGATAAGATTATTTACACAGGATTTAAGAATGTAATCTCCTAGCAAGGAGCTTAGACCTGGTACTAATAATACTGGTATGATCCCTTAAAATGTAGAGACAATGATAGTCCTTTGGAAAATATTTTTTGCAGTATTTATCTAGCATCTGATTTAATATCTGGGCTGCAAAGGGCATTTTCAGAGACTTCCACGTGATCCTTTCTACAATAATAGCTCTTATTTGAAATGTACAGGAAGTTCATGCAAAAACTATCCCCATTAAAATTAAGGTCAAACTGTGTTTTTCACAGTTGACAGTCAAAAGGCATAGCAGTATGTGAGCCTGTATGGATTTTGAAAAGCATGTACTAGGCTTGGGGATATTGTTCTCTTCAATTTATCAAGTGAGTTAGAAATTTCACAATTTTGAGTGAGACTCCAAGAAAGGAAGGCTTAATGCAGTTAGGTCCGAGATGTGGTATAAGATCATATTCAATACTACAAGAAATATCTGTGCAATAAGGAATTTTGTGGGGTCTCTGGCAAAACCCAATTGGATACTCACAACACAGACCTTCTAGGTTCTGGAAAAAGGCCAGGGCTTTAGGTTTTTATTCATTATTTGAAAACCACTTCATGTCATGCTACTGAGCACTAATTGAGACTGAAATCCTGACCATATCAAGTGACCATGTATGACTGCTCATCATGAAATACAAATTATTAGATTCATCAAGTCAGCATTTGATGCAGGACCATCAATAATCCATTTTATGATGAAAATCGTACTGTCAGAATCAGACCCAGTCACTTACAGAGGGCCCCCAAATTACATAAAAAATTGGTTCAGAGCTCCATTAGTTCTGCTGCAATGATCCTCCTTCCATAACTTAAGTTATGGGATAATTCAGTTAAGAGGGACCATTGCAGCAGAGGTAATGGATCCCAGGCCTGATTCACAGGGATGTTGGCTGATACAAATATATACATGGGCTACCAGGTAGTATAAATTCCTGGTTGGTCAGGACCCAAAGGAATGAAACTAAAAGGTCATAGAAAAGAAATCCTGGAGTAAAACTATGTATACAGCTCTGGTAGGAATGATTCAATGTAGAAGGACACTCGACAATAGAGTGGATTGACAATGCTAGCCAGCCTCTCTGTCCAGCTACACCACTGCTTGTGAAGTGGACTCATGAATGAAGTGGCCAGGTTTGTAGAGATGGAGACTAAATATGCATCCAACAGCATGTGCTTCCTCTCATCAGTGCTGATCTAACTACTGCTGTATTGAATGTTTCATCAGCAGTGAGTCTTCAGATAGAACAAATAGCCATTTGGAGGAGAGCTGTTTGCATAGACCCCTTCCACTCTGGCAAGGGCAGTATTTTCCTTGTTGGAACTAATATCTCATCCCCAATATGAATTTCCTCCCCTACTCCAAGTGTTTCTGTAGTCACCACTATTCGAGGGCTTAGAATATGTCTAAGAGTGACTAATAGACTGACATAAGTCTCACATAATTCAGACTCAGAACAAAGTAGCCGTTTTATGGTGAAGCGTGTGCAATAATGGACACAGGTCTAAATGACCCACTCTTTCTACCACATACCAAAACACTGGGAAATATCTGGGCTAAAATTGACATTCAAATAAGGCATCAGCTTAGGTACTGCCCCTGGGGATGGGCATGAGAACCAAAGGATAAGAATTATGATACACTTCTATACTGTTCTTAGTGAGTCACTTGTAGAAATTGTGCTCTAGTATGCTGCAAACTGAGCTCTATTGATCAGGAGTCCTGGTACCCAGCATAGCAATATTATCGTCAGAGAACACAAGTCTAAACCTGAGGGTTTGAATGTTTTGAAACCAATGAGGCAAGAAAGGAGTTACTATAATGGTGAGAGTAGTGGATTCTCATTATTATGAAGAAGTAGGGTTGTGACTACATAGTAGGGGCAGAGAAAAGTAAAAGTTTGAAGCTAGGAGAAATCACGGGGGAGTCTCGTTGCTTCCATGAGTGTAATAACATGAATGAGAAGGTATAGTCACCACAGCTGACAAGGGCAAGACAATCAGAGCTCAGCATCCTCAAGGATGAAGGCTTGAGATGACTAATTAGGCAGCATACATCTCAGCTCACCTGATTATCTCTTTATCATTAAAAAAAAAACCTTACTAATACCTGACTAAAAAAAAATTAGCAAAGATTTTTTGTTTTCTGTAATATAAGACATATTATGACTAAATATATTAATTCATTTTATTATGAGACTATACATATCATTTACTCTTTCAACAAATAAAAATTAGACAAGTCATGTTCCTACCTATCTAAAGGAGGTGTATCTGGGATTAGCTCAGATATCAGGAAGGAAAACTCATTCAGTACCTGGATTTTGATTTAGTGGCAGTCAAACAATTTTTATTGGTGGACATCCAAACATGAAGGCCATCTATGTAACTGATGTATATACTATTGTGATACTTTCATTTAGATTCTCTTATTTTATACTCATATACTTTGGTGAACTTAGTGCAATGTTATCCAGTTAGATTCTCCAAAAACTCCACTTTGTTCATGTTTTACTCTACATTCACAGTCAGAGGTTGATAATGGAAATTTCCAAAAATTTTAAATATCATTTGAGTTGTCCATCACTGTATCCCTCAGAATTGTTCTTCTTGCTTTATTTCCATTTATTCAGTGATTCAAATCTATTCATAATATGTCTCTCTTGAACAGTACTTGCCTGTGCTCACATACCTATTTATATTAGTATATTCTTACTTCTACTCCCAAACCTTTATTTAACAAAAATCTAATATTTATTTTAAATGTTATTTCATAGATTTCTTCTGTGATGACTAAATTGGAGATGACTCTTTCTGGTTTTTGTTTTGTGTCACCCAGTATCTTAATTCACATAGCCCTCATCACAGAGCATATTGTTTAAGCCTCAATATATCAATAGCCTATTAAAGATTTCTTTGTTTTATATGAATTTTAATATGCTTGTGCTATACCAAATCTGTGAGCTCAAGTTAAGAACAATGTAGCATGTATTATAGACATCGGTGTTTGTTTTTTCTCTCACTCAACTTGACATCTAGATTGTAAGTTATTTGAAGGCAATGTATTTATATTAGTTTTATTTTAATTTTTTGTTGCCATGAAGAGTCTTTCAGGTCTTAGATACACTAGCCAAATCAGTGAAAATAAATGAGTCCTTAATGTTCACAGTGAGTTCCTTTCCAAGAAGTTGTATTAAAACTTGTTTATTTTGCTAACATAGTTTATTAATAAAACGCTAAAATACATTTTCCAAGGCTAATTAGGTGTTTGAATAGTAGAAATAGAGTGAAGAAATTCATTTCTTACAACCATTATATTATTACAACTTATATGAGAATTTGTTAAAAATGACTACAAATAATAAAAAAGATATTAACTTGGTCTTGATAATTGTTTAGCTGGAAAAGACAAAATTTTTGTGGACCATCAAAAATATGACATACATGTTTTAATAGCAATATAAAAATGTTGGAATCCATTAGTACTCAATTTGGAGTAATCATTAATTCAAATCTATTTGTTGCAATATAATTATGTAGAGAAAATTTATGCAAAATTCAGTATTCTATAAATGTCATAAAATGTTCTTTTTAATATGTTAATCACATTTGAAAGTCAAGAAATGCCATTTACTTTAGGGTAGGGTTAATGACACTAAATGGAACAATAACTTTTTACTTAAAAATAAAATAGCAAAAGTCCAGGAAAAAGGAAGTAAATGCTAAATGATAGGAATTTTGAAGAACTATAGAATATTTTGCTGGCTTGTTGAAATACACATATTCTAAACACTTTAAACCAAGGTTAATTCTGTGTGCTTGTAATGATGTTATCTAGAACTAATTACTGAATTCTTATCATGCCTTCTAACACTGAGATTATAATTTGTAATAAACTTTCACTATGATAAGCATGATAACTTTGAAAAAAGATTTTTTTTTTTGGTCTTTTTAGGGTTGCACCCACAGCATATGGAAGTTCCCAGGCTAGCAACCGAATCAGAGCTGCAGCTGCTGACCTAAGCCACAGCCACAGCAGACCTAAGATGTGTCTGCAACCTACACTGCAATGCCAGATCCTTAACCTACTGAAAGGTGCCAGGGATCGAACCTGCCTCCTCGTGGATACTAGCTGGGCTTGTTAACACTGAGCCACAATGGAAACTCCTGAAAAAAAGTATATTAAATCAGTTTTATTTTATGTAACAATAATAGATTTACATAGTAACACAGAAGATTTTCATGGTCACTCACGGACTATGAATGGCCACATACAATATTATCATCCAACGGAAACTGGAGCTGGGATTCAGGCCATGGTTTTGCAGGTACATTAAATTAAGTAGTTCAGTGGGCAAACACAGAAAGGATAATTAAGGGCAAAGTAATTACACGTATTTATTCAGAAATAGGAAACATTGGAGAAATAATACAATTAGTAGGATGATAGTGTGCTCAGTGTGATATTGGCAGAGTTTGAGGAAGAAGTAATAGAATTTGAGGACAGGTTGAGGAGGATGTTGCAAAACATCCAGTGGAAACAAACATACAGGAAACAAGTGGATATGTACATTTGGCGTTTAGTAGAGATATCTGAGATGGTCATCCATATCTAAATGAAGACGTATCTGAAAGAGAAGATGATAGAGACCAGAAAGAATGGTAAGAATGAGAAGGAAAGAATAACTAGGTGTAAGGAGAGAAGAGGATGGAAGAACTGTCCACATAGGAGGCTGGATAGTAATGATTAGACAGAGAAAGAGAAAAATATATCAGGAGCATGGAATATCAAAAAAACCAGTTGCTACATTTTTCAAGTACCACTTCACGGGCAGGATATAGGAAAAGTGATAAACTATGCGGTAGACATAGAAATGAAAAGGCATTGGTGATACTGGAGAGAAGAATTTTAGTACAGAAAGGCAGAAACAAGGTTTCAGTGGATTGAAACAAAACCCTACTCAGTATAAAAAACACATAAAAACCACACCAAGGCTCACGAAATTTAAAATTTTCAAAACCAGTATAAAGAGAAAATCTTAAAAGTGGCCAGAGAAAAAGACATACTCCATATAGGACAAACACAGGGATGATAAGATTTTTGCCATGACAATGGAAGTGAGAAAACAGTAGAGCAACATCTTTAAGTACTGAAAGAAAAAAAAAAAAAAACTTAGCAATGTGAAATTAAAACCCTTTGCAACATCTTTTAAAAATTAAAGTGAAATAGATATTTTAAGACATACAAAAACTAAAAAAAATTAATTGAGAGCATAAACTCACTCTAAAAAATTTAAGAACATATTGTCAGGCAGAAGAAATCTGATGCCAGAAAGAAATATGGATCTATACAGTTCCCCAGAGAGCACAGGGAATGGCAGATTTTTATGTTTCAGCCATTATGTTCTTAGGTATTAACTCAAGAGGAAGAAAGTGTATGTACTTACAAAGGCTTACACGAGAGTGTTCACAGAATCTTTCTCTGTAATGCTCCAAAACTGTAAATAGTCTAACGTCCATCAACAAGCCAAGGGGATAAACAACGTGGAGTGTGGAATACAATGCAGTAATCAACTACTGATATATGCAACAAAAAGGACTTTTAAAAGAATTATTTTGAGTAAAAGAAACCAAGTGTTAAATAGCATAGACTATAAAATTTCACTTTGAAAATACATAAAAATCAAACTAATCTATAATACAGAAAAAAAACTAGCGGTTGCTCCCAGACCCTGCATTATTGATCTCAGCATCATCTGAAGAATTATAGAAAAGAAATTAGTAGGTGAAACATATGTATTAATACAAATAGTTTTCCAATTAAAAGATGCCTTACAATTTGTACAATATAAAGTTTTGAAGTTCAAAACCCAAAGGAAAAAAGACTGCCATGAGAAAATTTTCTTTGATAAAATGGGCAATTAAATACAACACCTAAAGAAAAGAATATGATTAAAATAAATATGTGGCTGGAATATGTACTTTGCAAATGATTAAATCATGCACAAATACAGATATAGAAGGACTGAATGTGATATTACTGTAATTTTACTTTAAAATTTTACTTATTTCAGGGCCAGGAGAACTTTTGATTCACTTATTTCAGGGCCAGGAGCAATTTTGATTAACTCCCTTCACTGTCTAAGTTGTTATCCAAAGGGATCTTAAAATGACTTTTCTTTCTCATTTGCTTCCATGGTACACTGAAAGAAACCAGCATGTATATCAAATGGGAAAATCATGTTTCTCTGATTAAAATGTTGTAATTGTAGAAAGTATCAGGAAGTTATACAGTGAGATATAATTTCTTTAAATAGGTCTTATGTAAAAATGTATATGTGTCTTCTATAAGATGTCAGGGTGGTGGCTTTCCTATCACTTAGCATTTTAACTCACAAATAACAGATGATCAAATAAATATCAATTTCTTTCCATCCAATTTTATAACATCTGAGTGATGGACCAGATCTATTTTAGATGCTTGCCTAATAGTGCAGTGAAGTAAAAGTATTATACACTATTTCCTTATTTACTAATTCTTTTTGCCAAGAATGACTTAAGACAGGCACGATGACTCAGAACCACAAAATTATGTTCATTAACGAACCGTGGTATGTCAAGTCCTTTTCATCCTGATATCTATTTCCTGATTTGCTCGTACACAAAAATAAAATGCATCAGTAAAACAACTCTTGATTTCTTCTTCACTCCCTGATTTCCCTTACTTGCTATTTGTCTAAGGGGTATAATAACTGTCTGGAGGTGAGCCCAGCCCTGTTTATAATGGATTTACTGGTCTCACTAGGGATGAATCACATGATGCACAAAGATTATATAAATTAGCCAACATATTATCAGTCAATTTTGAAGCCTGGAAAAGCAACAAAAAAGGCTAGAGTAAATATTAACATCGTGGTCTTACAGAGAAGCATGGGTGATTAAATCTAAATTTCTTCCAATAGCAATGACTAGATTCACTGCTAGTGCTGCTTCACACCTATCCAGGCACACCTACACATACACAAATGAGAAACACATTCAGGAAGACACAGAAAGAAGACAAACAACATGCTATATATTTTTAATGGGAGGAGTATGAAAAGAAATCTCAAATAGTCAGCTTTTTTGCCAAACCCAAACAAATCCTAATGTTAGAATTTTTTTCTGAATTCATTTAATAAGCTACCTACTTCAATAAAATATTATACAAATGCTTTATACATTGCATTTAAAACACTGCACGGGGAGCTCCCCTTCTGAGTCAGCAGTAATGAATCTAACTAGTGTCCATGAGGACCTAGGTTTGATCCCTGGCCTTTCTCAGTGGGGTAAGGATCAGGCCTTGCCGTGAGCTGTGGTGTAGGTTGCAGATGCGGTTCAGATCCCACGTTACTGTGGCTGTGGCGCAGGCCAGCAGCTGCAGCTCTGATTCAATCCTTAGCCTGGGAACTTTCATATGCATGAGCATGGCCCTAAAAAAAATAAATAAACCAAAAAATAAAATAAATAAATAAAACGCTATGTGATACAGGGTAGCCTTGAAAGCCCTCAAAATGTCACGAAATTATGAAGTCTGCAGAAAAGTTTAGAATTATTGTTTTTGGAATTCTGAAGTGAGGCTTAAGTTCATAAAGCTTTTGAAAACCTCATTCAAGCCACGTGTATAAAACAGTGTTTCATTTGTGTGTTTGTGTATGCTTTAATAAACACAGGCAAAATTTAAAAAAAAAAGAATAAACTTGTTCAAGTAAAGTATTCACCAAAACAATAAAAATTAGAATCTCAAAGTTACATATAAAATTAATTTTTTTTCTTTTCTTTTTATAGCCACACCTATGGTATATGGAAGTTCGGCCCCGTAGCTAGGGGTTGAATTGGAGTTGCAGCTGAGGCCTGCACCACAGCCACGGCAACATTGGATCCAAGCCACATCTGGGACCTATGCTGCAGCTTGCCACAATGGGAGGGATCCTCTACCCACTGAGAGAGGCCAAGGATTGAACCTGTATCCTCAGGAACAGTATGTTGGGTTCTTAACCTGCTGAGTCATAACAGGAACTCCAGAAAATTAGATTTACTTTAAAATCTTTGAAAATGTAGATATGAAAATATATAGTACATCTGCTACCTCACCGCAAATTTTTATTTATTTATTTATTTTTTGCTTTTAGGGCTTCGCCCCTGGAATCTCTCAGGCTAGGTGCCAAAATGGAGCTACAACTGCTGGCCTACTCCACAGCCACAGCCACATGGGATTCAATCCATGTCTGCAACCTACACCGGAACTCACGGCAACACTGGATCCTTAGCCCACTGAGCACAGCCAGGGACTGAACCCACATCCTCATGGATACTAGTCAGGTTTGTTGCCACAGAGCCACAGCGGGAACTCCCCCCACAGTGAATCTTAATATTCAAAATTCTATGACATTCAGTTTTAAGTATTAAAATAGCGATTTTAATATAATAATAATAATCATTACTAAGCATACTTGAATACTTTTGCTATTAAGGAGTATTCATAACATAATATAGATTTTTAAAATATTAATTTTCTTCAGATGAAATTTATTATCTCTCACATAAACATTTATGTAAAATGAATTTTTCAAACATATTTCAGGTGTAAAGGAATTATTATATTGCTACTTTTACTGATAAATTTGAAATAATATTTTTAAAAATAGGGATAATATCACCATAGCACAGAATAAATCTACCAATATTTCTATTAAATTACAAGTGTTGTATTTTTTTGTCTCACTCCTTTTTAAACTAGTTCCACAATAAAATGTACCAAGCTGTTAAATCAATAGCTTGAAAGAGCATATCTCTAGATAAAACAATGCAAATGATGAGGAGAATAAATAAATCTGATTTTCTCCTTGCTACAAAAGTTATCTCAGACCAGTAAGGGATACAGAAATGACTAATTGCTTTTGTATATTTAAGCAAAGATGTTTAACAACTCAAAAAGCTTGTAGAAGTTACTTTGTCTCTAACAGTTAGCTAATAATGCAGAAATAAAGTTTATTTCTATATTTTCATCACCTTGGGAAATATTGCAAGAAAAAATTCCAGTTATTTGAATGTGAAAACATTTTATCCAAATAGTTACATACTACTGAGCTGTAGGAGTAAAACAGAAAACCAAGGAAAAATACCTCTTCTCTAGAATCTGAGAAAACAATTTTTTTCTAGGCCAAATAGTAAAGAAAATGCTTTCTTCAGAGACATATTTGCCAAAGATATTATTACTTTAAGACCAAGGGATTTCTTGTCAGTCTGTGAGTAGGGAATAGGAGGAGGTACTTGACTAAATATTGGTGAGAAAACAAACTGTCACATTTCTGTTGGAGGGGAGATATTTTATAATATATAAATTTGTAAAATACAAATACACTTCAACCAATTTTACCTTCTATGCATATATCACAAGAAAATAACCGTTGACTCTGTACAAAGCATTACATACAAGAATATAAATTTTAAGTACCCCAAATACCAAATGTAGAACTGGTTAAACAATGTGACATATTAATATAATAAAAGCTATTTGGTTAATAAAATGATATAAAATATAGAAATTTAGGAATATGTTAAGAACATTGTATTAAACAAAAAGATACAATATTTATTTACATATATCTGAGATGGTTATTAAAAATTAAATAATTACAGATAATATATATTGAATTATTTCCTAGCTGAAAATGAATTGCCCTTTTGAGTTATATATCACTCTACCCAAACCCTCAGGATTCATTTCAGGGATGCCCTGTTTATAGATTATAGAACCTCCCTCTAAACCCAATCGCAATTGATTAACCCAGGAAGCCATAAGCACCTTGCCAGTCTGGACCAATTACATCTCTCCCCAAATGTTTTCTGAGACAGAGAAATTTATTCTATAATTATATCTGTAATATGTGAACTTGTGAGAGGTCAGAAATAACATCTACTATGTGGTCTAGAAAACAGAGAACGATGTTTCACAGGAAAAGAGATCGATGAAGCCAACATTCAAGATGAGCAAAGATCAAAGGTGGAATAAAAGAATTTGCAAAACTCCAGTCTGAATCAGGCCATGTCTGAGCCCTAGCTACAGTCTTGAGTTTAACAGAGTAAAAATCTCGTGTTTATATAATAAATCCCTCATGTCGGCTCATGTTACCTTCAATGAGTTCCTATTACATGCCAATAAACATGTTCTTTGCAAAAGTTCTGGGGAGATATTCATCCCAATGTTAATAGTTATTAATACGTAATAAAAAAAATAGGTATTTCTACTTGTTACAATTTTTCATACAATGTTAGAGCATCTGAGTGAGAGACCAGATCTATTTTTAGATGCTTGCCTGATAAACATAATGAGGTATAAACGTTACACGGTATTTTGTCATTTACTGATTCATTGCCATGAACGAATTGGGGCAGGCGTATGACTCAGGAGAACAAAATTAGAATCGTTACCAAACTCAGAATGTATCAAAATTCCCTTCAGTAAAGTTCAAAACTTGAAATAAATAAAAAAAATTTAAAGGAATATAAATTTATTGAATAAAATAATGGAAAACACTCAGAAATTTTAGGTTGCTTTTAAAACTGTGGACATGTTTATATAACGGCCAAGATGCATATGCAAACACAGACACACAAACTTCTTTTCAGCATTCTCTATAATAGCATAACATTGAAAAATATTCTAAATGTCCATCAATATAATGGTAGCTGTGATATACTCATAATATAGAAAATTCTATGCAAACATGAAATATATTGATATGTGTATATACTACATATATGTGTGTGCTGATATGAAACATTTAAATATATGAATGCAAAGATGAGTAGAATAAGCCAGTCACATACACTAAAAGCTGTCAATAAATACATACATAGGTATACTGGTGTTTTCAGATAAATGCTTCAGAACTTTGTGTGGCAGGGATTTATCACAGTTACTTCCTAAGGGAGGGAAGAGGATGAGCCAAGGCCCAAATCTGGCATCTGGGATGGGGAGACATATTTAAATACATATACTTTTCATATTTTTTTGAATTTTTATATACCATTACATATTTTTCAAATATACTTTTTTATAAATCATATAAGAAAATCGTGAAGGCAGATGGAGAGAGAGAGAGAGAGAGAGACAGAGAAATAAAGCAAGCGGAAGAGTAAAAAATGGAAATAGCTTTACTCTGACTCTTGGACATGCATCTGAGTGCATTAATACTGCATGATTTGTACAGACCACTCAAATTCTGTTAATGAGTCTGAAGTAAAAATATTTTTTATTCAAATAAAGAAGATGTGACCATGTGACCTTTTTTTTTTCTCATTTTAGGGCCATACTCGCAGCCTATGGAGGTTCCCAGGCTAGGGATCCATTTGGAGCTACAGTTGCCGGCCTACACCACAGCCAAAGCAACTCCAGATCCGAGCTGTGTCTGCGACCTACATGAGAGCACATAGCAACGCCAGATTGGTAACCCACTAAGCAAGGTCAGGGATCGAACCAGCAACCTCATGGTTCTTAGTTGGATTTGTTAACCGCTGCACCACTACGGGAACTCCGTGATCATTTCTTTTATTAGTATACTAAGGTATTTACATTGTATAAGGGTGAAGACTTGTTTCAATCACATACAATTGTATTCTTAAAATAGTCATAAAAAATCCTAGTTATAATTTTCAGCATTTACCAGAAACCAAACCCTACAAAATGCTATTTCAACTCCACTTTTATGTCTCTGCCAATAGATTATGTGATAATGCATGAGGCTACACAATGAAGCCCTTTCCCCTTACTTCATTTCAGCTGCTACATGTTTTGAAAGTCCATTCTCAAGATTAAAAGGCTGTAGAACTGAAATATATTTGTTCAAATTCCAAAAATAGCAACACACAAACAGAAGGGAAATTTCATAGATAGATCAAAACAGAAAGCATTCTTTCTGTAATTTCTGAATTAAATCGTGTTCTCAGTTACATAGAATGATTAAAATATTAAAACTATTGTATTCTAGAGATAAGAATATCCTGGTCTAATCTAGAAACTGTCAGTAAATCCTAGCACTAAAACAAAAGAGAAATCTGTCTAGTGATTTTCTTAAGATTAAGAAGTACATTGAAAAATACCCATTTAATCTCTGAGAAAAACATACTCAATGAGAGTTTTTTTCCTTTAGTCTTTGGCTTTGAGAAGTATCTATCATCCACAGTTCTTGACATGAATTCAATCTACTCTATTTTCTACAAATGCTTCCCTGTATACAATATGACAGTAAGCCATAAAATGAAAAGGGCTTTATGTGAAGATCAGCATAAATCCATTTTCTTATTTTGCAAACACTCTTCTATTCTCTGAGGCCATGAGAGGTAAGAGATCTTTTTTTAATGTTAATGAACTTCTCTGTTCTATCCTCTGTTGTAAAATGATGCATCACTCCTATAAGACAAAGCAATGAGTCTCCTAGGAGCCTCCAATAACTGCAATAAAGTTGCAGAAGTCAGGAAACTATGTCAGATAACAAATGCATAATAATGATGAAGACAGAATCTTTCCTTATCAGTATCTGAATATTCAAAATTTGTAAAAAGCATGTGGGGAAGTAACAAATTGCTCACATATATTCGTTCTGAATTTTCACTATTCTTACTAATGAGAAAAAGCTTGATGAACACTTTTATTTAGCTGTAATTGTGCTGCATATTTAAAGGAGGAAGTGGTTAAAAATTCATATTTAAATCCAAAATATGATATCTGCCTTTTCAAATAAGCAATATATTTTCTTAAACATTTTTTCTGAAACATTTTTTCATAGCAGGCATATTTTCATAATTTTTCCTTTAGTTGTGAACTCACAATTATATTCTAATTTAAAATTTTTAAGATCCATTTTTATTAATCAGCCTCTATTACTACATAGATAATTACTATCTACTCTTTATTTTTTCCTTGAGAACTACTGAGCATTCTCTTTGATTGCGTTCTCCATTTTTCTATGCTTTCAAATATTGTGCAGTTTATGGTTTTATTTGAATATTTTCTTTTTAGTGCTCTTATTTCAGTTTGAAACCCTTCCTAACTCGCACTGATGATTTCCTGGCAAGATAATATTCCAAATGATGACAAGATGCATGTTAACTCTTACAAAAAGCTCATCTTTGGAGTTCCCTCTGTGGTACAGTGGGGATAAGTATCTGATTGCAGTGGCTTGGGTCAGCGTGGAGGCACAGGTTCGGTCCCCAGCCTGGCACAGTGGGTTAAAGAATCTGGGATTGCCTCAGCTCTGGGTTAGGTCGCAGCTGCAGCTCAGATTCAGTCCCTGCCCTGAGAACTTCCACATGAAAGAGAGAGAGAGAGAGGGAGAGAGAGAGAGGGAGAGAGAGAAGAAGAAGGAGAAGAAGAAGGAGAAGAAGGAGAAGAAGAAGGAGAAGGAGAAGAAGAAGAGGAGAGGAAGGAAGAGGAAAAAAGAAAGAAAAGAAAAAAAATTTAAAAAAAGCTCATCCTCTCATCCTTCTAATATTATCAACTATTTTTCCAGAAAACATATTTAGTAGCTTTGCAACCATAAAATTCACCTGGAAGAATGGGCCGCAGTGTCATCTTGCTCTCAAATCCTATCTTTTCTCTAGCAGGATGTTAGTTATGACCAGTTACTTTTCTTAATCTCCCCAACACCCAGAGCTATGGTTAGGTTTTCTTTTATGGACTGATATTTTAACAGGGTTTTTTTTTTTTGTTATTTATTTATGACATGATAATGCCTCTTCCAGAAAAAAACTTATTGCTTTTTGCCTTCTTGGTCTCAGATTTCTTCCATATGCATGCCCTTTCATTGCTGATTCTTCATATTTGATTTAATTATCTCTCTTTCCCCACTATCACTTTTTTGTAGAATTTTTTTTGATCTTCATTCTCTGTAATAGGCCAGAGCACTCAAATTTTTTTCTTCATTCATTCCCACTGTTCTAGCAAGCAGACAGGTTTGCACTGAGATCACACATAATTGGTGAGTACTGTGAACAGGAAGACATTCACAGCAGGGCCCCCTATGATTTATCAAAAATATTTCTCTAGGATCAAAATATCCTGAGTACCAGAAATACCATCCCTTGTGGCTTTCCCTAGCATATTTCCCTTCACTTGAGTCTAGCAAACTGATACATTAGCATACATTTTCACAGAAAACATCGGTCTTAACTAATTCCTCCTAAAGCTTTACAATTGATACGATTTATGGGAACTTCATGTCAGCTAAGATAGTTCTATCAAACAGCCTATCAAACAAATGCTATTTGACTTGCTGATTTCATATGTAAATATGTGTGTGTGTGTGTGTGTGTGTGTACATTTACATGCATACATACACACAATATATATTGGAAGTAGATTTTCCAGTTCTAGTCAAAACTTCATGTAGTCCTGGCAAACACTGTGAGAGACCCTCTAAGACAGAACCACCCAGCTGAATCACTCTCTAAATCCTAACTTCTAGACATTTTTTGAATTAGTAAATATTTAAGTCACTAAATTTTAGAATAATTTGTTGTTAGCTGATAACTAACAGCTCAGTGCCAACTCACCCATATCTCACCACTCAACATTAATTGGAGACTTTGCTTATGTAATATAAGATGAAGTTTGTTAGCAGATATTTGACACTGTCCAAGTGGTCCAAAAGGCAATTGATCCACACCATAAGGGCCTTGAAACATGATCCTATCCAAAAGATTCATAAAATGAGCATGAGCATTTTTGGTCTATAGCAAATGGTTTTATATAGAACCAAACGTCTTACGGACATTTTGAACAGGACCAAACATCCTGAATGGGATAGAGATAGTTCAAGGACTTCTAGCTTTGAAAGTCTGGCCTTATTTCCATCTTTTGAACCTCATCCCTGAGTGCCTAGACCGGTACTGTGCTGGGTCAGGTATCATGCTTGACAGTAAGACTTTTACAATTTAGCACTCAATCTCTAGTAAATACTAGCCTTTATTTTTATCATCAAAAGTTTAATCAGACTCCTTTAGGATGCTGGGCTATTCGTTTTTTTTTTCTGGTTAATATTCATGCTTTCTCACTCAGTATGCTTATATCACTTTTTCCTCCCTGGAGGCAACATGTCAAATTTATTACCTTGTATGCCAGCAATTACTGTTTTAGTCTACAGTATTTTGAAGTACCTATGCACACAGCCTAAACAGATATTAAATTCTGTTTTTTTTATTTGACCCCTCAAGTAGTCTTTGAATATGAACTGTATCTCAATTGATTTTGTATCCTCAGTGTCTACAACCATTTTTATCTGCCTATCTATCTATCTACTTACCTACCTACATATTCTCACATTCATTCAGGATGTATTTACTGAGAATAGCCTGGTATTCCCTGAGTTCCTCATGATTACATCTACTAGGAGAAAACAAGCAATGAACAATTAGGTAATCAAATTATCACTTCAAATTATGAATAATTATAAAGATAATGGACACAGGACTATTACATAGAAGAAGAAGGAAAATGCAGGTCCTTAGTAGATGGAGTGACAGGAGAACCCCTCTGAGGAAAGAACAGTTAAATAGACTTCTAAAAAAAGGGAATAATTCAGACAGACGAAGAGTCAATGAGAGAAGCCAGAAATGAGGAAGGATGCTGACTGCAGATTACAGAGCCACCTACAAAAAGATCATCAAAATAACCCGCTGATTAAGCTGAGACTTGTTGATCAATTACTGCATAAAGAGAGACACTGACTTTGAGAGTTTATCTGTAGCACCTCTGAAGGGTGATGCCAAGGACAAGATATTTTTGTATTTTCATGGTCTGATTTAAAGGCAGAACTTCAATATGGGGGCTTATTGTCATGGACAAGTTTCTTTATATAAAAATGTGGGTTTGATGAAAACAGTTAAGGCTTTGAGATGATTCTCAAAGGATAAACAGCTATGGAAAAACCTACCCAAGTGATTATCGTTCTGACAGAGGAATCCTTTACCTTAAGAAAGGCAAGTAGAATAACCTGTTTTCAGCAAGTTTTAGAAGTTCTAGAAGTTTTTGAAACAAAAAGTTATTTTTCTTTCTGGGCAAGAACTCTCGGGATAATAACATCATGTTTATGAAGCCAGTCTTCATTGTTTTAAAATCATTTTAAGCTGTATGGCTTTAGTCTAGATGGTGGCCATTTTCACTATAAAGTTGGAAAAGTAAAAGGGCCAGATTCCATATAATATCCTGAAGAACATGATGATGAATACATCTCCAGCACACAAAAACAAACATGTATTACTATGTTCTAATGAGAATAATGATCCTGTTTGCCTTCTGTAAATATCATTCTAGCTTTGGGTAGAAAATGGATCAGAGAGTGAAAGAGAAAACACATGTGACATTTTGCCTTTAGTTCTGTCCTCATTTGAACATAACAAGTCTCTCAACCTATGAGAATTTCATATTCCTAAAAAGAAAAAGATTTGTATTTCTAAGAGGGCTACATTTCAAGATAACATCAGAATGACAGAATCTTCCAAAAACATTATTGAATTATAAAGAAGTCTAAAATGTTTCTAAGTAAAAGGAACCAGGAGTTTTCAAGAAGCATTCTTAAAAGCCGTGCTTCCTGAAACCAGCGTAAAATAAGAATGCTTCTGAATTTTGCAATTCAAAATGGAACCTTTTCCTTGGAAATCAAAAGCTGACCCAAACTCTGTTCATTGAGAATTGCTGACTGCCTTGAAATAACAAGAGGTATTGGCCAGAATGGCCATCATCAAAAAGTCTACAAACAATAAAGACTCGAGAGGGTGTGGAGAAAAGGGCACTCTATTACGCTGTTGATGGGAATGTAAATTGCTGCAACCACTGTGGAAGACAGTATGGAGATTCCTTGGAAAACTGAAAGTAGAATTACCATTTGATCCAGAAATCCCAATCCGAGGCATCTATCCAGAGAAAATCATGATTCAAAAAGATACATGTGCTCCAAAGTTCATTGCAGCACTATATACAATAGCCAAGACATGGAAACAACCTAAATGTCCACTGACAGAGGAATGGATAAAGAAGATGTGGTACATATATGCAATGGAATATTACTCAGCCATTAAAAGGAATGAAATAACGGCATTTGCTGCAACATGGATGGACCTGGAAATTATCTCGCTAAGTGAAGTTAGTCAGACAGTGAGACACCAGCATCATATGCTATCACTTACATGTGGAATATAAAAGGACACAATGAACTTCTTTGCAGAATAGATACTGACTCACAGACATTGAAAAAACTTAACAGTTTCTAAATGACACATCTTGGATGAGGGATGTGCTAGGATGGAAAAACCATAAACTTGGGTTGTAATGATGGTTTTATAACTATAAATGTAATAAAATTCATTGATTAATAAAAAAATTTAAATAAATAACATGAGGTATAGGTACTTTTGGTTCCAATAGCTC
This sequence comes from Catagonus wagneri, assembly GCA_004024745.2. Classification (NCBI taxonomy): domain Eukaryota; kingdom Metazoa; phylum Chordata; class Mammalia; order Artiodactyla; family Tayassuidae; genus Catagonus; species Catagonus wagneri. The sequence continues at coordinate 1,309,797 of PVHT021183528.1, forward strand.
CTTATGCTTGGGAGACTTATGCTTTGCTTTGTTTTTTTCTTTTAGAGTCCCTCTGTGTGAAATAAATGACTTTTATCCTTGATTGTTCAAAATGTGTTTATGAGAAATTTTGACTGTTTAACAATAGAAAGAGAAATCATACAACAAATAGAGGGGTTTTTGTAACCATAAAGGCAAAGCTGAAGTCCAGCCATGGTGGTATGGACTAGTTTGGAGAAGTGGTAATGGAAAGAATTGAATGTAGCATGGCAGACTTTAAGGGGTACACAGTGAATCATTAATTCTACTATATGCTTTGTCCATTTTTATAGAGTAATGAATGCAAGGAATATTATAAATTAGCCTGGAATAGTGTAGAAGTCATTCTTTTTTATTCTATTTAATTTTTTCAATAAGCAAGTTTAAAAAATTCCTATATCTGCAAAAGTTTTCGTATACTTAACCACACCTAAGAACATGTGTAATTGTAAGGCCCATCTTGAATTCTTTACTTGCTCTTGCCTTCATCTATTAAAAAAATGAGCCTCAAAACCTAATGAGTTTCCCATGATTGTAGCTGTCACACTAGGCAGGAAGGCCACTTGATGAGAGTATTGCTCAATAAAATGTTGGTGTTTTATTCCTCATATGATAATCTCCAGTAGAATAAAAGTATCTCAAGAACCAGCCTTTTCAGAACCCATACCATCTTTTCCTCTCTTTTATTTTCTTACTATACTATAGAGTTTAGAACAGATGGGTAGAGTGACCTGGAGGGCATGAGTACTTCATGAGATCCAAGATGGGTATTATCGTGCCCAAGCTAGTGGCCAGGAATACTAGAAGTAACTCCAAATAGTAGTAAAGACAGAGGGGGTTGAGCCACTGCCAGAGGCTTGTTGCCAGTCCAAATGTCCTAGTGTGTCACCATCTGGCCTAAGTGTTAAAGGTTGCCAACCCCTTAAGTTAGAGCAATCACATGTACCAGCAGGTATTCTGTCTTCCATGATCATCAAGAGATTGGTTCAAACACTACATTTTATTGAAATACAGTACTGAGATTCTTTCTGTAGTTATGAAAATAATATTCAAAATAACTTGTTTAAGTGTCCTTGAAATTAAGTATAACCCCTCATTCAGATAGTAAGTAAATTCCTTTGTAAAATGTAAAGGAAGTAGTGTTGCCTTCTTATAATGATGAAGTTGCTTATTATCATTAAAAAATACAGCCTTGTTAGAGGAAACTTGCAAAACTTTCAAAAAATTTCCTCCAAATTTCCAAAAAAATCTACAGTTTTTCTAATAACACTTTTCATTCTAATAAAACACTATTATAAGATTAAATTAATGTGGTACAGTATTCTTATAGGTATAGATTTATATTTCTCAGGGAATTTTCAACATATTGACAAGTTCTGACCTATTTTTTATGAAAGACTTAGTTTGAAATATTGATAATTATATTGACATAACTGTTGAAAATAAATATCCTGTTTTCTCACAAAGAGAAGAAATGAAATACCCTAGAATTATTGACATTCAGGGGACTCATTTCTATGAATCGCAAATGAACTCAAAAGGGAAATTATGCTAAATAGATTATGAGAGATGGGGTTCTTGTGGCCTAAAAAGATGTCCTCTAATTTTCTTATTAAAAAGTATAGAATTACGGGAGTTCCCGTCGTGGCTCAGTAGTTAACGAATCCGACAAAGAACCATGAGGTTGCGGGTTCGATCCCTGGCCTTGCTCAGTGGGTTAAGGATCCGGCGTTGCCGTGAGCTGTGGTGAAGGTTGCAGATGCGGCTCCGATCCCGCGTTGCTGTGGCTGTGGGGAAGGCCGGCAGCTACAGCTCCTGTTAGATCCCTAGCTTGGGAACCTCCACATGCCACAGGTGCGGCTCTAGATAAAGGCAAAAAGAAAAAAAAAAAAAAGTATAGAATTACAAAGTTAGTTAACATTGAATGTATTGAACAAATAATAATGAATAAATGTTTTTGACATTGCCTGGTGTTAATATTAGTACTATATTACTTTTATACTTTATTATTAAAATGAAGATGAATATCCTCGTATGCATATTTCTTTGACATTTGAAATTATATCATTGTAGATAGTTAAAATTTATAATGGAAGCTTAAAAAGGACAAGGAAGAAAGATGAAATTGGTAAAAGAGGAAATGATTTTTTTACAGCAATTCTTCAAAAGGCTCAAAGACTAAGAAAAGTATGAGTTTACTTCATTATTAAAAGTCCTTTGGGATTGTTGGGACACTTTTTTCCTTGGCTATCTGGAGATAGTCTTGGAAGTAATGACAGACCTTCATAGTAACTGAATAACACCAATACACTGGCAATGTAATGAAAAACATAGAACATTACTATGGGAAAAGCTTTAAGTTACCAACTTAATAAGGTAAAATAATCATAATAATTTACATTTGTATGCTAGTTTTCAAGTTTCAAATACTTACCCAGGCAACTCCAAAAACCTAAAATTCTAGAGAATAAAAACTTCTCAACTATAAAGTATTTAAATTAAATATACATCACTTAGAAATGAGTCAATTCTTAAAATTATGAACTAGAACATTTACTAGAAAAATCTTTTCCCACAAATATTATTCTCCCTAAAAATGTTTTAATAGGAAATTTTCCAGATGTATTTATTTTGCTTTGAATAACTTTATTATATATCCAGCAGAGATATACAGCTGGATAAACGTCTAAAATCACATTTCACAGAAAGCTTGTGTTGGAAGTTGGCTTAATACGGGCATGCTTTAATGCTTGTTTTCCTCTTTTTTAGTTCCATATATGTATAGCATTACCACTGTATTAAAACTATAATTTTCAGAAGACTAAGAAACATCTCTTTCATACAAATGGACTCATAATTATTTAACATTAAATAATGAGAAAAAAGTGAGGTAGGCAATTTAAGAAATAAATGAAATTTTAGAATATGATTGCTCCATTAGGTACGAAACTGGTTCAAGTCCAACAAGGCCATAATCTATAATAATTAGGATCAACTGTTCTACCTGAAAGCAATTCACTGCATCTTTACTAAGGAAAAATTTTTAAGTTAACATGCAGCATTACTAAGTCTGGGACTGTAAATCACTGGTCAACTATGTCATACTAAACCATTCTCCAAGATAATCCCTGAGTTGTCTCTCAATATAGAACAATGAAAAAGACACTTTTCCCCTTATTTATGTTTCACATTTTTTTTTTACTTTTTATCACCTTATGATCATAAGTAATCTCCAAAGATTATTCTTGTCACGAAAGTATTTATAGATTTTGATCTGGCCTGATTATTTACATAGGTGTTACAAGAATCCTCATTAACTATATGAGGTTTCTTGGGTTTGCTCTGTAAATCTAGAACCATTCATATTGAGCAATTGCAAATGCAAGAAAATTAACTTCTGCCTGGAAATTTGGATACTGAACCTCAGACTGGGCTTGAAAAGCTTTTATTGTTTGCTCTTCTATTCCAAAGCTAGAAAACCAGTCTTAAGAAACTTTTTCTACTAGATTTCATGCACGGTACTCAATTCAGGTAAGTTCCCCCATATATGCTAATATCTCTTACTTCCCTGAAAATAACTTTTTTTACCCTGTGAGAAAATGAGACTCAGCAAACTAGGTATACAGTCAGGGCTGTGTGAGCCAACATGATGACATTCCTATAGGCCGCATGGCAAAGCATTTCACAAAATTTTTGATGAGTATGGGCTGAAAGTACCAGGTCCATACACAAGGTCAACCCTTGTTTCCTAATAGTGAGTTTGCTGTGCCTGATTAAATGAGACTCATTCTCAACTACAATGCTTCTGGTATGGCCTTAGCTGCACAATCAAACTGTTCAAATATATCCTGGTGAATAGGAAGACAGGTTTTTATTGAATAGATAAAAATTACTGTATTTCTCTAAAATGGAATGAAGCTCAAAAAAGGTATTTGTTTCCGAATATGGAGTAAGAGCAAGAAGGGCAAGGAAGTCAGTAAAAACCAGATACCATTAAAAATCTTTCATTTCAGTTGAACAAAAACAGACTACTAAATTGAGTGCTAGAGATATTTCTTCACATGTACATAAAAATAGAATTTTTAGAATATTATCCACAGTTTTCCACACAACCACAGTAAAAATTCCACTCATCGGTTGCTTGGTCTTGGGCGATCAATTATTTTCTGTTGGGTTGTGACTCAACAGTGTGCTTTCATGTAGTATATCTGTTTCCAAACTACAAAGAAATCTGGGTATAGAGACTCATCAACCAGTATGATCTGAAAGTGGCCCAAGTTATGCCAGCTTGGAAGCCTGTACCCAATAGTCTATTTTGAAGGATTAATAGTTTAAAGTGTCTGACACAGTTCTTTCCATGAGTCATTGTGATTGTCTTTTTACAGTTTAATACACTAATTCCAGATGCAGCTTGTAGCAGAGCCTTCAGGCAACCATCAGAGGGAACCAAAAACCTGTTTGATAATGATCCTAGATGACTGTTGTCAATTTATTATAGTCACCAACAGTATCAGAACATAGAAGAAAAAAATTCTTCATTGGGGTACAGGGGCGAGTATAAGAATTTGATCAATGTTTCCCATGACTAAGTACAAACAAAGGGATACAAAGATATTGACAAATATCCCAGGTATTTATACAATACCTGAACTATTCCTATCAATAAATTTGAGCTCTACACCCTTAACTTTGGGTAATATAAGCATCCTTTCTGATTGATATTTCTGTTCAAGTCTTTCAAATGTATTGAGCTAATTAACAAATACAGTTCATAACAAACAAACCTATTTCTAACATCTATTTTTATAAAGGGAAAGAACAGATCTACATGATCTACCAGGGCCCTCCTGGGAATGTAAAAGATAGTTTTAGGTGTAAATATTTTCCTTGTAATTTTTATTTACTTTTTTAAATAAATGGAGGGACCAATTTGAAATAGAAAAATCAAAAGATTAAAAGATATTTTGGCCACTAGATTAAGGTAGAAACATGGGTGCCTGGGCAATACAATTTTAAGGAAGCTTAGCTCTTTTTCATGAGAGGAAACTTTGTTCTATTTTTAACAATGAAGGACATGATAAAGTCATCTCAAAGAAGATAAAATCATTTTGGTGGGCCATGAATCTCTACTACCCGGGCAGATTGCACAGAAGGTAAAAGATGATCATTTACTATTTAACAGTGAGAAAGCCAAATTCTGGTTTGGCATTAATATTTGGCAGTTAATGCTTCATAGCATTTTTAAAATAAACACATCAAACTGAGCCAACTTTGGCAAAAATATTTACACTGCCCTATGTGTCTTTACAGATCTAGCATTTGCAGATATTAGAAATCAAGGCAAGTAAAAACTCCCTTTCTGCATGAATTGCAAACATTTTCATAAACATGCACATTTTCATTTCAATTATTCTCTTTCAAATTATGGAATAACTAGAGACTTTAAGACTGCTCTTGTTATATATTGACTCTAAAAACAAAATTGTATTACTTTACATATTTATATTTCTCAATCACTATTTTCCTCAGGATAAACTCAATTATTCATATCAATTATAAATTTTAACCTAAAGAAGTGCTATCAATTTAAAATAAAATCCCTGGTAATGGTCCATTGAGAAATGTCTCTCAAATTCAAGCACATTAGCATATTGTCGCAATTCATAAAGAAATATACTACAATTTTCTACTGCCACATACATTTCTTTTATATCTTTTTTAAATGGCATCACAACTATCTTTACTAATATGAGCTAAAGGAATAGCCTTTTGAAATACATCAAAATAAGCAAAACGTGTAAATTTTAAACTGTTTAGTGATCAATGTTTTTTAGTATTCACCATTGTGAAGAAAATAAACAGCTTTATGAATAATATTAACATATTTATTTAATATTTAATCACATTTCAGGTTACTTAAATCTTAGAAACAATGTTCTAGCTGATGCACAACACATGACTACTGCTATAAAAATGTTTAGATTGTCATTCAAATTTGTTGAACTCTAATTCACCTTTTCAAATTCTTAAATATTAAATAAATGAGTAACGTAAGCTCATGGGATAAGTAACTTAATAAAAGACATTTAGGAAATTCAGACTAAAGAAGATACTTTATAATAAAACAAACAAACCTTATAAAAATAAGACGTATTCTTGTGCTATACTTAATGATGAAGCTGAGAAAAAGATAATATTGCTTCTTTTTTACTTTCTTAGAACAAAATTATTAAACCATTCCAATTTGTCCAAAGATACTTCATAATTATCTTAATCTGGACTCATTAAGTATTTCTGAGGAAACAGTAAGAAGGATTTCATTTTAAGCCAAGCATTTTATAATGCTGAAAATTCTGTTTCTTTAATTTCTGTGAATTGTGGAAATACCCTTTATACATTAATATGAATAGTATGCATTTAATTTGAAAGATGTACTAATGTGGGAGTTCCCACTGTGGTCCAGTGGTAATGAGCCTGACTAGTATCAATGAGGACACAGGTTTGATCCCTGGCCCCGCTCAGTAGCTTGGGGATCTGGCCTTGCTGTGAGCTATGGTGTAGGTCGCAGATGTGGCTTGGATCCTGCATTCCTGTGGTTGTGGTATAGGCTGGCAGCTATAGCTCCAATTCCTAGCCTGGGAACTTCTATATGGTGCACATGCAGCCCCCAAAAACAAACAAAAAGTACTAATCTAGTAATACACTCTAGATATAGCAAAATACTTCACACTCACCAAAGAAAAGGTAAACGCTTTCCTTAATGCTAGATCTGAGACGTAGAGAGAATTTATGGCTTTAGAACTGCAACTTCAGTCACATATTAGAGATAAACATAGTCATGACCACAAACAACTACTCTCCTTGCCAGCAGGCACAATATTCTTAATTCTTTGAACTCACAAATAGATGAACAAATACACGATGAAAAATAAACATAGATTTGATTCCCTGTCATCTTTTATGTGAAAGAAGATTGTTCTCCCTTATCTGTCAGAGATCACCAAATGGTCACCACATTACTCAGTGTCCATCCTTAGTTCTCATCTCCATGAGACAGAAACAAACCAAAACCCACATAACATCAGTTAAAAAACAAAGAAACTTTGAGATTCCCAGAGTCAAAAAATTAGAGCACTATTGTACTCAGGTTTTGCTCCATAAGCCAAAAAAAGAAAAAAAGAAAAAAAAAAGATGTGCTCAAGCTTAAATACACCCTAATACACCTTTAAGTGTACACTCTTCTCCAGCAAGGCAGTTTACTTGGCCTCCTCAGGTGAGGTCACTTGTATATTTCAGTGGATGATCTACAAGACTACTAAACTCTAATTTTCAAAAGGTTCAATAACATGACTCATATGTAAATACAACATGAGAATGTTTTACCTATTTAACTTTTTCAGTTAATGATGGAACCAGACAATATTAAAACTGGTCCAAAGAGCAACTGACAAATCATATATAGACAGATAGATGGAAAGCTTGCAAGCTAAGAAGTAGAGATAGAAGTAGAGGTATAGATATATAATTTAATAAAGAAATGTTGTATAAGATGGCTGCACTAAATGCAACTGTTATGTCAAATAGAACCATAAACTAACTTTTGATATTATTTGTTCTACTAGGTAGAATTTATGTGCATCTCTTCCTGACAAAAGTCTATTGACTTGTAACTTCACTAAATTTGGGATATTCTGTCTTTAATGCTTCGATAAGCCAATATCTGAGTCACAAATACAGCTAAGATAATGTATTTTTAATGCTTTCATTCTAATTCATAAAACTATATTTTATTCGTATTCTATTAAGGTATAACAATTATTTACTGACACATCTTTCATCATCTAACAAATTCCATGGGTCAAACATCTGGGAGAAGTCAGTATAATCCTCTTCTCAGGTTCTCATAAGGCTGCAAAGTATCCTCTGGACTATATTCTTATCTGGCGGTTTCCCTTGGAAAGAACTCAGTTTCATGCTTATTCAGATTATTGGCAAAATATATTTCCTTGCAGCTGTATGTCCAAGGTCCCCTAATTCTTCTTGGCTGTTTGTTGGAAATACCCTTAGATCCTGGAGGTCATTAGTAATTCCCTGCCATGAGGCTTTTTCCATATGTAGTTCACAAAATAGCTCTTTGCATTTTCAAAAAAAATTCTCTAACTCCTAAGTAGTCCTATCTAAAGTAATATAATCATGTTCATGACATCCAATCATCTTTGTTATATAATCAACCTAATCAAAGGAATGGCATCACATCACTTTCGCCTTTTTGTTGTTGTTAAAAATAATTCATGGATTCTGCCAACATTCAAGGGAAGGATATTACAAAAGAATGATATGCACTGATGGATCACTTTAGAGTTTATCTGCACATAGAGGTATACTTCTTTTAAAATCATATAACGTTGATAAGATTTGAGAAATTTTATGGCCGATGATATCATAAAAATAAGAAGACACATAGAGAGAATAATTGAAATTATAATGAAAGACATGGGATATTGAGTTTAAAGTAATGTGGTTATTAGCCATCTTCATCAACCTGGCATGAAGTAGACAACTGGAAGTAGACGTTTATCGATGATTTCATTCTTTTGTTATCAATTCAGTCATCTATTCAGATGGTGCTATTGAGTATTTAATTATATACCAGCTATCAAAATGCTAAAATACAAACATGAGTACAAAAGAAGTCATTGCCCTCAAAAACCCACAGTCTTCTAAAATATTCAAATATTAATTACAATGAAATGTAATAAATCTTTAATGGGAAGCACAGGGAGGTTCCCAGGCTAGGGGATGAATCGAATCGGAGCTGTTGCCGCTGGCCTATACCACAGCCACAGCAAAGCCAGAATGAGTTGTATCTCTGACCTACAACACAGCTCATGGCAATGCTGGGTCCTTAACCCAATGAGCGAGGCCAGGGATCAGACCTGTGCCCTCATGGATACTAGGCAGATTCGTTTCCACTGAGCCATAACAGGAACTCCAAATGGAGGTATTTTTGTAGTAGCACAAAAGAGAGGAATATGGAGCCTCATTGGTATCAAGAAAAGTCTCACTGGAAAAGTGTATTTGAGGCTGGATTCTTAAGGATAAATCAGTGTTGTAGGGAAGTTAGAGAGAAGGCTGTATTGCAGTGACAGATCTTCAAACTTAGCAGAGAGAATAGGACACCAAAAGAATGGGAACAAGTCATACATTGGGATCTTCAAGAATAAGACTGAAGATAAGCGATTTTGAGGAGGCATGTTACTTAGAAAGTGGTCTGACTTGCAGGAGCAAGGTATTAAAATGAGAGTGATATTAGAATGCAGAGATTAAATAACTGGTGTAAGAAATAGTAGTTCAATTCTTCCAGGGCCTACTTAGGAAAGAACAGACTGTGACCCTAAGTGATTGAGAGTTGCTTCAGAAAGGTTTAGTCCCCCTCACTCTCTGGCTATGCTTGCTTATGGCCTAAGCTGGCACCTATGGCACTAGAAAAAGTTCTTGGAGTCAAGGATAGATAAGCCATTTATGCCTGAGATATTGGCATGCCAGATGAATACTCAGGAAACTGACCATAGCATCTACAGGTGAAAGTAGAAGTGGGCCAAAGGATATGAGGGAGGTACCAAAGATCTCTGCTATGGAGATTAAGCCAATAAGGTGCATCCAGAAATCAATAAGTAATTTTATAGAGCTGAAGTATAAGAATGAGATGGAAATACTGTAGGAAGAAAGTTCTGAGTGGAGGTCTAGTAAGATATGAAGAGACAGATATTTTGGCCACCAAATAAGATAGAACTAGGACTTGAAAATTCCACTAAGTAATTTAATAATATTGATATATAAGTTAATTTACTCATAAAATTCAGTTTGTTTCTTTATAAGGGTTCAATGTATATATGTATACATTTATGCATACACACATAGATGCAAATGTGATGTGATAATAAAGCAGGTGTTATTTAAAATACCTTTTAAATTTCATTTCAAACAGTTGGTTAACATTTTTCTTGAACAAATATCTTAATTTACTTAATTCTTTTTATCAGACCATTCTCATTTTTTCAGCTTTATTTATCCAAAAGACAAATGTCTCTACTAACAAATTATTTTTCATTCTTTTGGATTATTCCCTTAGAATAGGTCTCAGAAGTAGAATTTTTTGGCTAAAGTTAATTGATACTTTAGGAGTACTAACAATTTCTCTTATGTTTTCGTCAAAAAGAGTGAAGCTAGAGTTAAATCAAGAAGAGATGATGATAATGATAACCATTTGGATGATGATAACAGTGACCATAGAGATAATAACGTTGTAGCTCTTCTTCCAAGATTACTCATCCGTCCAAATCTCACCTCTGAGTTTTCACACTTTTGTATAGTTTCCTCCCCTTGAATTTGGATGGTTCTATTACTCATTTATATCAAAAGAATGTGGTCCACATGATGCTAAATGTGTTCAACAGATTGTTAAAATATTGTTATGGCTTATTCCTTGGCCTCAGGCTTCTTATCCCATGGGAAGCTAGCCTCTGTTTACGAAGTTCATCTGTTCTGGGACTACCATGTTGCAAGCAAGAAGTTTAAACTGTCAGGAGGAAAGGTCAAATGGAGAGAGAGATGCCTGGCTACTAAAGGTTGTTCTTGCTACTGTAGAAGAAGTATAAAACATGTGTGAATCTAGAATAAATTATCTCAGATGTCCATCCCAGTCAAGCCATCAGGTAATTCCAGCCCAGCCACCAACTGATTGGAACTACAGAAGGGACTCCAAGTGGGAATCACCCTAATAAGCTCAATCAACACACAGAATCATGAAAGAAAGACAGAGAATACAATCATTACTTTGAGCCATCAAGCTTTGTGTTTTGATAATAGATAACCATAAAATAATAACAGTAAAACAACAATGAAAACTACAGTGTGCAAAGAATTTACTATATTCCAGGCAAGATGCGACAGTAAGTTATTACAAACATTAAGTTAATTCGCCAACACTATGATATGTACATCATAATTTTACCTTTAATAAATAAGGAAGTTTAGGTTCACAAAATTTTTGTAATTTGTTGAAGGTCACACAGACAATGAAAAGGTAGAATGAGCCCTTAACTCAAGTAAATCTAAATTTAACTCTGCTTTTAATTATCTCTACTAAAATATCTACAGTAACACCCCTCATCAGCACTTACATTTTGCAAAGTTTACTGGTGGAAAATTAATTTGCATTTTAACTTTAGCTTTTATATCTTTACTTTTAAGTGATACATTTTTCAGTCTCGGAAAACAGGAAGTGAATCTGAACTAATAATGATATCAGTAAAGTAATGAGTAAATATATATATATATATCACTTTTCTAAATTCTTTTTGGTAACTTAATACTCCCAACACACCTATGATAGAAACAATTTTATCAGTCACACTTACAGGTAGACGTTTGAAACAGAGAAAGTGTTCAGTAGCTTGCCCAACACTGTCAGGGTCAGGATCTGAACGCAGGCAGCCTGCATCTGGAACAGTGTGTCTGCTTAAGAAAGCAGGTGTATACTGTGCCATGTAAATATACCACAATGTTAATATTTACAACAAAAAATATTGCTCTCTCAAAACTGAATGAAACTATTACAAAGTGGCCACTATTGATTTTTGAGAATTCAGTAAGCAACAATAGTCAAGATATGGAAACCAACAAAATGTCCAATGTCCATCAATGAATGAATGCATAAAGAAAATGTGATCCTGTCACGTGCAACAAAATGAATGAACCTTGAGGACATTACTCCTAGTGAAATAAACCAGTCACAGAAAGACAGATAATTGCATGATTCCACTTATATTAGATATAAACTAGACTCATCAGAACAAAGAATGGGATAGTGGTTTCCAAGGCCTGGAGGAAACGGAAATGGGGAGTTGCTATTCAATGTGTATAAAGGTTTAGTCATGAAAGAAGGATAAGTTCTAGAAATATGCTGTACAACATTGTGTCTATCGTTTACAACCATGTTAGTCACTTAAAATTCATTAAGAAGTTAGATTTCCTATTAAGTGTTCTCACCACAAAAAAAAAAAAAAGATTTTGTATAGTACTAGAGACTATTTGCCTGGTAATTAAAAATTAGAAACATTCAATATCACTTTATATGATAGATACAAAAGATGTTATGGTTACAAAACATTTCTATGTCAGTTTAACCTTTAAACATTGTCTCCAAAAGCCTTGAGATGGAAAGCAATTTTCATTTGTTTGGTCCAACTGTTGGTGTTTTTTGAGTCTAAAGAGTAAATGAAATACCAGTAAATTTGGAGGGTATAACACATGTATCTAAGGAATTACAAAAAAACAAGTCCCTATAAGACTAACTTAATTCCTTATTAGTATATGATTCAATCTATATAGTGCTTCATTGATTGCTTGCTGTGCAGGCAGCAAAGGTTCAATGTTTACTGAATGCAGATTTATGATAGGAGATGAGGAATGAGCCAAGAGATTGAATGATCCTTAATAACATTAGTGTTTGGATTTCATGTGCCCTTGGTATCAACAAGGACAGTGATATTTCTCCAAGACTTTTATTGGTGAGGCTGAGCATGTGTTTTTCAAAGCCTGGTAAACGGACGAGCAGATACAATGTCAGGCTGAAGGAAAACATTGACTCCCATCTTTAAGATTTCCTGTATAAAGACACCTGCTTGCCTAAACGTTCCCTTTTCTGGCCATTCACTTTATTTTCTCTCAAACCTAGGTTTGCCAACTGCGTTTTGTTTTGTGTAGAAATGCACAGTTTACTTGAATTGTAAACTATGTTTTTCAAAAAGAATAATTCTAATTGCATTATAATATTTAGCTCCAAAAGCCCACTAGATTAATTTACTAGGGCTTCTATAACAAAGTATCACAGACTAGGGGGCTTAAACACAGAAATTTAGAGATGGTTGTCTTCTCCCTGTGTCCTCATATGGTCTTCCCCCATGTCAGTGTCTTAGTCTCACTTTTATAGGGACACCAGTCATTTTGGATTAAGGTCCACTGCAATTAGTTTATTTAACACTAATTACCTCTTTAAAGATCCTATCTCCAAATCACCTTCAGAGGTGCAGAGGGCTAGGATTTCAACATCTGAAATGAAAAGGGAGCGAAATTCAGCCCATAATAGCTACCCTCCCTCCACTGTTGCCCAGTCCTATCCACCACAGATGTTTACTAGTTAAAGAATCCACAATTCAGGAAGCTGATTCAGTGGCAAATTTTTCTTCCCTTAAATTAGTGAATGTACAGATGTCAAAAATGGCCAGAGAGGAAAAATTAAGTGAAGGCATCAAATACCTCTTCAAAGCCTTCTAAAAGGTAACAACTTACTGTAATTACATTCAGTTCCACCATAACAAGCAATCCCTTCTGTGAAAATTTTCTGCAATGAACAGACTAAATATTTTAGATGATACCTGACATGATTAAGGGAACAATCTGTTATTTATCAAATTAGGTAGCTGTTGTTCACAAGTATCCTTTTCCCAAACATTATGAAAGGGAAATGTTAAATCATCAAATGGCATTTAGGGTTTTATAATATCTACAGTATATTGAGGGAAATTATGGAATCATGGGAAATATAAAAATAATATTTGGGAAAATGTAGATTATAAAGACAACCAAAACAGGCTTTACAAATTTTATAAATTTCATATGGATAATAAGAGCTGATGGCAATTGCAGGATCTCCTAGGTGCCTGTTAATAATACTTCAGTGTCTATCTCTGCCCCTCCTATTCAAAAAACCCATTTTAACCATTTAAGGACAAACCTGTTATGAGTACATATTAACTTCTATTTTATTTTCTCTTTTCTCTTTTTTATTTTATTTTTTTAATGGCCGCACCTGTGGCATATGGAAGTTCCTAGGCTAGGGGTCAAATCAGAGCTGCAACTGAGGCGTGCATCACACATTGCCACTGAAATGCCAGATCAGAGCTGCATGTGTGACCTATGCCACCGCTGGTGGCAACTCGGATCCTTAACCCACTGAATGAGGCAAGGGATCCTACGTCCTTATGGACATCGTGTTGGGTTCTTAACTTGCTGAGCCACAATGGCAACTCCTAAAGTCCTTTGGCTTGAGGATACTGCTTTATACCCTTAATTAAGTCAGTTCCTATTAACCTGACATGAAATACACCAAAGACATATGTTGCTGGATAATATTCTGGAAAAATTGATTTTCTAGGGGAAGAAACAGCATACAAAGTGCATATGCTGCAAGGTAAAATGCTATAGGTGGAATAAAAAAATTAAACATATACAGCTCCAAAATTCTGAGAAAAGGGCTCTTACCATTAGTTGAGATATTTGGGAGGGATCTGTGATCGTGACCATAGTTGTACTGGGTTTTGTATTGTAAAATAGTTAGATTTCAATTCCAAGTAAACACAATAGGATGAGAAAGACACAGGAAAATGAATTAAACATCCATGAGGAACTTTGAGATTTGTTTGGCTGAAGTAAAGAATAGACGAAAGGCAATAAAAATTAGAAATTAGGACCTAAACTTAGAAATTTGAATTTCATCTGTTGTGTAAATGAGGTAATTCTGAAATGAGGCCTCAGAAGAGGAAGTGAGGGCAGAAATTTCATTGCTTGTTTGGGCTCTTAAGTCATTATAGTAGGATAAGTGGGACAAGTCTAAGATTTATTGATTTCTTAGGGTGAAAAATCATGTAAGCAAGGTCAATTCTTAGGCGAGGAGGAACTGTTGCTGGCAGTCCTAAGGCATTCTATGACTCTAACTGCATAGCTAATAATTGTGATTCTTCTGGTTCTCAGAAGCACAATTGTTCATTCCTTTTAAAAGAGATGGATACACTTTGGGTTAATATTTACTGATGAAGCAAGACACAAAGTCACTAATATCTCAGTGTATAGTTATTGTGAAGAAACTTGTTACAATGGCAAATGAAATTCAAAATAGAAGATTTACAACAAAGAGAAGTCACAGTTCTGGAATTACTTCAAAATATGTTAGAGCTTTGGTGTCCAAAATAATAGCCACTGGCAATTGTGGCTATTTAAATGCAGAGTAACTAAACTTAAGTAAGATATAAATTTCATTTCCTTAGTCATCTTAGCTATACATCAAATAATAGCACATGTTGCTGGTGACTACATTTTAGGAAAAACAAATATATGACTTTGCCATCATCACAGTTTTGAACAGTGCTGCTTTAGTACTAATTTAGTGTATTAACAAATTAAGAGAGGGTAAAACAATTTATTTTAAAAATATCCCATTAAATATAAGATATATAGTTTTATTTTATTATATTATAACATCATGTTAAATTGAAGACTAAATTTTAAATACGTACGCCTGGGTATGTTTAATTTTGTTTAAATAATACAAATCTGTGGAAAGCAAATCATATATATCAATTATTAAATGACTATTTTTACAAATGTATTTTTGCCTTTAGAATATTTGGAGAGTTCTTAATATCAGATATCAAAAATATTCATTTTAGTAAGTGGGTATTTTGAGATTATAAAAGCAGGAGTTCGGAGTAAAAATCTCCACCCTTCAGAGTATGAAACACACATCGACATCTTTCCTTACACTGAAGACCACTAGCTTAATGTATTATCAAGAATGGTTTATGTGAGAAAATGAGTGTATGTATAACTAGGTCACTTTGCTGTATAGTACAAATTGAGAGAACCCTGTAAATCAACTATAATAAGAAAAATTTAAAAAAAAGAATGGTTTAAATAAGCAGCCTATCTAGAAATTTTGGCTAGAAAGTATAGCTGAAAAGGATTTGATTTATAAAGTAACAAAGGTCTTAGCTTGTTCTAATAAGATATTATTAGGTTATTTTTAATGTTTCCTTGGGAGATAAAAGTCTGACCCTTTTAAAAGCCTCCTCATCCTCCTATACAAATAAACTGTAAATTCCTACTTTGCTCTGGGGGCACAATTCTGCATGGACAAACTTGTTTAAAAGTAAAGGCTTCCATCACAGTCTCTTCTAATGGAAGCAACAGGGATGAAATGGAGAATTTAGGAACAGAACATTGAAACTTTCTTTTGTAACATTTAGGTATTTTTCTGGAACTAGTGGAGCAATTATTTTGGTCTACCCATGAAAAGAAAAGCCTTTGGTGTCCTGCCTCTCCTTGCTGCAATAATTTTGCTGCCAAAGCTAAATTTTTTGAACTTTCATGAAACACTGTATATCAGAAACTGAAGGCAACAGCATGAGTACAAAGCACTTTTGAATATCAAATTGGAATAATCAAGACATTGTGAAAGGTATATTTACTGATTTTTAGAGGCAATGACTTGCCTTAACACTCTTGTCACTCTACGTATGTCTGTGCCTTTGATTTTTCACATCTCTTATGTTTATGCTTTTTTATTGTTCTTAGATGGAACCTAATGTATTTGAATTTTGTTTTCACATTTGTTTTCTACAGTGGTTTTATTGTATAGAATATCTGACCTCGGACTCAAGAATGAAAATCAATTAACTTCTAATGAATCCTTATACTCTGCAAATATTTGCAGTTACAAAATGAATTGGGTGCAAATGAACAAATTATTTATCTTACTTTAAATTTTGGTTAGAGATATGACCCAAGAAGTATTGCAAGATTCTCTGAAAATTCATATTATGGAAATTTTACAAAATCTGTAATGGCAGAGGATATTAAGTCCAAAAATTGTAGCTCAACCTGAGGATGACCTTTATGAAGTCTAGTAATGAAAAAAGATATTTATGAAAATATGATGCCTTGGGTGACAAATGGAATTTTCTCCTCCTAGATATAAGAAAACTTATTTTCACTGTTTACGATGCAAGAACTCAAAGTATGAACAATGTAATATTGTATACAATGTTGGCATGATGAAGAAAGAATTTCTACTTGAGGAACTTAGTGCTCTCCAAAATATAGAAACTAATCAGCAGAAACTAATGACTTTTAAAGTTCATTTCACCCATAAAGCTGTTAATATTTCTAACTTTGAACTTATGTATTCTTACATATATTTATAATTTTTCCTTAAAATATATTTATGCTTATTTTTAAAGATAAAATATATTACATGGCTTTGAATAAATCAAAAATGCATTGTTATGCTAAAAGAGTGATTTGAATTTGTAAACCGTAAATAAAAATACTGATTCTAGGGAAATATTTATTTAAACCCACATTGTATGACATTTCATTTAAAAGTAAAGATATATTATTGCTATACTATTTGTAAAATTTTTTGCTTTTTTGTATAACTTGCAATTAGAGAATTTTAATTTCAAAGTTTGAAAAAACCTAGATATTTGTTACCCATTTTGTTATTCATACCTATTGCTCAACTTACAATGAGAAAAATTACGTTTTTTTTTTTTTTTTAAATGCTACAGTCCTGGCCTATGGAAGTTCCCAGGCTATGGGTTGAATCAGAGCTGTAGGTGCCAGCCTACACCACAGCCACAGCAATGCTATGGGCTGGGAGCCATGTCTGAGACCTATACCGCAGCTAACAGCAACAAAGGATCTTAACCCAGTTAGGGAAACCAGGGACTGAACTTATATCCTCATGGATACTAGCTGGGTTTGTTACTGCTGAGCCACAAGGGAACTCCAAGAAACTCTTCTGTCTTCGGAGTGGAATGAAAACTCTTCTTTAAATTGAGCTAAAATCAGTTTACTGATAGTCATAGCCATTGGGTTTAGGCCTTCCCCACATAAATGCATTAGGTATTAAACATCTCTTAAAGCAGTTTTATATTACTTTGTAACTTTTTCATTCTAACAAATATTGTACACATGAAAAAGACCTTAAGCATTTAAAGAAAACTAGGACATGGTACTTGATCTCTAGAAATTTAAAATTATAGTCAATTAATAATTAATACTGCATATTTTCCTTCTCAGTTTCTCATTAGGTATCTTCATCAACCCCCCATTTGAGGTCTAGCTATCCCCATTCCAATTATTATATTAATGCCTCATTACATTTCTCTCTCTAGTTCCATCCTCTTTGCTTTTTTGTTTCCTTCCTACTTTCATTCTTTCCTTCCTTTCTTCTTTTCTCCCTTTCTTTTTCAATTGTGCCTTTTTTCCTTCCCACCTTCTGTCCAACAGTTACTGCTCACTGGGATGAATTAATTGTTATATACCATTTCATTTTGTTCATGGCTTCTGTAATGACACTGATTTTCCACTTATTTTAAGTCAAAATGTGGTAGTTCTTTTGTTAAAAAAAAAATTCTCTTGACCTTTCCTGATCAAAAATATTATGTATGTTATAAATACAGAAAACTATATTATGATATGATATACTCTCATTTGTATCAACATAATTACATTTATATCCTGCAAATTAAGGAATACAAACAAATTAAACTTTGTTCCTACATATGTGTGATAGCATATAAGAAATAAATAAATCTGACGACTTGAGTAACCTTATAATTTTTCAACTGATTACAACAAGAAATCAGTTGTTCAGTCAAGAAAACACATTTATAAGAAGGCCTTGAAGTTGAAAAAAAGAATATGAATGTTATATATAATCAAATAATTGACTAATGTAATTTTACTTTTATTGCAAATACACTTGGCATTTTCTTAGTAGGTTTGTACAACCATATTTCTGATTGCAGTTATCAGTAAAAGCTTGAAACTTCAGTATTAACTTGATTGAAGAGAGAGTCGAGGAAAAAATAAATGGAAATAGAAAAGTGCCTATGCCCTTCAACTGTGGTAATGAACTAAGGAAGAGTTGGAATGTGCTAATATTGTAATATGCTAATCTTTTGAATACTGCTCAGATCGGATTTTCCATTGTGGCAGATCAGCACAATGGCTCCAGGAAGACCATCCTGATGAGACTGCTATTTGACTGTAGGCTCCAAATTGCATGCTACATAAAATTCTTTCTCTATTCTTAGGTTCAGATCAATTTGCACACTACTCTGCACAATTCTGCTAATCCCT
Organism: Catagonus wagneri; assembly: GCA_004024745.2. NCBI lineage: Eukaryota > Metazoa > Chordata > Mammalia > Artiodactyla > Tayassuidae > Catagonus > Catagonus wagneri. Next base: position 1,328,802 of record PVHT021183528.1, read on the forward strand.
CCGCAAAAAGTATGAGAGATTGCAGTATCTCAATAAATAACTGACCTCTTCGGTGAAAAAATAAAAAGAGAATTTGCAGCTTCAGATGTCTTAAATTTTAGGAAAATAAATCCACATTAAAATAAATGAATAATTTACAGTATATAAAAATAAATTACTTTGGAGACTAGCAAAGCTAGTTTGCTCTTCTTAGAGGATACAGAGACACGAAGAAGTGCCATCGTAAGGGGAAATCACTCAATTTTGCAAACTTTTCTTTTGGAAAGTGGGAGACATCAGTAAAAAAATAATAAAGAGGAAACTAACATGTGTGGAAATTGTTTATTGGTCTAGCATAAAGGAGCTTTTAGTTTTTACTTGGTAAAGAGCTCTATTTTGACCTTCATTAGAAGAGAGAATAATTACTAGACTTGCAAGGTTGTGAACTTGTTTCTGAGTGTCCCTGCTCTCTCCAAGAACATACACACCCTCCTTTGGAGCCATTAGTGCAAGCTGATTTCGACTAAGATAACCGTTAAGGAAAAGCATTAGGTTTCATTTCAAGAGAAGACTTGATATACTTTCCCCCATCTCCCACCCCCTTTTCTTACCTCTATGATTCTAAATGCATTTTTAATGCATTACATATACACTGACATCCTAATACAGAATATCAGAAATCTTCCTCATCAGTAAGAACAAAAATATCACTCCCATTGCATCATCTTCAGGAAATAAAATCTCCCAAAGACATACTTGCTTGCTAGAAAAATGTGAATTTCAGTAGTATTGTTTGTTAGACCACAGATGACCAACCACAATTTTTAGCTTATCATTTATATAAACATTTGATTATAATATTAACTATATGGCTTACTTATCTCTGATCAACAGCGAAGTCACTGATATTGAAACGTGTTTATATTAATAGACTTTTCTCTTCCCTAAAACTCCTTGGATAATCATACTACTTCTAATTTTTGAGAAACAATGGGATAATTTTACGAGGGTTTTTAAAATACAAATACTCTAGGATGGTGTTCCTTGAAGTAAATTTGTCTCACTGCCCATTTATCCTGTTCACTCACACCTGTAAGGCTCACACATGGCCAAGATTTGCATTCTGTTAAGTCCGACTACTACGTAATTGTTAGTACTTAAGAAGCAGAGTAGCACAAAAATATCAGCTTTTCTGTTTTGTTAACGATCATTGTGGAGTGTAAGATTCTGACAAGAGAATGCTTCACTCTGACATCGAAAATAAGTTTTAATGATTGTTGTCACTCACATTTTCTTTAAGCACGTTTTGCATAATTTTGTGAATGTTAAATAGCGCCTTTCAAATGACTATTTTCAAGTTCAGGTTCTGTTGTTTTCAATGGTTTTGCTGTTGGCCCATCCGTGTAGCAGTTAGATTTTGAGTCCCTTTTTTGTCAGCTTCAGCCACAATCCATTTCCCTGTTTAGACTCCTTAAGGCACCATTCTAATTGGTCTCTCTCACTTGTAGCTATCCCACATTGACAGTGTTTTGCAACTTTTATATTTCAATAATAAAGTAGAACTTTTGTGTCCTCATCTCTTGGTGACATGTTGCTGCTAATGTGATGTTGGGTGGTAATAAGAACCGAATAACAGAATATATTGCATATTCCCTAGGTAATAAGATTGTATTTTACAAGGGTTTTCTGAGGGTAGTAACTTAAGTTGAGACTAATGATAAATGGCTGGTCAATATAGGAGATATTTACGTTTAGCCAAGAAGCCTTTCTGTTCTGTTTAAATCTTAACATGTAGACAGCCTCCTATTGTATGCCCATTCCATTGTATGCTATTTTCCCTCCAAATGCTAAAATCATTTATAAGAACTCTTCCACTCTTTTCAAAAATTAAAAAATATGTATTTATATATCTTAAATACACATATATATGTTCTGTATGAGATATACATATATCTTAGTGGTTCCATTCAGGTTTGAAAATAATAGTCTTCTTCTTAAAAAGGAAAATTTCATGCCATATATTATAGCAAAATTTTTCTGAGTTTCTGCTAAAATGAGCTGACAGTATGATCTAAAAGTCAGCAGGTTCTTGCCCACAACAGAAATAGTCTACATGAAATATAACATATATGGAGTGTAATTATTAAAATACACTTAAATATTTTCCAAGTTAATGAAGAAAGATGTTTTGTCATAGAATGCAGAGACTTATATTCAAGTTCAAATTTTATAAGCTAACATGACCTTTAGTAATCCATTACTGGACATGTACTTCCTCTTCTCGTTTTTAAACCAGTTGACTCTACCAATCGGTTTCTAAGATTCCTTTTAGAATGAAAATTTTGCATTTTTTATGTGAATTTTTAAAGAATGAAAAAACTAGACTGATAGCTTTAGAAGGCAAAATAGTCAGTAATGACCTTCCACTTCTTTTATTAGAATTAAAAAGTTGGCATGTCAGATGAGGAAAGGGAGTTAAGTACAAAGAGGTCCATATTACCAGCTTATGGCCAATTCTCTTTCCCAGTAAAGAAGTTAACAAGGAAAAGATGAAAATTTAAACTGTCCTTTTTTTTTCTACTTACAATTACTAACTCAAATTGTATGTGGGTTCAAAGAGTGCTGATAACATTTAGAGGAAAATCAAACATTTAGTTAGTTAAAATGAAGAGAAAGCCTTACTGTGGCAGGCTCTAATGCCAGCTGTGTGTATCTACAGCAAAGCCAGGAAGAGGAACAGATTTGGGAAACAATCATAATCACAGAAGGGGACTAAGGGAACCCAGCCAATAGCAGAATACTGAAAGGGCAATTGGGCCCCTGAAAAATAAATTAAAGTGAGGTGGTAGAAAATGGAGCCAGGACAGGACTCTGAAATAAGGTCTCAGAGGAGCACTGGTGCCAGTTCTGTACCTGCCTATCCCTACCATCCTGCACACTAATTCCCAAAGGAGGGGCTCTCGGAGGAGGTTCCAAATCTATCACCCTACAGTGCAGTTCCAAGCCACTCCTAGTGCAGAGGATTTCAGGTAATGAAGCCAAAGAAAGAAGGAGCATCTTTCCTAATACTTCAAAGAACTGATTCCTGACAAGAGGTAGCAGGGTCAACTGGGAAAAAGAGCAGAGTTGGTGTCACACCTATACATACTGGGGGTGTGATTTTGAGACTCTGGATTCATCAGCTGAAGTGACAATGTTGTCAGCATGAGTAAATATAACAAAACATTACATCCATTGTGTATCAGGATTTGGGGACCTGGTTAGGAATAGTTTTGAGAGCAAGAACTGTTTCACTATGGGAATGACATATGTCAGAGGCTTACTCCAAGAAACTTAATCTGGAACCTCAGTTTGCTACTTTCATCACCTTGCCCTCTTCAGTCCTGAACCCTGCTCTGAAGACTCCTTACCTCCTGTCAAGCAAATCTGATATAGAAAAACATAACTTACCTCCCTCTACTAATGCTACATATGGACAATCTCTTTCTATCACCTGTGTGGTCAATGGCAAGAGATTCTCTGCCTTCTGTGGACACAAATAAGATTTGTTCCATTAGCTCATGAGGCAGAAGATCAGAACTGACTCTGGACATTTACTGGGTTCCCTGAAAGATTCAATTATTAAGAGATGGGTAGATAGCAGGAAAATACTAACTACATATTACCTGGGGTAAGTGAAAGTTCAGAACTGCTACTTTTCAAGTATGAAAGTGACATTGATTGTTGCCCCATACTGGTGAACACCAAGTATAGGAGCAACACTCTAAAGATTGTGATAAATCCCAAGCAAGTTTCCTATGCTTTCACTTTAAAGATAGTTTGGACAAATGCAGATTACTAGGTTTGAAATTATTTTCTCTTAGAATTTAAAATTTATCTCTCCATTGTCTTCTTGTACCCAGTGTTATAGCTGGAATTAGAACTAAGAAAATGAGAAGGAAACTGCGATTATGGAGACAACATGTACTAACATCATCGGTGTTGCAATGTTTTTATTATAAATGAAAAGTATATAGTTATCCAGTTCTTCGAATACACAAAAACAAAAAAAAATCAACATAACAGCATCACAGTGTGTGAGCTGCCACATGGTTTAAACAGATGGTTTGTCACCTGGAGTGAGAGGTACCTAAGACATGAGTTGAGACTGAATTAGGATAGGGTGCAGATTTATCCTGATTAAAGAGACTGGAGTACATGAAGCTAGAGAGCCCACAAGAGTAGTAAAACTGGGAAGGATGTGACTTCCTTGAAAAACAGAACTACTACCTTACATCACTTGGTATAACGTTCACTGCCACTGTGAGTACCTCCAGTTTCTACAAAATCTTTCATTAACCTGGCCTCTATACCCAGTAAGGCTTTCATAAAAAGCCTATGCTACCTGGTCATGCAAAACTCTTTCCAGACCTAATGAATGTGTAGTTGGGGATTTCACCAGAATTTCTGCAAAAGTACGTGTGATAGTAGCCACAGAGGATGTTAAATATCTCTGCAAACAATTTCTTCGTATCTATACACCTAAAAAGTATTGAGGATCAGTACTTGGAAGAGTTGAGATATGAAGTTTAAATATCAGCATTCCCTTGGTGTCACCTTTTGTGTCCATTGGCATCCTCCACCCTTCAAAAAGTACTGAGAAAGTATTCAGAAGTTCCTCATAGCAAATTGTTCTTATACTTGATATTATTATGCTTACTTTGACTTGAATTTTTTCAGACAGTTTATCTTCAAGGAAATCTGTATATTTACAGTGTTAATTCATGATTATAAACTTAGATAAATACCAACATTTTAATAAGTTCCATTTTAGGAGGGTAGATGAATTTTCTCCTTGATTTTAAACCATAAAATACAAAATGGGACATTGAGAATTTAGTTATTGGATAAATACTGTTCGGAACTTGAGGGTGAGAAGAAAACAGTGTTATGTTTCTCTTTCCCAATACTTATCTCAATTATTTACCTGGAGTAGAGAGTCATTCCTAAAAACAGTGTACTAGACCTGTTATTTGTAAGGGTGGAGAAAAATAGATGATCACATTTACATCAATAGAGTTCAGATACCAGTGGAATTTCAAGTGGAAATATGGGATAGGATATATGGAAAGAAGTAGATTTTCAAGATAAAATTGTATAGTTATCCATATAAAAGTAATAACGTGTAAGACTGAATAATGTCCCTGAAGCAAAGAGTCTGGAGAAAAAAGGAATAAGGAAGAAAGTGAAGAACCAACCATGTAGAATATCCACACTGTTGATGTGAAAGGAGGTAAAGGAGCCAACAAATTAGACAGAACAATAACAGAGGTAGGAGGACAGCCAGCTGGGGCCAGAGAAGCCAAAGAGCACAGGGCATCAAGAATGAAGGAGTGGAAGAGACAGCAGAGGAGGGAGTGGGGAAATTTTTGACAAGTGATGAAGTGAGAAGATAAAGGACAAGAAACATAAGATAATTAAGATGCTAATTGGCATGAATCTTTTACTTTTTAAATGGGCAATTTGTGCCTGGTATGTTATAGGTGCACACTATGAATGTCAGATGGATTACTTGATGAATGAATAATATAATGAATAAGATGGAGTTGTCAAGGAATTAATTAATGAAAAATCCTATTAGAGGTTGGACGACTAAGTGTTCAGAAAACCTACATGCCAGTCTGTTGTGACACTCACAAGCAACATGCCATAGCTTGAAATCAATCAGAAAGAACTCTAACCCTGAGCATAACAAAGGCTTCAAGGGAGAACTGCAAGTCACAAAGGGGTGACAGTTTTCTAGGAAACACATAGACCAACTAGGTGGCCAGGAGACCAGGCTGAGCATCAGCCTAGAACACAGGCCAAAGAAGTCAGGTGATACCAGCAAAAGGAAGACAAATGAGTAATCATGACCAACTGATTATACCCTGACATTACTTTACAGTTCTGTGCAATTTCTTTGAAGGCTTTATGTGCATGCTTTCTTTTGCTCATTACCTTAGCTGACCACACACAGTGACTTACCTTCACAGGCCGGGATCCCACTCCATCCTCCTCTAGTGCCAACAGCAACCAGCTACACAGAAGGCTGATATAACACTGAGTTGAAGGAAAATGAAAGTCTGTATGCCTAGAAGAAAAAAAGTGTGGCTCACTGATTTACTCATGATAGATTTTATTCCTGTCCCTCCCACTGACCCATTTTGTCAAGGGAACTGAGAGAGCAGCATCATTAAAGATTCAGGAAGATACAATTCTCCCCAAATCAACAGGATCCTACATAGGATCTTTACAGACCCACACAAACAGCTGCATGAAACAGTAAGAACAGGAGCTAATTACAGCCCCAGGAGTCAGTGACCAAGTTATACTGCAGAGATCTGGAATTGCCAGATTGAGATCGCTTGGCCTGGAGAATTATCACCTACAGTTGTTTTGGTTTTCTGAGGATAGCCAAGCAGAGAAGCTGTTAATGAGGCGAGAGGGGAGGTACTTAATTTTCTTAAAATAAAGAGGACTTTTGCCATTTTCTAGAACTACTTTAAATGTAAATCTTTGTGATGGCTAAATGTGAATTCCAGAGCATTTTTTAAAAATGGTTCCTTTTTATTTTAATAATTTAGTCATCTTATGTTGATTTCTACCATAATATTCAACTTAAACATGATTTTTGAAAATATAAAGAATAATACTTGGAGATAAAACCATACAAAATTCCATGAATAAAACTAGAAAGGATATACTAGTAAAGTAAATTAAAGTCACTGAAAATAACACTTTATATAGATTCCAGACATAATTCTAAGTTGGTTAACAAAAACATAACTAGCAAAATAAATTTCCCTAGGATGACCTCTGCTACTGTATAAGTAGCACACTGCATAAATGGCTGAGAATCCATTTAAAAGTTACAAAAAAGTACATTCACCCATTAATTCTTCAAACATATATTGCATACTTTATGGAAAGCACTTTTCAGATCCTGGAATATATAAACAAACAAAAGAAATCAGATCTGAAATTTTGTAAAATTTGACACTCTTTTCATGGAACATATCATATATATCTTCCTATGTTTACAAGCATATGGTTTTAGCAGTTTTTATGAAACATAAATACATATGTGTGCAATATGAACATACATGTAATAAACAAAATACAAAAATGGGCATTAACAGCGCAGCCATCCTCATTTTGGCACATAAAGATTGTTTCCTGAATTGATTTTGTTTCTAATAAACATCCTTGAAACTAAATCTTTGCTTCCTGTTATAGTAATCCATTATGTTAATTTCCAAGAGAATTAGTGCATGGAGCCATTTCGAAGTTTTGTTGTTTCTTGTCAAACTGTGTTAGAGAAAGCTGACAGTACTTCATTCTCCAATCAATGGTATATGTGATTTTTCATTTTCTTCTGCCATTGCCAACAGTGAGTGTTATGAATTATAAAATTCTTGATGATTTGATCATTAAAGAGTGGTGGCTCAAACATCTTAATTTTTATTTCTTGCTTTATCAGTGGGCTTCAAAATGTCTGCCTACATTTGTTAGCTATTTAAATTTCCTTTTTTTATGTACTACTCATGCATGTCCTTTTATATTTTTCTACTGGGGGTCTTTTTAACTTGTAAAAATGTTTTTATTGATTAATATTTATTTACTTTAAATATGTCATCATAGAGCAAATAAAAAGTGTTTCATAAGAGAATGTTATTTTATTTTTTCTCCTCTTCTAGAAATTATCACACTAAAGCTTTAGATTATATACATCATTTTTCCTTTTCATTTCTCCATGTCGTTATTCTGACACTTAGGTTGACAGTTTAGCTCAAGGGCAACATTTTGTCATTGAATTGCTTTGCCATTTAATTGGTAAAGTTAAGTTTTGGTGAAAAACATAAAACCCTGACAGAATTCAGGACAATTCATTTTACATCATAATGAAGAAGAATATCTTTTAAGAAATTCAACTCCCTGATGGAGGCAACATGCAAATGTATAATAGACACCCCTGTGCATAGTGGAATAGCCAAAATATACAGTTAGAGCAGAGGTGGTAATGGTGCTGATTAAGACATGACATATGCACCTCTGTTAAGTAACTCAATTGAAACGGGCATTTTCTACAAGCAAATGCTTTGTTAGCAACTATACAACAAGAGGATCCACACATCTGAATTAAGCTGTTATATGAAGCAGCAAACATGAGAGTCCTGAAATCTCAGACTGTTCTTGTAGTATCCTTTTATTATCCTAAGCATAGACACTCCTGTGGCAACTGTGAAAAATCATATATAATTTGTAATCATGCACTGGGGATGTTTTGACCACTCTGAGTGACATTTACTTGAGTGGAAAAGCTAAGGAACTATCTCTATTGGTTTTTCCCAGCTTCTCTGCTTATTAACAGTGAGTGCAAAGGGGATTTTCAACACATATCCTCAGAGGTAGATTAAACTGTAGAGATTTCACTTCTTGGTTCTAATACAGACAGACTTTGCTATTTGGTTACCTGCCGTCAGGTATAGATAGCCTCAGATTGGTATTTTTCACTCTTCTCTGCTAGAATAGATACTTTATCAATGAGATATCAGAAGTAAATAAAAGATCAACATGGGAGGAATATACTCTAAATTTGTCAGAGAGATGTACATATAAGAACTATTTGTAGAATACTGCTGTATTCTCTACTAAAAATATACAAAGGAATAGTGCTTCCTTTATTTTTACAGAAACTTTTCCTATGGAGAAATCATTAGGGTCAGCCTGCCATGAACATTAAGGATGGGAAGAGAACCTATAAATATATATATATATATATATATTTTGTGTGTGTGTGTCTTTTTGCCTTTATGTAGAGCCGCACGCGCGGCATATGGAGGTTCCCAGGCTAGGGGTCTAACAGGAGATGTAGCCGCCGGCCTTCGCCACAGCCACAGCAACGCGGGATCCGAGCTGCATCTGCAATCTACACCACAGCTCACGGCAACGCCGGATCCTTAACCCACTGAGCAAGGCCAGGGATCGGACCCGCAACCTCATGGTTCTTAGTCGGATTCGTTAACCACTGAGCCACAAAGGGAACTCCGAGAACCTATAAATATAAAGGATCCATTCTAACTCTCTATTTCTGTTCTTCAGCACCAGCTTCTCTGTATTGCTGCTCTCTGGGACTTGTTTCAACCAAGTCTCTATATTTTGATTTAGTTGCAGATTTAGTTAAGATCACGTACTTAAACTCCTCATTTTACACATGAGAAATCAGAGACCTTAGAGGTTAAGTGATTTGCCCAAGGTCACACAGCTAGTTAGTGACACAGTAGAAACTAAAACACAGGAACCCCCAGTTCCCAGTTGACCTTTCCCACTTTACTGTGACGACTTTCTAAAATAGTACAAGGCCTTAAATTAACCTTTTAAATAGTTAACCTTCTTAAGATTAGAGAGAGTTCCTGCCAAGCATGTAGAAAATTATATTGATTTAACTTGTTTAAATATTTGTGGTTATCTGCATGTTTTTTTTTTCTTTATAAAAACAAAACACCATTGTCATCATTATAAAAAAGTCACACCCTTGGCCTAGAAAATAAAAAAGGCTATTTGCTTGCAAAACTCAAAAAATAACAGCTTTATGAATTCATAGTTTTTAATTTATTTTTTTCCTCTTATTTTGAATTGATTTACCCATGACATCTTGTGGGTAGTTCATACTTGTTAAATGCAACCAAGGCTGTGTGTTCAGGTTGTAGGGCCTTCCTTGTCCCCAATACCCACCACCAATCCTCTATGCTACCACATACCTTAATAACTGCCATCTGCCTGCCACCTCTTTCAGGTCCTGAGACAACTTACAGGAGACCAAAATCAATTTGGCATAGAAAATTAAAAGACTTTATTGACCTCAATATGCGTGCAGCATTGTGTGAGCCTGCTGCAAAACCTCAAGCCCAGCTCAGAAGTTTGAACATTCCCAGAAGTTATTCCCTTGACAACATTACAATATATTTTCTAATCCCTTTCTAATTAACCTCTGTCTCACCACCAAAGGATTTAAAATAATTAATAAGTGGAATCATTGTCAAGAGAGGCATAAGAAGGAATAGTTAGTGTTTCTCTATAGTATCCCAGCCCATGTTCGCATCATCATTGTAAGAGCTTCTAAGTACACATCATAACATAACACTACATGATAACTAGTTCTCAGAAAGACTTAGTATTACATAATTTTTTAGACATAGATCTCAATTACAACCATAATTGCTCTGCTTAATATTCAGGATCCAAAGCACTGAAGTGAATTACCTTCAGAATATAAAATGCTACAACAAAAATAATAGAAAAATTGAAAATGTCTTTCCTTGATTTTTTGACTATCCACTAAACTTATTTTTTCAGTCTATTTTTACCTCCCAGTGTTTTGATATAATCTACACACAGCACTATGTGAGTTTAAGGTGTATTTTAAGTCATAAGACTCTGACTTCCATACATCACAAAATGATGACCAAAATAAGTTGAGTTAACATTCATCACCACATACATATTCAAAATATAAGAAAGGAAAAAAGGAGCTCCCACTCTGGCACAATAGAATCAGTGGTGTATCTGCAGTGCCAGGACACAGGTTCAATCCCCAGCTAAGTGCAGTGGACGCAGCTCTGACTCAAGTTGCAGCTCCAGCTCAAATCTGATCCCTAGCCCTAGAACAATATGTGCTGCATGACAGCTGGGGGGAAAAACAAAAGGAAAGAAAGAAAGGAAAAAAAGTGTTTCTCCTTAACATGAGAACTCCTAGGATTTACTCTCTCAACCAGCTTCATAAATAAAATACGGCAATGTTAATTATATTAATCATGTTACACATTATATCCCTAGGACTTATTTATCTCATAATGGGAAGTCTGACCCTCTTCATCCAATTCATCCTCCTCCCAAGGCCCCTTGTCTCTGGAAACCACAAATTTTTTTTCTATAAGTTTATTATATGTTAATTAATCTACAACACTATGCTAGCTTCTGGTACACAATATCGTGATTCAATATTTCTATAAATTACAAAATATTCAAAAATAAGTCCAGTTAATATTTGTCACCATACAAACATCTTAGATTACTCTTGGTTACATATGCCATTGCTGTACAATTTACTCTTGTGATTCATTTATTTTGTAACTGGAAGTTTACACTAATTTAAAAATGAGAGTTTAAAGTTCTAAAGCAACAAAATGAAATGAAGAGTGACCCATGAGGTAAGAAGGAAATTAAGCATGTTAAATTAGAAAAGAGAGACATGAGTGTAAACACAACTAGTAAGCTGAGTGACAGTATATATACAGTGTACTAAAGAAACTCAATGCTGCAGGTTTGAGAACTAGAAGATAAGGACTGTTGATTTGTCTTTTACCTTTAGGTTGTCTAGGGAGATTCAGCCTGGGTTCTTTGGCAGCATGCCATTTATTTTAGATCAAGTTCACTCAGTACAGATCTGAAACAGAGAAATGGGGACAGATGGCTTATTGTGGAATACTCTTTGGACATGCAAAAGTTCAAAAAAAAAAAATGGAAGAAGCAAGAGTGGGCAACAGAAAAAAAACTAACCTGCACATAATTTTACTGAGGTTTCACCCAATTAAGTAGAGAGTTGAAGCTGGGTTGAGAGTGTGGCCTCAAACTGAAGCAGAGAATATGTGCCTTTATATGCTTTAATCTTCTACCCTGGGAAGAGGTAGAAACGTGAGTGAGCTAATTCTCTATGGACAGAGCAATTTCTAGTGGATGGTGATAGTGTGATCCCTTCGTATCTAATATGATCAGTGTTGTAGGATGGATGCTTAAGACCCAAAGAGGATCAGGGCCCAGAAACTGAACAAGTGAATATTACTTTTTTTATGGAGGTAGCTGTCCTCCTGATTATTCATACTTGCTTTATTTTCAGTGAAAAATTAGGCACTGAACATCCTGATTCCCTCTCTGGTAATCCTGCCTTCTTTACAGGACATATCCTAAAAGTATTCACAAGTGAAACCTCTGCACACAATTCTTTTATATAGAATCTATTACCACATAACCAAATTTAAGAAAGCTGGCACCGGGAAAGGAGCTTTAAACCAGATTCTTAGGTGGGATTGTGGATACTGATCACATACCAGCTGCTGTCACTGAGGAGCCCAACACACTTAGAACATGGAGGATGAATAGCCCTGGGCATAAGAAATCAGCGCGATAGTTAAAACTTCCACTACTAGGAAACCAGCATGTGACAGTGGTGGAAGGGGATATACTAGCTTGTGTAGTATCTTAAGCAATTGAGAGATAGGAGGGAAACAGTAACTAAAAGAGCTAGAATTTAGTGATGATTGCAGTGTGTCACTGATTCATTGAAAAGCAATAATGACAAACTCCTATTTATTAATCACTAATGCAAGGTTAAACGTTAAATCCAAAGAATTTTCTCGACAGCATTTGTGGAAATCCTAATCTTCTCTTGCTTATCTGGAAGGTAGACAGAGTCTGACCCAGGCTTAGGACTTAATCATAAAGACTGACAGTTTTATCACAGAGATTTTAACAGATAAACTACTGAAGGGATACTTCTTCAGGAAGGAAAAAGAAACTGGAAGGACAGCAGAGGAATCAATATGGATGGTAAGCAAGTCACCTGGTAAACTTTTGGCAATCTAAGTGTTTTATTATAATAATTGCTTAAAAATTCAATATTAAAAAAGCAATTGTTTATATATTTTAGTAAGAGATAAATGAATATATATATTTTAAATATATGTGTAAACTATATAAAACTGTAAGGACTAAATCTGATCACATCATATCTCTGTTTTGAACCCTTCCATGTTTTTCTATCCCATTCAGAGTAAAAGCTGAAGTCCATAAAATGGCTTCCAGTTTCATTGCTAACCTCCTATAAAATCACCTCAACAGTTTTCCCTTTATGACTTCCACATGTCTACTATGATGTCTGTGTGATATAAGTATGTCCTGTACTTGGAAGGCTCTTGGAGCAAATTTGCCTGGACATTAGGAACTGGGCTAAGTGACCAACCTGGCAGTAAAAACACAATGTATTAAACCAGAATATACCTACAACAAATAAAGAAATTGAATTATCAGTTAAACATCTTCCAAGAAAGTACAGGCCCAGATGTATTCCCTCATGCATTCATTAAATATTTAAAAAGTACAGAATGCCAATGTCTCACAAACTCTTCCAGAAAATAGAGGAGAGAAACATTTCATACGTATTCTGTGAGTCCAGGTTCACCCTAATACCAAAATCAGCCTTTAAAAGACATCACATTCACACACACACACACACACACACACACACAATACTTAACAATATACCTCATTAATCCAAATAAAAAATCCTCCACAAAATGATGCAAATTGAATCTAACAAAACATGAAGAGAATTACAAACTATGGCAACCTGGGATCTATCCCAAGAAAGCCAGGTTAACTTAACTTTCAAAAATCAGTTAACATAATAAACCATTTTATTGAGACAAGGAAAAATATCACATGATGATCTCAATGAACACAAACAAATCATGTGACAAAATCCAACATCTAGGGATGATTTTAAAAACTCTCAACAAACTGCAAGTAGATGGGAATTTTTCACCCTCATAAAGACATTTATGGAAAACCCTGAAAAAATATTACTCTTGGTGATAACCTGAAGGCCTTCCCTCTAAAACTGAGAATAAGACAAGGTTGCTTGCTTTTGCCATTATTTTCAACACTGTAATGAAGAACAGCCAGTGCAGTCTCACAAGGAAAAAAAAAGGTCGTCAGAGTGGAAAGAAAGAATACTGCCTTCATTTATAGATATGATCCAGTATATGGAAGATCCTAAGAAATTTACAAAAGATAATTAATAGAATAACTATTATAATAAAATTGCCTGAAATAAGATCAATATAAAAAATCAATTGTTTTCTACATGAAACAAATGAATGATTCATAAAGGAAATTAAGAATACAATTCCTTTCACAATAGAATCAAAAAGAATAAAATACTTAAGAATCAGTTTAAAGAATCGTAACAGGTACACTGAAACTTACAAAACACTAATGAGAGAATTAAAGATCTAAAACATACGGGGAGACATTCCATTTTCATGGATTTAAAGATTCAACGTTATTAAGAACTCTACCCATACTGCCTCACAGAGGGAGTTCCCATCAAGGCTCAGCAGTAATGAATCCGATTAGGATCCATGAGGATGTGGGTTAGATCCCTGGCCTTGCTCAGTGGATTAAAGATCCAGCGTTTCCATAGGCTGTGGTAGAGGTCACAGATGTGGCTTGGATCCCACATTGCTCTGGCTGTGGTGTAGGCCAGCAGCTGCAACTCTGATTGGACTCCTAACCTGGGAACTACCCTGTGTTGCAGGTGCAGCCCTAAACAGACCAAAAAAAAAAAAAAATTGGCCTCGTAGAATCGATGCAATCCTTATCAAAATTCCAGAAGTCTACTTTTTTAAGTATAAAAATTGACAATTTGATCCTAAAATTTATGTGGAAAGGCGCAAGACTTCACATAACTATATCAAAGACCCTTAGCTCACAGCATGCATAAAAATTAACTCAAAATTGTTCATAGATGTGGAGTTCCCATTGTGGTGCAGCAGAAACGAATCTGACTTGGAACTATGAGGTTGTGGGTTCGATCCCTGGTCTTGCTCAGTGGGTTAAGGATCCGGCATTGCCGTGAGCTGTGGTGTAGGTCACAGACATGGCTGGGATCCCCCGTTGCTGTGGCTGTGGCATAGGCCAGTGGCTACAGCTCCGATTAGACCCCTAGCCTGGTAACCTCCATATGCCACAGGTGCAGCCCTAGAAAAGACAAAAAAAAAAATTGTTCATAGACTTAAGCTTTAAGAGTTAAAGCAATAACATTTTTGAAGAAGGTTTTTGTGTTAGGCAAAAATTCATAGATAGGACATGAAAAGCATAGTCTGTGAAAAATAAAATAGATAAATTGAACCTTATCAAACTTCGAAACTTTTGTTCTTCAAAAGGCACCAGGAGAAAATGAAGATGAGCCTCAGAGCTGAAAATTTCACCAAATAGTGTTAAAGGGCTGTATTTAAAATATGCAAAAAAAAAAAATAGGTATTTAAACCTTAAGAAGATGAAGACAAACAACTGACAAAAGATTTGAATAAACATTTACCTACAGAAGATATATTAATGGCTAATAAGTTCATGAAAAGTATCTCAATATCATTAGTGATTAGGGCAAATGAAAACTGCTGTAATTCACCATTTTATACTCAATAAAAAATGGCTATTCTAAAAAATGACAGAAAATAACAAATGGAAACGGTTATGACTGGTGGTGATGTGGAGTAAAAGGAAACGTCTTAAATTGCTGAGGGAGAGTAACATGATGCAGCCGCTTTGGAAAACAGCCTAACAGTTATTAAAAGTTAAACAAACTGGAGTTACATTATAACCTAGCAAGTCCATTTTTAATTATCTATCCAAAAGAAATTAAACAGTATATCCACACAAAACCTTGCACAAAATGTTCTTACTTTCATTATTCATAACAGCCTCAAACCAGAAACATCTTAAAACATTCATCAAGTGGTGAGTAGATAGACAAAATAGCAATAGAACATTTTTCACAAAAGAAGGAATGAACTGCAGATACACGCCGTGACACTGATGAACTTCAAAAACATTCTTCTCAGTGAAATAATCCAAACACAAAAGACCGTAGATTGTATGGTCCCCATTTGTGTGAAGGCCAGAAAAGGCAAATCTGTAGAGGAGAAAGTAAATTAATGGTTGAAACAGGGAGGTAGGGGGAGGAGATTAATAGTAAATGTGCACAAAGGGTCTTCTCAGGGCACTGAAAATAGTCTAAACCTGATTTATGTTGATGGTTAAACAACTTGGCAAACTTATTTAAAAATTACTGAAGTGCCATTTTCAAATGGCTGTATTCTATGGTATGTAAAACGTCTTAGGTTATTTTTTTCAATGACCATGGATTATCTCCTTAGAATGACAGACAGATTTACTTCTCTGAAGCCTGTGTTTAATTTCAAGGCGTAAGACCCAGGACAGTGAAGATATCCTTCTCCTGGAGAGACTAATTTATATTACAAAGTTTAGAATAAGGAGCTATGTTCTTGCCAAAAGATTACATTTATGAGGAAATTCTCAAAAAAAAAATCCCAAGAAAAGGATGGAAGGAACATTTGCTTTCTCCTGTTTTAACATCATCCAGATTTTTCATTTTTTTAAATTTGGTATTCTGTTTTTTTTTGTCTGTTGTTTTGTTTTGTTTGCTGCACCACTGACATATGGAAGTTCCCAGGGCACAGCTATGATCTACGCCATAAGAGCAGCAATGCTGGATCCTTAACCCTCTGTTCCATAGTGGGAAGTCCCAAAATTTGGTATTCTTCACTTAAATCCAGAGGCATATATGAAGGATGATATTTAGCTTTCATTGCTTCACTCCACGGGTAAAAACTGGGACATAAGAAAACTGCACAGTTATTATTTGCTCAAAATTATAAATAATAATAACCCACTCTCTTCTGGAAGCCATGCATGTGAATCCCAGATAACATTAATAAATGTTAATATTAAAAACTGAACAGTCTCTCTGATGCTCTTGAACACAGCATGCATGCCCTAGCCTTTGATCTTTATCTCTGTCAGCAGTTCTTTTTCTCAAATATATAAACAGCTGGTATCCTAGGTCATTTAGTTCCACAATCAAATTTGACTAGAAGTTAGCCCTCCCTTGCTTTCATCCTACTAATGTAGTTCCCTCCACCCTGGCAGGTTCCACAGTTTACCCTGGTTTCTCTTTCTTCAAAATACTTACCACCATCTGAAGTATTTATTCAGTAATTTATATATTTCCTATACCCCTTCATGTTACTGCACAAGAGGAAATGCTCTATGCCTACTGGTTTACTTCTACATCTTCATCATCCTACCTGGTGCTTGGTTGGAGTTCCACTGACCATTTGTTAAATTAACACTGAGTGAAGAAAAGAGCCTCTAACAAGGATTGAGACAGCAAGAAGTATTTACAGAGGAGCTGATATTTAAGTTTTTTATTCTTTTTTCCTTTTTTTTTCTATGGTCGAACCTGTGGTATACAGAAGTTCCCAGGCTAGGGGTAGAATCAGAGTGGCCTTTGCAACCTACACCCTGGCATGCATGAGGCAATGCCATATCCTTAACCCACTGAGTGAGGCCCAGGATTGAACCTGCACTCTCATGGAGGCTACGTCAGGTTCTTAACCCACTCAGCCACAATGGGAACTCCTAAGTTAGGTTTTGAAGAAAGCGTTGAGTGTTATACTGAAAAAGAGCAAGAGAGGACTTTTCAGCTATCTGTGTGGAAGAAATGAAAATATAATGAACAATCTCAGTGTCATATGGAATTAAAAGGTCTGATGACTTGGCAAAAGTGACTTCAGGAATAAAAAATGGATTATTCTCCAACATATAATTTAATATATGTATAATATGTAATATATAGTAATGTATAATATAATCCATAATATACATATATTATACCTATTTCTATATAGAGAATCCATGTAGTTGTTGGCTAAATCTTATTACTAATTCTTTTAGGTTAGTCTTTGCTGGCAGAACTGCTGAAAAGGCTGTATTCTTAAAGCTTATACTCATTACAAGAGTAAGCACTTAAAAGAATTTATGAAGTGTCAGAAACTTCAATTTTCTTTACAATTAAATATATTCTTTAATAGTGATAAGGATGGTAAAGTATAAAAGTATCTTTATTTACAGTTAGTGAAATTTAGCCTCAGGTTAAGCATCTTAGTAAAATTTTCTTCAATTCTGAATTTTTTTAAATAACCATTCAATAAAAGAACATTACCTAGTAAAAAATAACATGAATGTTGATATTTTTTCATATAACCATTTTAAACACTGGGAGATTTTATTGGATTAGAATCATCATGGAGCATTTATTTTTCCAAACCTAAAGTCAAGAGGTATTTAGATTACTGCTACGACTTGCCAAGTGGGTGGGTAATTACTAGTTGCATTACATACAAATCTTAAATGCTCAATAACTTTACACAAAAGAATCTAATATGCACTTATCCTCAATTTAATATGGGCTGGCAGCAGGAAATGTGGCAGGTTCTCCTCAGTCTGGTGACTCTGGGATCCAAGTATCTTCCATCCTCTGTACTCATCTCAGTACATGGCCCCCAACTTTACAGTGTCAGGGAAGAAGAGCGGCAGTTAGCACAAAGGGTTTACTGCCTTATTCTGGAAATGATTCACACATTTCCACTCACAGTGTTTTACTCAAATTAGTTAAGAAGGGCTAGAATGTTGAACTACCCCTAATAGCCAAGAGAAAGAGGGGATCTAGTAATAAGTGAACTGTAGTCATCCCTACTACCCTTGGGAAAAATGTGACAGCATCAGCAACACTGTACAAAAGTAAATGCTCTCCACTCAATTTTCAATTATTTCAATAATGTTTTGATTAGAATTTTTTCCAAAATCATGATTTTTAAGAAAATATATAATTAGAATCATATCACCTACCAGTCATTAAATTTATAACAGTATGCGGAAACTTTCTGCCAACATAGAGTGTAAATTCTACACTTTTCTTTCTCCTCTCCAGTTTGACCATCTCAATTGCAACACTTCTATATCTTGGATTATTAAAGCAAAAGTAAACACAAAGTTTTCAAAATTACTTATTCAGGAGTTCCCATCGTGGAGCAGTGGAAATGAATCTGACTAGGAACCATGAGTTTGGGGGTTTGATCCCTGGCCTCACTCAGTGGGTCAAGGATCCAGCGTTGCCATGATCTATAGTGTAGGTCGAAGATGCAGCTTGGATCTGGCATTGCTGTGGCTGTGGTTTAGGCTGGCAGCTGTAGCTCTGATTAGAACCCTAGCCCGGGAACCTCCATATGCTGTGGGTGCGGCCCTAAAAAAAGACAATAAATAAATAAATAAACATAAAAAAAATTACTTATTCAAAATCACAAGTCAAATTTCTCTATAAAGATAAGTATCAATTACTCTACGTATAATTACTTTCATGCAAGGGAGTTCCTTTTGTGGCTCAGCGGCTAACGAACCTGACTAGGATCCATGAGGATGCCGGCTCAACCCCTGCCCTTGCTCAGTGCATTAAGGATCCAGCATTGCCATGAGCTGTGGTGTAGGTCGCAGATGCAGCTCGGAGCCAGCGTTAATGAGGGAGTGGCATAGGCCGACAGCTGTAGCTCCGATTTGACTCCTAGCCTGGGAACTTCCATATGCTGCAGGTGCAGCCCTAAAAAGCAAAACAAACAAACAAAAAATGTCTTTCACACAAGACACAGCCAGCATATGACTAAGTACTATATTTTTAGGCAAGAGAAAGATAAACAAAGTTCATGGGTAAGGAAAGCTGTGTGAAGGAGTGGTCAGTTTACCAGACCCTTAAACAATACAGATAGTTGGACTCAAGGTTTGGGTAATTTAACAGACCTGGGAATATTCTTATGACAAAAAGCAGAACAGATCACATCACAATGGTTAATGTACATTTGCAATTTAAATAAAGAATAAGCCAAGTGAATCAGATCATCACAGATCAAAGTAAATCTTTAGAATGCCAATTTGGTTACCAATGATTAATTCCAAGAGTAAAGACTTTAAAACTTATTTACAATGTAATTAGCACCATTTTCCACACTACTTACTACTCCTCTAAGCCTTTCCTATCTTATCTTTAAAAATATAATTTGAAGTCTGTCTTTGAATTTATTCCAACCCATGATCAGATGCTATGATATCTAGTTTCTGAAACATTTATATGTTAAAATATGAGAACAAAGAACGTTTCTTGATTTAGTGTACAAGATAGCCATGTAATCATAACTAAAAGAAAAAACACACAGTGTGTTCTGTTGGTTCTAGACACTATTCCTCAGGGTAAAATGACTGTGGGCATTTTTTTATCAAGCAACTGAAATAAAATTTCCAGAAAAAGAAGTTTCAATTTTAATTGAAAGCATGTTAGCATTATTCACAAAATTTTTGTCCAGTTACTGCAGAACAGGAAAATAAAAGCAGAGCCTTGAATAATAATTTTGCAGATTTATTTTGATGTTTAATTGATTTTGCTCACTTGAACTTTCTTCCTTTTATCTTCCATTTTAGTAAGGACACAGCTTCTACACACAGACACAAATTACTTCTGGACAAGATAATATTCCTGGTATTGCAACCTGTGTTATATTCTCATAGTTTTCTTATGTTCAAGGAAAATAACAAAAATATAGTTATATATAATATAAAGCTGGGAAGTAAGATATAGGAGAAATACATATACCCCAGAAAACTTACAAGGAAAGCCTCATGGACAGACTTCAAATTATATTTTTAAAGATAGATAGGAAAGGCTTAGAAGAGTAGTTAGAAGCATTTCAAGAAAGCAGTCATTTCAGTCATCCATGTTATCTAGGGTGACCCAAGAAGCTAACTAAAGATGTACAAATGGTCCAAATCACTCCCAAAATTTTATATACAACATAAGAATTCATAATAAAGGAATAAAACCTAAGGATACTTTATTTTCTATGCTAAGATGAACCAGTTTAGCTGTAATTAAAAGAAACAAACAAATGAAAAATACTTTAAAAAAATAGTTCCTGTTGTGGCACAGTGGAAACGAATCCAACTAGTATCCATGAGGATAGGGATTCAATCCCTGGCCTCACTCAGTGAGTCAGGGATCCGGCTTTGCCATGAGCTGTGGTGTAGTTCACAGATGCAGCTCAGATCTAGTGTTGCTGTGGCTGTTTCATAGGCTGGCAGCTGTAGGTCTGATTCAAACCCTAGCCTGGGAACTTCCATTTGCCATGATTGCAGCCCTAAAAAGAAAAAAAATGAAAAAAAAAGAAAGAAAAAAAAGGAATCTAAGAATAATAAAAATTTCCGTGCACTCTTCCAGGATTAGAAGGCATAATTAAAAGAAAGAAAATGTAATGGGGATAAAAATTCAGAGTAAATATGAGATACAAAAAAGTGAAACTCATCCCAGTAAGATTCAACTGTAACAACAGAGCTGGAATTTCAATATACAGACCTAAGGAAATATTAAATAAACATTGGATCTTCATCTGTAGAAGAAGGGTCCAATGGTAGTCATAGCTCCAAAGATGCTAATTATGGAACAACACTGTGAGTTCCTCAGGAGAGGAAATCCACCACTCCCCCTGGATATTTATACATGTCATTGCTAAATCTGCCAAGAATTCAGAACACTGACCACTGTTCCCCCAGGCCACTTCTCATGGTCGTTTGAAGCGAGTAACTTTAAGAGATGAGGTAACATTTATCTTGGGTAAAGAGCAGGCTTTCTTCTACTCACCATAAAATGAGGGAAGCCTCAAATTCATGATCCCACTACAGTTATGCAACCCACTGGGATACAGACATCTATCGGGGCCCTTTCTATTGCCTACCAGTGGGACTTGGGGATCATAGTCACGAAAGCAAATGAACATCAGACTCCAGAATCTGCTTTTTCCTTGAGTAATAAAAATTATTTGTACCTAATACAGGAATTGCACATCTTTTGTCAAGATACATGAAATAATAACAGACTAATAAGTTAGTTTGTAAGTAGGGTGATATCTCAGATTCTGGAAATTTCTAGATATTAAGACCTAAAGTTTAAAAATTCCGTTGAGCTTAAAAATAATATAAAATAAGAATAATAAAAACAGTAATAAATATTTATAGAGTGCAATTATATGCCACAAACTGTACTATGTAATTCACTTATATTAACTCTTTTTTTCCCCATGAAAATATAATTGGTAGATATTGTTTATTACTCCCAATTTTCTGCTGGAGAAAACGAGACCTCATGAGGCTTTATAACTTACGCAAGATCGCATGGGTAGTAAGTGAAAGAATTGGAATCCATACCTAAAAACTCTCGTTCCAGGTACTATGCTCTTTACTACCTAGCCATGGGCCTTATTTAGTGCACAACCAAGCATTCAAGTACTTCTAATACTAATGATGCCGACAACGAAACCCATGATAAAATTATTTAACAGACTTACACCAGAGTTTTTATTACCTTATTATGATTTCACCTATGATTAAAATCTGTGTCCTCTTTCTAAATATGCTAAATAGAATTGAGCATTCTTCTATTCTGTCCTAAACTTCTCCTTTTAGCTCTTATCTATGTACTAATTAATTGATTCAACT
Source organism: Catagonus wagneri (assembly GCA_004024745.2). NCBI lineage: Eukaryota > Metazoa > Chordata > Mammalia > Artiodactyla > Tayassuidae > Catagonus > Catagonus wagneri. Next base: position 1,351,035 of record PVHT021183528.1, read on the forward strand.
TAGAATTCACATATCACACATTTAAAGAGTTTTAGATCACCAAATAGATTCATCACAGCTTATTCAAATATCAGTTTTGTTTTTCAAATATTTGTACAGTGGTTTTCCATAATTGGCTCAAATAAGAAGTTCAGAACTCTCAGTGAAAATGAAAGAAAAAAAAAATTTCTAAGTTCTTATAAGTAAGCAATCTACTGTATTCCAGAGAGTAATTATATGGCACTTATATACAGGGGTTGCTGGTCTTATACCAAAATTTTCCTGTTCCGCAAGTTATGTTTAGGGGAACTAGAAAAAATAGTAATAGAGCTTCAGAAATAATAACTATCCTTTGGAAATGATTCAAGATAGCCTTAGGCTAAATCTTTGACATTCATTTTTAGCTCAGAGTAAAGGTTCTGATGGTCGCATAAAACAGGCTGTGCAAGCTCAGAACTGACTTCAGAAGGAAATGGGAGTATGAAGGCCCAATAAATAGAACCAAATGAGGTGATTTTTAAAAACTTAAATGGCTCTTGATATCTTTATAAAAAGAGAAATGAGTAGCTATTGATAGTAATATGCAATTTCTTAAGACAACTATATCAAGGACCCAGAAAGGATCTACTGATTTTAGAAGTTAGCAGTGCAATAATACATTATATTTCCTACCCACCATTAATGTATGTTTATACTTTGTGAGAAATGTCACATAATCTGTATTTCTTGTCATTGAAATAAGGAAACTAGAAGCCATGTGTGCAAGAGAGTCCATTTTTGGAGGTGAATTATAAACCGACAGGCGAATTTAAGAATTCGGATATTCTCTCATCAGTGTGTCTATCAACAGCAAGAGAATTAAAAGAAAAGCTGACTGTGTTCTTTCTGTCGACTTCAGCAAAGAAATAAGTTGTTTCTCATGTATAGTCATTACGTGGGATATCTTAGAAAAATAACTTTTAAAGATAATTTTTTCGTTACGTATCTTCCAAAAATGGTTTGACAAATAGCTCTTTAGTTTTATTTTTCTTATGTCTCAGGAGACAGTGGTGGTTAAAAAAAAATGCTTCATATGATCCAAAAAAAAAAAAAGTAGAAGTGGGAAAAGGAGAGGTAAAGCCCATAATTAAAACATGAGAGATGATGAGAGGTCTTCCTTAAATATCACACTATAGAATTATTCCCACATTTCAGTAACTATTAGCTGAAAAATCCAGAGATGCTGCTGAGTGTAAGCACCTAGAGGAGGGTGATAATTTATGTCTGGTGATTCTCATCTTTTTCTGTGAGTTGGCGTCATTCTAAATATTACACCTTGGAGGGTTAAAAGACAGATGCAGTAGGCACAATGCACCTTTAATAGGAGCTACAAAAAAGGACCTATTGAATAAAAATCTGGTGAATCATTCCAACTGGACTGATTAAAACCTGTGTTTAACAACCTGGTAAAAGAAGTGACGTTGTACTTGTTGGTTAAGAAAAAGTAGTGTCTTCCTGTGACAGGTCCATTCTGGAGGCTGGAGTCAATCTTATACAAGTAAAATGAGAGATGAGTGAAACAGACACAGAGGGAGGTGAACAGGAAGACAAATATGGGTTCATTTACATCTCAGGGTGACCAATGAAAGAAACTACAAGTTGGAAGTAGAAGAAGGACAAAGTGCAAAGTGTGTTTTGGCATCATCATTTCGGCATCGCTATAAAGAACGTGTAGAGAAAAGGACTTATTTTGGAGACTTTCTCATAGCTACCTTCTTGTTTGTTTTATTTTTAATCCTATATGGTCAACGCATTATTGCATCCTATTTATTCTTAGAAAAATCATTAATTTATAGTAAGTACCTGAACTATGCTAGATGTCCTCCTGGGATGTATGGTTACAGGCATTGCTCTCACACAATCTTGAATTTATTGATGTTGGGGAGTCTCTTCCAAGCCCTAAGCTTCAATTACCAAGAATACCCCAACAAGTTTCAAATATCTCTACCTGGCCCCCTCTCCAAATTGCCACACCTGAATAACCAACTGGTCACTTGGGAATTCCTCTTGAATTTTCCTAATGTACCTCAATGGCAAACTAAACTCTTCATTTTTCCTTAAAACACAACTCTTCTTCTAGTTCCTCACTTCAGTAAATGACATCACAACCTTCCTATTTGGCTCAAGCCCAACCCCAGTGTCATTCAGTTCCAGTGGCTACACCCAAACCCAGTACACCTTTATCTTTCAGCTGATTAACAGCAATAATATTCCCACAAGCCTCACAGCCTCCAGGTCTGTCACTTCCAATTCTCTCTATACCCCCAAATTATCTTTTAAATGTAGAGACGTAATCATATGACCTCCACAATTAAAATATCCTAATGTAAGTCTACTATCCTTAGGAAAGATGTCCAGTTCTTAAAAGGCTTCTGAAATTCTTCATATTGAAAACTTCTTTCCTACCTTCAAATAATTTACTTTTCCCCCAAGAACTATAGATTACAAACACATAGATTTTCTTCTCATTGCCCAATAGCAATTTTGCTCCTTGTTTTCAACGATGGTAATTTTGTCCTGTAATTCTCTTTCTCTTCCTCTTCACATAACTGACTCATTTTTTTTTGTTGTTAAGATTCTGGCACTAATATAATTTTCTATATCAAGTTAATTCTCTTTTTATATTTCCCATAGCACAGCATTCTGATTTTGTGACAATAAACATGTTAACAATGCAATGCTTATACCTATACACTTGGTATTTGGAAGAGCATCTATCTTACCTTAAATGCTCAGTATTTAATTTTTAAATTGATAAAGATGTTAGGCAATGTTGACAGGCCACTGTCAAAACATGTTTGGCAGTGATTTTCATCTTCACAGTTGTTCTTTATTATTATCATATATTATTTTTGTTATACATTTATTATTTTATTGTATAGGTTTTATCATTTTTAATTATTATTGTGTTTTTTATCACTTTGGGTTTTTTTTTTTTTTTGGTCTTTTTAGGGCCACACCTGCAGCATGTGGAAGTTTCCAGGCTAGGGATAGAATTGGACCTGTGGCTGTCAGCCTATACCACAGCCACTGCAAAGAGGGCCTTTGCCACATCTGCAACCTACACCACAGTCATGGCAATGCCAAATCCTTAATGCACTGAGCGAGGCTGGGGATCAAACCTGCATCCTCATGGATACTAGTTGGATATGTTTCTGCAAAGCCACAACGGGAACTCCTCTATTTTTTATTTTTATTATGGTTGCAATGTATTATTTCCAAGTACCCTCAGTATCCCAGCTGATGGACAAATGAAGGAAGCAACTATCAATAAGGACTTGGGATTTTATTTTCTACACAGCTTTAGAAAAAGGGTGATGCATAAGAGGCAAGGATTTGAAATAATGAAGCCTGAGATTTAAGTTAACAAAACTGAAGTAGAGACATGGATGGATCTGCTTATAATTAAACTGTGAAGTGATCAAAATATCCTATGAAGTAAGCGAAGAGAATGAAATAAGACTGCTAATAATGATCAGAAAATATGATATGGAAAGTTCACATTTCTCAAGCAGAGTAGTTTCCAATGATGACCAGATCTAAAGTGCAGCCGCTGAAGAGGTCACTTGGGGTAAAATAAGTGTGAAGTTCACTGGAAATCAAGAGACTCAATCAACTAAAATTTTTGAAACTTAAGTTACTTATTAATAATAAAAAAATTAAAAATTCCAGAACCATTTTTTGTTTTTACAAAACTATACATACATATTCCTCCTAACAGTATTGATTCAGTCCACACCAGTTGAAAATTCCTCTGTTGGCCAAATTTAGCCCATTGCCTGATTTGTGTGACCCATGAGTTAAGAAAGATTTTTTACAATTTAAATATTTGAAAAATTAAAAAGAAAAATATTTTTTAAAACACAATAATTACATAAAATTCAAATTTTAGTGTCCACAAATAATGGCTTTTTGGAAACAATAGCATTCGTTATTTTACATATTTTCTATGATTGTTCTCATGCCACAACAGTAGAGTGGAATAATTATTACAGTGACCACAATGGTTGCCTTTATTTGGTTCTGATCTTTTGCAGAAAGATTTCAGAGGTGTCTAGACCCCTGTACTACACTAAATCAAACCTAAATGGTAAGATATCAAATTTTCACAAGAGGTACTTCATAATGATTATTACTATCAGAGATATTGCATGCATATTAATTATGTAAAGCCTGCTGATAATTTTGTCATTAACTGCACTCTACTTTCTGTTTTTTTTCCCAGGAATACTGTGAATAATTATTAGTATGCTGCTTCTTACTAACTTCACACTGTTAAAAACTCTCAAAAACCAGGAAGAATATGTTTGGTTTTTATTTTATAATTGATGAAACAGAAATTGAATGTGCCTAAGTAAAATTCCCAAGGTCAAAATCTAGGAAGTTGCATAGACTGAAAACAATGACAATATTTTCCAACCTCAAAGTCTCATGCTCCTTTTTAATATGCTACATTGCTTCCTACAAAGGTCACTAATGTCATTCTGGCACTACTGTATTCAAGGAATAATGATACTATCATGTCCAGCATGTGACTAAGCCAGTCACTTTGCCCCACTCATGATCAACAGCAATCATCACAGACAAGTCAACTCTAGCCTGTTTCTTATTTGTTAAATCATCCATAGTAATCAAAATGGCTCTGCTAAAGCTCAGTATTTTTAAAGGTACAGACTTTCTGAGGGTAGATAGCTCTTATTTATTTTTAAGATCTTTGGTTATTGACTACTTGCTAGTTAACACTGAATTTAGAAATATTATTATTTGATAATATTAGGAAATGTTTGGGGCATACAAATTTGTATGTTTTATGGAATACTTTGTTAGTATTATATTATGAAATTACAAATTGATCTAGGAGAAAAAAATGGGGTTATAAAAGCTAATTTAATTAAGCATCTAGCCCTAATTTCTCTAAATCTCTGAATATAGGGTTACCACTGTGATACACAGCTACTTCACTTTCCAAAATTTTCAATAATTTCTAAATTGCATAGTATTGTTGATCTCATGAACTCTTAAGAAAATTCAAAATTTTTCAAACAATTAAGAATAGTTTCCAAATAACATGTTCTTCTCTGTAGATGAATGTATCATGATCAATAGCTTTTAAATGGTCAGCTACATACCGAAAAATGTATGTTCACACAAGTATGATAGTAGATGACATGAAAAACAAAACAATTTTATAAGGCCTTTTACAAACAACCATACAAGACCTCACACCCTGAGATAGAATTAAAAGCCATGGAGTTCCCATTGTGGTTCAGTGTTAGCGAAACTGACTAGCATCCATGGGGATACAGGTTCAATCCCTGGCCTCGCTCAGTGGGTTAAGGATCCCGCATTGCCATGAGCTTGGTGTAGGTCACAGACGTACCTTGGATCCTGTGTTGCTGTGACTCTGGCATAGGTCAACAGCTACAGCTCCGATTGGACCCCTAGCCTGGGAACTTCCATAAGCCACAGATGCAGCCCTAAAAAGACAAAAAGACCAAAAGAAGAAGGAGAAAGAAAAGAAGGAGAAGAAGGAGAAGGAGGAGAAGGAGGAGAAGGAGAAGGAGAAGGAGGAGAATTAAAAGCCACAAGTTAATAAAAATTCAAAACTGTAAGTTGTTAATCCATATGTGATTACAGACTCTATATTATGGTTCTTCTGATAGGTGTTAGATGTTTGCAGGACTGCCAGTAATTGGAGGGTGACCTACTAGTGATCAGAAGCAGGGATGCTAAGGAAACAAAATCTGCTTAAAACTACCTGAGCCCAGAATTCACATAAAGGACAAAATATTTTGTGCATGAGTTAACATATATTCAAGAAATATATGTTAATATATGTTATTCAAGAAATGCACTGCTGTAACAATTTGCAAAAGAACATACTATATTTTGGTGATAATGTTAGCAAGACTTGATCACTGTATTAGATGACCATAACATTGAACACAAAGTCAACTGAAATTATGGCTCAATTTACTTGGGTCGCCAATAAAAATACCTGTATGAAGATGCAATTTTTGCTCTTATTCAAAATAGGTTTACAAAACTGTGATTATTTCACAGTGGTTTTTTGCATTGAAGAATCAGAATATTTATAGGTAATTACTTAAAATAATTCACATTTTATTTCTCTCATATAATATCCTTGAGAAATTAAAATATTTAAATAATTTTCATAGTTTGCTTATAGTCTCTGTAAAATATATATGGAAAAAAGAATATGAAATGTGTTTATAAAAGCTGACCTTTAGGTCTGAAATAGCTGAAAATTACATTTAGAGACAATATACCTTCTAAGTCCAGGACAAAGAAACTCACTCTGGCTGTAGAGTGAGCTAGGAAGCGTGCACTGGGTCCAGGTGCAAAGCAGTCTCCAGAGGAATCCGGGTGGAACCTGACTGCAATTCCTGGAGGATCTCCTGGGAAAACAGGGGTGACTGTGCCTTGTTGTGGGGGAAGGGCATTGGAAGTGAAGCTCTCAGGGACATTCAGCAGCCTGTATTTCTCTGGAGGTGGCCATTTCTGGGAAAATCTGGTCCCTCCCATCAGCGCTGAGAAGCCCCAGGCCAAACAACAATTCAGGTGGGATCACAGCCCTACCCAACAGTAAACAGACTGCCTAAAGACCCCTCAGGCACACAGCCAGCCTCTAATCTCATCCAGAGACAAAGCCCCATCCATCAGAGGGAGAAGAATCAATCATAACTACCAGTGAGCAGGCATCACTCCCTCCCATCAGGAAGCCTAGAGCAAGCCCCCTCCATACCAACTTCAGCCACAGAGGAGGCAAACACATGAACTAAGAGAGGCTACAACTCTTTTGACAACACAAAGGTCACCACACCAAAAACCTACAAAAATGAAAAGACAGAAAACTCTAACTCAGATAAGGAAGAAAGACAAAAGCCCAGAAAAACAGCTCAGTGATGAGGAGATTATCAGCCTCCCAGAAAGAGACTTTAGACTGTTGATGCTGAAGATGATACAAGGCATTAGAAATAGACTGGAGGCAAAGATGGATAATTTACAGGAAACACTGAGCAAAGAAATACAAGCTGTAAAAATTAAAGAAGAAGAGATGCAAACTATAATAACTGAAATAAAAAATTCATTAGAAGCAGCCAACAGTAGAATACAGGAGGCAGAAGAACGAATCAGTGAGGTGGAGGACAGATTAGTGGAAATCACTAATGCAGAAGAGAAAAGAGATAAAAGATTGAAAGGAAATCAGCAGAGTCTCAGAGAACCCTGCGATAACGTTAAACGCACCAACATCCGTATTATAGGGTGCCAGAGGGAGAAGAGAGAGAAGGGGACAGAAAAAAATATTCGAGATTAGAGCCAAAAACTTTCCTAATATGGGAAAGAAACCACTCACTCAAATCCAGGAAGCGCAACGAGTACCATATAAAATAAACCCAAGGAGGAACACCCTGATTCACATATTAACCAAAATGACCAAAATTAAAGACAAACAGAAAATACTGAAAGCAGCTTGAGAAAAGAAACAAATGACATACAAGGGAACGCCAATAAGGTTATCAGCAGATTTTTCAACTGAAACCCTGCAGACCAGAAGGGAGTGGCATGATATGCTAAATGTGATGAAAGGGAAAAACTTCCAACCAAGATTACTTTATCCAGCATGGCTCTCATTCAGATTTAAAGGAGAGATCAAAACCTTTACAGATAAGCAAAAGCTAAGAGAGTTCTGCAACACTAAACCAGCTTTACAACAAATCCTAAAGGAATTTCTCTAGGCAGAAAAGAAAAGGCCACAACCAGAAATAAAAACACAACAAATGACAAGGCTCACCAGTAAAGGCATATATACAGTAAAGATACTAAATCATACATGCACAATTATGCTACCAAAATCAGAAATCATGAGAAGAGAGCACAAACGCAGGTCACTGGAGAAGTACGTGCAATTAAGAAACCAACAACTTAATACAATCTCAGTTATATATAGACTCCTATAGCAAAACTTCAGGGTAACCGCAAACCAAAAAACTACAATTGATACACAAGCAAATACGAAAAATCAACTCAAATACAACATTAAAGATAGCCATCTAGTGAGAGGAGACAACAAGAGAATAAAGGAAGAAAAAAAGAGCAAAAAAAACCCCAAACAGTTAATACAATGGCAATAAGGACATATATATCAATAATTACCTTAAATGTTAATGGACTAAATGCCCCAACCAAAAGAAATAGACTAGCCGAATAGATACAATAACGAGACCCATATATATGGTGTCTTCATGATCAGGTGGGATTCATCCCAGGTGCACAAGGATGGTTCAATGTACGCAAATCAATCAACGTCATAAACCACATTAACAAAAGAAAAGTTAAAAACCACATGATTATCTCAATAGATGCAGAAAAAGCATTTGACAAAGTCCAACATCCATTCATGATCAAAACTCTTATCAAAGTGGGAATACAGGGAACATTC
>PVHT021183528.1:1364601-1402826 GCA_004024745.2 Catagonus wagneri
GCTCCTACAGCTCAACACCAAAGAAACAAACAATCCCATCCAAAAATGGGCAGAGGATCTAGGCAGACAGTTCTCCAAAGAAGACATGCAGATGGCAAATAAACACATGAAAAGATGTTCAACATCACTCCTCATTAGAGAAATGCAAATCAAAACCACTATGAGGTACCACCTTACACCAGCCAGAATGGCCATCATCGAAAAGTCTACAAACAGTAAGTGCTGTAGAGGGTGTGGAGAAAAAGGAACCCTATTACACTGTTGGTGGGAATGCAAATTGGTGCATCCACTGTGGAAAACAGTATGGAGAGTCCTCAGAAAACTCAAAATAGAATTACCATTTGATCCAGCAATCCCACTCCTGGGCATCTATCCAGCAGACACCATGACTCGAAAAGACACATGTACTCCAGTGTTCATTGCAGCACCCTATGCAATAGCCAGGTCATGGAAACAACCTAAATGCCCATCGACAGAGGAGTGGATAGGGAAGATATGGTACATACACACAATGGAATGTTACTCAGCCATTAAAAGGAACGAATTACCAACATTTATAGCAACATGGATGGACTTAGAAATTGTCATGCGAAGTGAAACCAGTCAGACAATTAGACAGCAACACCCAGTGCTACTGCTTACATGTGGAAACTAAAAAGACAGAATGAACCTCTTTGCAGAACAGACAATGACTCACAGACTTTGGAAAACCTTGGTTTTTCAAATAAGACAATCTGGGGGGTGGGAGGATGTATTGTGGGTTTGGGATACAAAATCTGTGAAATTGACTTGTGATGATTATGTACACCTATAATTGAAATAAAATCCATTAAGAAAAAAAAAGTACTAGAAGAAATAATGGCTATAAATTCCTTAATTTTGGCAAAAGACTGAAACCTATAAATTCAAGAACTGAGTGAATTCCAAACAGGGTAAACCCAAAGATAATCAATCAAAATTCTGAAAACTGAGGTTAAAGAAATATCTTAAAAGCAGCAAGAAAGATATGAAACTCTGATTAAGCTGGAAGGTTGTGACAAAAAGCATTTTCAGTAATCATTGATTTGAACCTTATCAATAAATTAAATATAAAAAATTCAACTAACATATAAAATAAAAATACCTCATACATGAAGATAATTGAAATGGAAATTATTTGCCATGGTTTTTTATCTTTTTTGAGAATATTTGCCTGTTTTCAAAATTCTCTAGTAGTCCCATAAAAATAAGTAGATAAAATAAAACGTAATAATACATTTTAGCTAAAGTTATGTAAAATGTCTATTTTAGGATATAATAATTACAAAAATTAACAGTAAGAGAGTTTACTCTTTTTTTATACCAAGTTATAAAAACAGTATATTTAGCATTTACAGAATATCTCAATTCAGACTAGCCACATTTAAGTACTCAAATGCCACAGGTGTACTGTTGTCATTATATACACAGAGTAGGTCTATAGTAATTGCATAAGAGATGGCTCAAGGATATATTGTATAACACAGGGAATATAGCCAATATTTTGTAATAACTGTCAAAGGAAAGTAAGCTTTAAAAATTATATAGAATATTTTTTTAAAAGAAGAGAAAAAGCAGTATAGAAAGGCAATAACAGAATTTGCTTTGCTCTTTGCTTTGTTTTTACAAGATTTTCTAGTATTACTACAGGTACCACTGACTAGTATTAACAATGAAAAATGCTAGAATCATTTTAAAAACGTTGAATATGTAATACCATATAGATTGTCATTTTATTGAGACATTTGAAATTTTAGACTCAATCAGCTAATTCACAAAGATATGGGTAGTGAATTCCAGATTTTCATTTTCACACCAATGCGTGCTGGCTGAATTCAGGTTGCTTTCACAGATATAAAGTAGACCTCTAATCTATCACACCTGCATAAACTTGGTATTGTTTTTGATGATTATTTCAGACCTGATATTGGCAACCCAAGATTACTGTTACTTCTCTAAAAATGCAGATAAAAGGTAGTAATGCACTAAAATAAACTTTGCCATAATTTAAAACGTGAAATTTAGAATTTATCTCTGATAAAATATAGCTAAGATTAATTTAATAACTTTTTTGTTTTTTTCTTTTTTAGGGCCTCACTCTGGCATATGGAAGTTCCCAGGCTAGGGGCTGAATCAGAGCTACAGCCACAGCAACACAGGATCTGAGCCGCATCTGCGACCTACACCACAGCTCATGGCAAAGCCAGATCCTTGACCCACTAAGAAAGGCCAGGGATAGACCTGCATACTTATGGATACTAGTCAGATTCATTTCCAGTGTGCCACAATAGGAACTCCTTTAATAACATTTTTGAACTTCTCAAAATACAGTGAGATATTTATAAATACTTTCTGTGAATATTTGACCCTCCAATTATCTATTAAACTCAAGCATTTTTTCAATTATTATATTGAACTCTCATTAAGATATGAAAGCCATTATTAAATAGTATTGCTAATTAAGCCTTAAAAATCTCAGAGCATTCATCTTGAAATTCAGGCCAGCTTATTAGAAGAGTATTCACCAGATATGATATAGAAAGTTAAAAATTTCTACTTATTTATTTAGCACTTATTTGTATAAAGATCCTCTTTCTACTTGGCAACAACAAAACCATATAGCAATAAATTAGATAATGAAGCAGACAGTACTGCTACTCTTATCTGAAACTGCCACTGGAAAATTGGTTCCAATCCAAAATGCCACCTAGTTCTTTTTTACAGTAAATAAATAATCAAAATTTGAACTTATTCATTAAATTTAGAATATTTTTCCAGTTCATACATTGAGGTTGTTTATATGTTTTATCTGCAAATGGGATTTAAATAGTTAATAAAACTAAAAACGAGGAATTGGTAATTATTCAATAGCTCATCTCCAAATTAATTAAATAGGCAACAGTATACTAACATCTTGGCATTATGGAAATAAACAAGAATAAAAATAAAACTTGGAGTTCCCTTTGTGGCTCAGTGGTTAACAAATCCGACTAAGAACCATGAGGTTGCGGGTTCGATCCCTGGCCTTGCTCAGTGGGTTAAGGAACCGGTGTTGCCGTGAGCTGTGGTGAAGGTTGCAGATGCGGCTCTGATCCCGCATTGCTGTGGCTGTGGTGAAGGCCGGCAGCTACAACTCCTGTTAGACCCCTAGCCTGGGAACCTCCATATGCTGCGGGTGCAGCTCTACATAAAATAGGCAAAAAGACAAAAAAAATTAAAAAAAAGAATAAAAATAAAAGAAAAATACAAAATGTTATTAAGAATGAATTTGTGTTTCTATAAACTTATTTTTATTAAGAACCTGCCATGACCTACATCTAAGTTTAGACTTTAAACACTGTTTCACCAATGCTAACAAAAAGGTGGACACAAAATAATAGCAATGAGGAACTTGGTTCTGTCAACCCTCATTAACTGCAAGTTTGTTTACGCCTTTTCCAGAGAGCTAAAGGGACTAAAACCTCCAGGAAAAACTCATGAGGCTTTAGTCTGAGACAGATATAAGACTTGGAAAATCACATATTTAAAGTGACACAGTCAAGGTACAGATTTTTGAATGTATATTAATTGTATGTTTTATCTTTTCCTGTCTGAGATTTCTAATATCCCCCAAAAGGTTATGACGTGGCACTCTAACAAAACTAAACCACACACTGCTGCTACACAAATTAATACTTTTTCATTGTGTAATTTTTCATGAATTCTGTCAAGACATATTTTTAACAAGAATATAAACACGACAGGCATAATCCCATTTGAGGTTTTGTCACTTTCTTTTGATCTGTAAATTTTTAAATATTTCATGTTATATAATTTCCAAAGCTATCCTTAAATATTAAAAATAAATGAAGCCATTAGAGTTTCATGAGGTCAGCATTACGAACAATCAAAATATTGGTTACCAATCAAGAGTGATGTGTGAACCCAAATACCTTTCAGTCACACGCATCATTTCTCCACTAGAAATTTATTCCTTTTTAGAAAGCATTGCCCTGTTGTGGTTCTGTTTTAAAATATAACTCCTAAAAATCAAAAACAAAAGCAAAAGCAATTTAAATACAATATTAAATATAGTCATCAAATCCCAAAAGAAGAGAAAAAAAGAGGAAGGGAAGAAAAAAGTCCAACAAATATAAATTCAAAACAATTAAGAAAATGGCAATAAGTACATATATATCAATAATTCACCTTGAATGTGAATGGATTAAATGCTCCAACCAAAAGACACAGACTGGCTAAATGGATACAAAAACAAGATGCATTTATGTGCTGTCTACAGGAGACACTTGCAGATACTTCCAGTGTCTGAAAGTGAAAGGATGGAATAAGGTATTTCATGAAAATGAAAGTCAAAAGAAAGCTGGAGTTGCAATACTCATATCAGACAAAACAGACTTTAAAATACTTACAAGAGACAGAGAAGAACACTGTATAGTGATCAAGGGATCGATCCAAAAAGAACACATAAAAATTGTAAACATATATGCACCCAACATAGGAGCACCTTCATATATAAGGCAACTGCTAACAGTGATAAAAGGAGAAATCAACTATAACAGAATAATTATGTGGAATGCTAATACTACACTTACAGCAATACATATATCATCCAGACAGAAAATCCAATAAAGAAACACAGGACTTAAATGACACATTAGATGAGACAGACTTAATGATATTTATTGAACATATCGATGTTATCTGAAAGCAGCGAAAGACACTTTCTTCTCAAGAGCACATGGAACATTTCCCAGGATAAATCATAACTTGGACCACAATTCAAGCCTCAATAAGTTTAAGAAAGTTGAAATCATATCAAGCATTTTTTCCGACCACAACATATGCTGTTGAGACTAGAAATCACCCATAAGAAAAAGGTGCAAAAACCCAGAAATATGGTGAGACTAAACAATATGCTACTAAATAACCAATGGATCACTGAAGAAATCAAAGAGGAAATTAAAAAATACCTAGAGACAAATGACAATGATAACATGACAATCCAAAATCTATGAAGTATGAAGGTAGAGCAAAAGCATGTCTCAATTTTTATTCACATTTTCAGTAAGAATGGGGGTTGCATGAGGGATCAATGTGGACAACTATTTAAACAGCAGTTCCTGGTCTGTACTGCTAAGAATGCCTAAAATTCTGATCAAAACCCACCAGTCTGAGAGTTCTCATTGTGGCTCAGTGGGTTAAGTACACCACATAGTCTCTGTGAGGATACAAGTTCACTTCCTGGCCTTGCTCAATGTGTTAAGAATCCTGCATTGCCACAAGGCATGATATAGGTCACAGATGCAGCTTATGATGCAGTATTGCTGTGTATGCTGCTATGGCACTGGCCAGCAGCTGCAGCTCTGATTTGACCCCCGCCTGGGAAATTCTATGTGCCACAGGCATACTTGTAAAAAGATAAAAACTCCCCAGTCTTATTGATTTGAAGACCATAGGACCTGGTTTAGGGTGACAAGAGCCACTGAGATAAAAAGCAAAGCCTACAAAGGAAAGAGACAGGGAGGTACTGGCACTATCCCTAACTTTCCAGAGACCCATCACTAACTACATTTTCGCTCAGGCACTATATTGAAACTGTAGGCTCTTCAGATCACAGATATTAGCGTGAATAGTGATCTATAAGACTGTCATTTTCATAACCAAGTTTGTGAGCTATGTTGAAGTTAGCTGTTAGCTCAAAAACTTCATTATAAACTGTTTAACTCTTCACTATGGTTTTCTTTGAAACATACTGAATTTTCTCTAAGTTTTTTTGAGGAAATAACAAATAAGTTTGAATTTCAGGAGATAATAAGGAGTCCAAATTGTTCTAATTAATAGAAAAAACATATATTTGCTACCAAATAATTTAGGCCAATATTCTAGAAAGGTGAGGTGATAGAGTAAAACAGAAAATAATTGTAACAACTTTTCGACCATGTCTATAAAATGTAAAAGAAAAAGTCATTTTGTGGTGATTTTCATTTTTTATCCTCTATGTAATTGTCACATGATTATTTAGATCACTACACAGTTATTTGATTCTGATTCTGTTACATTCACTATGACAAAGTTTCTTATGCAAAGATAACTTTGAAGAATGCAGCCATCTATATATTCACATCAACTGGGGACAGTCTCCCTGAATTAAAGAAAACCACTTTTTGTTGTTTGTGTAAACATGGCCATCATGTCTTTAAATTGCAAACTGCAGAGATATCTCTAATTAGTTAGCTTTTTTAAAAATGTCCTAAGGCAAGAATGTAGAGACTCTAGTTTATTGTCCTTAAATAGTTGCATCACTAAGTAATACAAAGAGGCTTCCTCTTGGGGCACAAGAAGACATTTATTTTTTCAATAATTTTATTAATGTTTTTAATTATTCTATCATTATGAATGAACTTTAATGACCAGGATAAGCAGTACTCAATGTTTCCTATTTTGTAGTCTCTTAGAAGAATCCAGGAAAATGTTTATGAGCCATTTTATTACTTAGGCCAACAGCTAAAATAAAAGATTTTAGAAGTACCTGGAGGCATAGAGATCCTAAATTACATGCAAGACATTACTGGAGGACCCAGAAATAAAAAATATTTATTCTCTCTAGGCTATTTGAATGCTGCCTTCTCTCAAATAAACATTAAGATGTCCTAACATATATTGCTCTCACTATTTCAGTCTTAGTTGAAAATAACTTTATAATAATAATTGACAGTGTTTTCCTTAACTGACTGATCTCCTGAAATTCAATAAACAAAAGCATGAAATAGAAGCCTAATAAAAGCTCTTAATTAGGAAATTTGTCCCTGAGTGCAGGTTTTCTTTCAGCTTAAAAGACTGCTTTATAGGTAGATTACCAGTTTTTATTTTCAGTCACTTTCTCTAATTTGTGTATATGTGCACACACACAATAATGCAAACATATTTTCTTTGAAGACAAAATATAAAAATTTATTTTGCAAATCAACTATCCAGATACTCTTTTGAACCAAGGATTTATGTTTTTTTCTTTACTAGCATAATTCAGAATGAGAAAAAGGCTTTAGTATGTGTTGTTTACAGCAAATCTCTTTCCTGATAGAATTCCTACATTTTTCCAGAGCCTCCATGAGCCTGTAAGGAGAATTATCGCATGTTTTCTCACTATATTCTATATTCAATTTACTTCTTACCTTCTACACAGAACATAAGATCACAAAAAAAAATTTTTCTATCATTCTTCCTTATAATGAATTAAATGTGATCTGCATATTTGGATCTTTCTTTAAAAAAGATCTCATTCTATAATGAAAATGCTTATTAGATGAAACATAGAATTAAAATATTATCAAAGCATTTATTCACAATATCCAAATACTTTTTGGGACAGAAAAAAATGATACAATTAGATAAAATATTCTGATCTAACAGATATTGTTAATTTGCTAAGAGTTTGTGAAGAGTTTAGTTTGGTTTTCAGTGGACAATGAGGCAACAGAAAAGTAGAACTATGATAATGTTTTGGAAATTACTAACATGAATCAATGTTATTAATAGTAATAATATTAGTTTTCTTTATTTGATTTTATGAATTAGCTTTCATTTTACTTTAATGATATACAATTCATAATTATTTTTTAATTGCTTTACTTTTTCTTACTAAGTATAATAAAATGAGAATTATGGGTAATAAGTTTGCATAATGAAGGGATGCTATAATGTAAAGATCACTTGCAATAAAATACTGAATATATTTTCTCAGTATTTAAAGTTCAACTATTAAAATCTGTTTTATCTTCATTCAAAATATGACATCTTTTATATCATTTCCTTACAAAAATTATCAAATACCTACTATTTTTAGAATAGTAAAATGGCTTAATTTCTATGTGAATAAAATATTGAAATAATAAAATTTTGAAGAAATGTCATACTGATATATAAATTGCCTGCAGTCTCTCTTCCTATGGTGATCAAATTCACCCTCTTTCAAACCCTTCACCTGCTCGCTTCCATCATCACTTCTTTGCCATGTATGTAATAGGGAATCAATACATGCTTTTTCGAAAATGTAATTCAGAGGATTAATGATAAGATAACCATTGCACATTGGATTTTGTAGTATCAGTATAAGTAAAAATTAATAAATCTACAGGGCAATTTAATAGTTTATCATAGTATATTTATTTTCAATAAGATACTCCACTTATTTGCCCAGGTCCCCTAATTGAAAGTTTCTTTCATATCAATTTTTTAACAGTACATTTTTTTTCAGTTAAGTGAATGGATAAAATCAATTTAGTGTTAAATATGCACTAATTATGTGACTGTATGTTTAGGATTTTTTTCTTTTGCTTAAATAAATTTTGAAAAATTCTTTGTAAAACATATATGAATGATCATAGAAAGTAAGAAGAAAACTTCAATTTGTGGATAAATTATTTAATTTAAAAAGCTGAATTTAATCCACTGAAAAAAGAGTCAATACCATACCACTTTATCATAAAACAATGAGCAGTAATTTGCTGAACTAAAAGACCGTATTCTCAATCTGCTAAATTTATGAAGAGCTAAAATTTAATTTTAAAGTCAGTCAAGATGCCAACCATAGATCTGTATATGCTATAAAAAAATCAAAAAGTATAAAAGTGTATTCTCTCAAAACAACTGAATATTAAAACTGTTATTATTTATTGCATAGACATGGATTTTGTTAATTTAAGATTAGCAATTTAAAATGTGAAGTTTAGGAAAAAAATAATTGTCAACTTTCTATAAATTGTTGAATTTTTATCCTATATTTTTTGTTCTTGCCCCTATTTCAATCTTGTGCCACCAAAAGAAAAAGAAATGTACTGGAAATGAAATAGGGAAAATTGCTATAGGATCCCACAGCCTTGGGACAAAAAAAAATTTCAAAAATTATTAGCTCCATGGTTTGGGCAGGCTATTTAATTCTTGTGACTGTTAGTTTTTGGTTTTGCTTGTTTTGACTGTATCCGAAAAGTTGACCAATTTATTCAATTGTACTTTCAAAATTTTTGGATGGCTAAAAATAATACATATAAAATAAACATCATAGTACAGTACACTTGGTACTTATACCGTATGTATCATTAATAGAATTATTTAAATATAACTGTGGTATATTCTATTTTTTCTATAGTCATTATAAGAATCATAGAATCTTGGTTCCCAGGCAGACAAGAACATAAATGAAGCAAAATGAATAATATGGCTTAAAAGTTGATCACAAACTTGTGGTTACAAAGAGAGGTGGGAAGCTGGATAGACTGGGACCTTGGGGTTTGCAGATGCAAACTACTACATTTAGAATGGATAAGAAATAAGGTCCTACTGTATAGCACAGGGAACTATGTCCAATCTCTTGGGATAGACCATGATGGAAGATAATATGAGAAAAAGAATATATATGTGTGTATGTATGACTGGGTCACTTTGCTGTACTGCAGGAACTGGCACAATATTGTAAATCAACTATATATTTTTTTAAAGTGCATTATCCTTTGTAGAAAGATGGTGTGTATAGTGTATATGCTTTTCTTTCCTAACTGGTATCAATAAAGTGAACTTACAATGAACAGAGGGATTTTACAATTAACTGACAGATTAATAATGCAAAAAGCAAATCTCTCTTTAAAATAAGCTCAAAGTTGTGTGGACTGTGTATTATGCCTCCGCTAATACCTCAATCCTTGATAGCTTTTTCCTGTTTCATAAAAGATCTTTTCCTCCTCTGAAATTCTTCCTACCATATAAATCAAATTTTAATTTAGGGAAATGTAAAAAGTAGTAGTACATTTTGAAAATATGTTCAAAAGAATAGAAAAATTTCTCTCACATGTGGACTTAAGACACTGTGAACAAAAAAAATAAGATGGGCTTCATTTTATTGATCTAATCATGTCTATGGTATGTTCCGAACAAATTTCAGTTTCCTATAAACTGTCACTCCCTATAGAATTTTGTGCCTGGCAAAACATAAACAATTGCCTTAATGCATCAGACAGGGCCAGAAGCCAGCAGATATTCCAAGGTTGTTGATACATGAAAGAAAGAATGACATGGGAAACAGTTTACTATAACATTCTGAAAGAAGCCTCAAGCATTCACTGTGCAATGCGGATAAAATTTGACAAAAACCCTGCAGTCCTACTGGCATGAGGGACCATGAGACAGATTGTAGGATAACTACAGCCACTTAATCTGAGGTAGAAAATACCAGAAGGAAAGGGATAGGAGATTCTTAAATTCTTTGTATAATCTCTGGCCAGATCTCTGCGAAAAACTACATGGGAAAAACTCCAACAGCCCTGCTATGGCTAAAAGGGGAAATTGAGTTTCATAGTTTTAATTCAATGAGTTATATTTCACTGAAAAAAATTTAAAAATAATCGTTGGAGGGTCATACAATCGTCTACAGTCTCTAAAACCTATTAGTTGAAATGTCCAAGACAGGAAAATCAATGACATAATTCCAACCTGTGTCCCAGCAGGTTTGCATCCTCTGGCATGATCAGAAAGAGTTGATTTATCCATTTGAGTCTGAGGGCAGGAAGAGCTGTAATTTCAGTTCAAATATAAGGTCTCAGTGTTAGGCAGTTCAGGCAAAAGTAATGCCTCCTTAGTCATAGGAGGCTTAGATTTTTGTTTTATTAAGGCCCTCAACTGACTATATGAGATCCAGACACATTAGGGAGGGTGATCTTTCTTTCTCAGTTTACCAATTCAAATGTTAATCTCATCAAGAAACAACCTCACAGACAAACCCAAAATGATGCTTGACCAAATGTCTGTGCATCCCATGGCTCAATCAAGTTTACACATAAAATTAACTATCACAAGTCCATCCCTAACAGGACACTAACATGATACTGTCCTATGTATAACCAAAAATGCATTAACCCCTTTCCCGAAAGAAGATAACTCATCTTCTTAGCTTAATTATCTTAAACTCCCAGAAAGACAACCCATTTTAAAAAATGCTATGATGTAAAATTAACAATATTTGCTACTATGATATAAAGTTAATGGATCTTATAAGGGAATAAGAGAGAGAAGAAAAGAAACATATTTGATAACACACAAATTCATAATAAAATCAGGAGGAAATACTATGATAATTACAATCTTTGTTCTATAATTTTTCACTTGGACAGAGCTGATATTCATATACCATGATTTTTCACTACTCATTCTGTATTGCCTTTGCCTTCAGCAAGTATCTCAGCTGAGTTTGATTCTCTAAATGTTGAATAACCTTAACCTTTGTTCCTGGAGAATCTGAGCCATTACCAGCCCTGACTGAAAGAGGCTGTTGCTGTTTTGATTTTTATCACAGGGCATGGCAATACTAAAAGACTACTGAAAAGATCTCCTGTATTCTAGATACATTCTTCCTAGCCTCCATTGTGGAGTAGTACTCCAATTCCCCATTGGTAGTCAGGACCAATCATCCTAGACATTACAGTGATGTCCTTTTTCCTGTTGATTCAGTGGCATGGGGGCGTTCAAGGTGACCACATAGCAATCTTAATCTCCAGTTCAAGGGGATCACTGCTGTATCTTCTATTGAGAGCATTCATCATTTTATTACTAAGACCTCTGGGCCAGTGGAACATAAGGTTATGGAAGGAAGAAGTGAAAATTTTGCTGTAAGTTAATTGGGGTAATAGTGAGTGGTGCCACACATATTTCCATGCCTTGATTCCTACACCTGTGAATGCTAGCTAGAGAAGAAACAATGTTATATCTTGGATGCTTATTCAGTCTGTATGATCTCAAGTTTGATTACTTAAATCTTTGTGTTTATTTTTTTTGCTTTATTGAGAAATTGAGACTTTTTAGCCTGCAAAAATTCTTCAAGCTGTAAAGTTTTAACTTTGTCTACCTTTTATGTTAATCTTATAAAAACATTTTGAAATATAAAATCAAAAACAATCAAATAAGTAGAAGTACATTAAAAATAGTAGTATATGGAGACTAGCCTTATGAGTTACTAAAATTTTCTGTAAAACTGCTGTGATTTAATAGTGTTATACTGGTACAAAACTGTTAAGAAAATTCAGAACCTAGGTACAAAATAGGAATTGTAAGAGTATTAGTATATAGGGAAGATAAAATATCTTTAATCTGAACATAGAAAAGATCTCTTTAAGAAAGAGACAAACCCAGAGGCAATTGACATATGATAAATTTAATTGCATATACTTTGAAAGTGTCTGAAAAATCAAATTTAAAATACTATAGACAATCCTGAATAGCTAAAGCAAAGTTGAAAAAGAAAAAAACAGAACAGTGGGAATCCTGTTCCCAGATGCCAATGAATACTACAAAGCTAGTCATCAAATAGTATGGTACTAGCACGAAAACAGAAATATAGATCAGTGGAACAGGATAGCAAGCCCAGAAATAAACCCAAGCATCTATGGTCAAGCAGTCTATGACAGAGAAGGCAAGAACATTCAGCGGAAGAAAGACAGTCTTTTCAATAAGTGGTGCTGGGAAAACTAGACAGTTACACATAAAAAAATGAAATGAGAAATTCTCTAAACCACACACAAAAATAAATTCAAATGGATTAAGGACCTAAATGTAAGGCTAGATACTATAAAACTACCAGAGGAAAATATAGGCAGAACTCTGACATAAATCACAGCAATATATTATTTAATCAATCTCCTAGAATAATAAAAATAAATCAGAAATAAATTAAACTTAAAAGTGTTTTCATAGCAAAGGAAACACCCCCCCACAAAAAAAAGACAAACCATGGAATGGGAGAAAGTCTTTGCAAATGAGGCGCCCAACAAGGGATTAATCTCCAGAGTATACAAATATCTCATGGAGATTTTTATAAAAAAACAAATCAAAACACATGCAAAAAGCAGGCAGAAGATCTAAACAGACATTTCTCCAAAGAAGGAAAACAAATGGCCAAAAGCACATGAAAATTTGCTCAGCATCACTATTTATTAGAGAAATGCAAGTCAAAACAACAATGAGGTATCATCTCACACAAGTCAGAATAATTCTATCAGAATGGCCATCATCAAAAAATCTACAAACAATACTGGAGAGAGTGTGGAGAAAAGGGAACCTTCCTACACTGTTTGTAGGAATGTAAATTGGTACAACCACTATGAAGGATAGTATGGAGGTTCCTCAGAAAACTAAATATAGAATTAACATATGATCCAGCAATCCCACTCCTGGGCATCTATCTGGAGAAAACCATAATTCAGAAAGCTGCATTCACCCCTATGTTCAATGCTTACTCTATTTACAATAGCAAAGGTGTGAAAGCAACCTAAATGTCCACTGACAGAGCCGACAGAGGAATGGATAAAGAAAATGTAGTGTGTGTGTGTGTGTGTGTGTGTGTGTGTGTGTGTTTGTGTGTGTGTGTGTGTGTGTGTATACATATATAATGGAATATTACTCAGCCTTAAAAAAAATGAAATAATGCTATTTGCAGCAACAAGGATGAACTTAGAGATTATCATACTAAGTGAAGTTAGACAGTGAAAGACAAGTATCATATGATATCACTTATATGTGCAATCTAATAAAAATTATACAAAAGGGAGTTCCCATCATGGCTCAGTGGTTAACGAATCCGACTAGGAACCATGAGGTTGCTGGTTAGATCCCTGGCCTTGCTCAGTGGGTTAAGGATCCAGCGTTGCCATGAACTGTGGTGTAGGTTGCAGACGCAGTCCGAATCTGGTATTGCTGTGGCTGTGGTGTAGGCTGGGGGGCTACAGCTTGGATTAGACCCCTAGCCTGGGAACCTCCATATTCAGTGAGTGCAGCCCTAGAAAAGGCAAAAAGACAACAACAACAAAAAAGATACAAAAGAATTTATTTATAAAACAGAAATAAACTCACGTATTTCAAAACCCATCTTATGGTTACCATAGGTGAAACCACTGGGGGGAATAATATATACATACTACTGTATAAAACAGATGATTAATAAGAACCCACTGTATACCACAGGAATATTTACTCAATACTTTGTTATAACCTATATTGGAAAAAAATGGATGTGTTTATGATTCACTTTGCTGTATACTTGAAACTAACATAACACTGTAATATTATACTCCAAAAATATTAAATTTGAAAACAGGCTATAGGCAAAGTCAGAAAGTATTTGCAAAATAGGTGATAAGTATCTAAAAATTTTTTAGCACTCAATAAGAAAATTAACCACATAACAGAAAAATATTTAAATAATATTGAGTTCCTAGTAAAATACAAAGATCTTTTGCATATAAGTGCTTTCTTTTACTTATCAGATTTTCTAATGCTTCTAATTATTTTAATCTTATAATAAACATATTTTTCCACATAAGAAAATATTAATTAAGTTACCTATAAAACACAAATTTTATTCTAGTATGATTTAAAACAAATTTTGCTATGCTTGGACAAATTTTCCACTAAAATTTACTACTATGTTAAACAGTTCCTAAAAGTGGTAGTCTATTTTACCCTATGAAAACACAAGAAAAAGTCATTGCTTTCAACTTTTTAAACTGCAACAAGCCATTTTATACTGAAACACTGCACATGTAAATAAACACACTCATTTGCTAAGCAATATATATATATACATGTATATATTGTCTTTTGTCTTTTTAGGGCTGCACCCACAGCATACTGAGGATCCCAGGCTAGGGGTCTAATTGGATCTATAGATGCTGGCCTATGCCACAGCCACAGCCATGCTAGATCTGAGCCGCGTTTGCAACCTACACCACAGCTCAGGACAACACCAGATCCTTAACCCACTGCGCTATGCCAGGGAATGAACCCACAACCTCATGGTTCCTAGTCGGCTTTGTTTCTGCTGTACCACGACAGGAACACCATGGTTTACTAAACAATATTTTTGCCTACAATTGGTTATACATGTAGAAATACTCGGCTGTCCTCTCCTATACTTCTTTATTAAAATGAATGAATAAGGCACTAAGTTGATGCTATTGGACTGTGACTCAGCGTTTTTAAAGCACTGCTCTTGCAGGTGCCAAATGAGTTTACATATAATCTAAATAGATTAACACAAATGTTGTGATACAGTAAGGATATTATTATTTATGGCCATCCAATTTGAAAGCTTAATATAGCAAAATGCAGCTGTGATCAAAAGATTCCAACAAAAGTAAGCATCATTTTAGGACCCAACCCTTTTTGCAAACCAGTACATAATTGTTAACTTTGATTACATTTCTGTGATATAATGACTACTTTCTAAAAATTACGTGCACTGCCTACCTTTTTGAAAGAGATAAAATTATAAAAACTTATGTCATTCCAAAGAGATGGGAAAAAAGTTGTAGCTTCAAGTATGTAGGAAAGGACAATAATATTTTTTACCATGTTAACGGTCCAAATAAGTAAACATGTAAAACTGCAGAATCCTATCAGGAATTTTCACAGTGTAATTTCTCAGTTAGAAGTAAAAGGGTCTCACCCACTCTAGATTGTAAGTAAAAGGATAGTGTGAAACAATTTTTCAGTTCCAAAACCACATGGTAAAACCTTCCACTCTTCTGTCTTCAAAAAGTTTAGGTATTGACTTCTCATTCTACATCTGAACATTAACATTCTCCTTATACTTTTAATTCTACTATGCCATTTTCAAAGTTGTCATGGTTCAAAGTTTCAACAATATCTTTTCGTAATTTTCTTCTTTCTGTTATTCCGAGAAATAGTATTTATTCTAAATATATAGAGTGGGAACTGTCATCCTCTATTCTCAGCTAAAATCTAATTTCAACCTTATATTATCAAAACTACTCTGAAAATATTAATTTATTATTGAATAACTTGGTTTAGTAACATTAGAAAAATAGTGGCCATACTCCTAATTCAGCTTGAAAGTTAAACAGAATTATGCATGAAGCCATAACCTTCTCATATTAGGATGAAAAAGGGAAAGGTACACTGTAAAGGCCATTGTGAGGAAAGGGGGCATTATTTGTAAGGATTTATTCCTATCTTATCATTTTTGTGAAATATGACTCAAAACATCTTGTAAAATTTTTAATTACGATAAATGCCTTCATTTGTACTAGCATGCTCATAAAAGGCTTTGGTAACAAATATATTGGTTTAATGAAGATACAACTCTTAGGAATGTATAAAATTCTATAAATTATTTGTTTAATATTTGCTCTACTTTTTTCATTAAAAAATATCAAGTCTAGAGAAAAGTTGTAGTAAAAATCTTATTTTTAACAATACACACTTACCACTTACTAGGATTCACCAATTGTTCATTTTTGGCACATTTGTCTTCTCTTTCCCTTAATATTCAAAAAAGTACTGACATGATATTTCTAAGATCAAGGACAACACCCAATGTAACCATAATTCCATTTTCACATCAAGGAGTTTAACTTTGATACTGTTATGTTATATAAAATTCAATCTAGAGAGGAGGAGACCAAGATGGCAG
This sequence comes from Catagonus wagneri, assembly GCA_004024745.2. NCBI lineage: Eukaryota > Metazoa > Chordata > Mammalia > Artiodactyla > Tayassuidae > Catagonus > Catagonus wagneri. The sequence continues at coordinate 1,381,091 of PVHT021183528.1, forward strand.
AGTAGGAGGACGTGGAGCTCACATCTCCCTATGGACACATCAAAAGTACATTTACATGTGGAGCAACTCTCTCACTGAAAGCAAAAGAAAGACTGGAAGAAAGGCTCATACGACCAAGACTTTAAGAAAGATCCACATGGATTCAGGTAGGGAGGGAAGAGAAGCAGTGAAGTCAGGACCTGTGCCTCTGGGAGAGGATTCAGAAGAGGAGGTGATTATACAGGGGGAGGTCCTCCCTGAGGAGTGAGCAGTTTAGTCTACATATTGGGCACCCCAGCCCTGGGGGCCAAAGCTGGGAGGACAAATCCCATTATCTGATTTAAAAAAAACTATATGACTGATAGTGAGGCTATAATAAAGGCAGGCTCCACTCATGAAAACCACATACTTGCTTACTCCTAAAAGAAAGTGGAGGAAGCAGATTCAAATGGATAGTCAGTCTAGCTGGTTTCCTGCAACCATCCTAGCTCACATCCCATCCTAAGCCAAGCAATCTTTCCAGCTGCTCTTGCTTAAAACTTAACATCCATTCACGATAAAAAAAACTCTTATTAAAGTTAGTATAGAGGGAACATAATAAAGAATATTTATGAAAAACCCACAGCTTTCATCATACTCAAGGGTGAAAAGCTAAAAGCTCTTGCTCAGAATTAGAAACAAGAAAAGGATATCCATTCTAGGCACTAATATTTAGCACAGTATTAGAAGTCTTAGCCAAAGCAAATAGGAAATAAAAGGCATCTAAGGCAAAAGTAAAAAATATCTCTACCCATAGACAACATGATACATATACAGAAAACACTAAATCTCCACCAAAAACCTGTTAGAACTAATACATGGATTCAGTAAACCGCAGGGTACAAGATTAATGCACAGAACAATCTGCTGCTCTTCTGTTCACTAATAAAGAACTATCAGTAAGAAAATTCAAGAAAATAATCCCATTTACAATTCCATCATAAAGAATAAAACGCCTAGAAATAAACTCAACCAAGCAAGTGAAGGATCTGTATTCTGAAAACTATAAAACACTGTTGAAGGAAATGGAAGATGATAGAGAAAAGGAAAGATATCCTGTGTTCATGGATAAGAAGAGTTAATATTGTTAAAATGTCCAGACTACTCAAAGCATTCTAGATATATAATGCAATCTCTACCAAACTACCCATGAGAATTTTTACAGAACTAGAACAAATAATCCTAAAAACTATATGTAACCAAAAAAGATTCCACATTGCCAAGAAATCTTGAGAAAAAAGAACAAAGCTGGAGGTATCAGACTTACTTCAAACTATGCCACAAAGCTGTAGGAATCAAAATAGTAGGATACAGGAATAAAACCAGACACATATATCAATGGAACAAAATAGCCCAGAAATAAACCTACACATTTGTGGTCCATTACATTCCCTTGACAAAGTAGGAAACAATACATAAGGGGAGAAAGACAGCCTTTTCAATAAACAATGCTGGGAAAACTGGAGTGCTACATTAAAAGAATGAAATTGGATCACTATCTCACACTATATACAAAAAAAAAAATGGATTAAAGACCTAACTATAAACCCAGAAACCATAAAACCCCTAGAAGAAAACATAGGCAAAGGAAACAAAAGCAAATATAAACAAACAGTACCTATTTAAACTTACAAGCTGTTGTACAACAAAGAAAACCATCAGCAAATGAAGAGAGAATATACTTAACAGGAGAATAATTTGCAAATAATATGGCCAATAAGGGGTTAATATCCAAATAAATATATACAGCTCATACAATCCAATATCAAAAAAACAACACAAATTAAAAATGAGTAGAACATCGGAATAGATATTTTTGCAAAGAAACATAACAGATTTCCAATAGACACAGAAAGATATTCAACATTGCTAATCATTGGAGAAATACAAATTAAATCCATGATAAGATACCAACTCACAAATGGTTATCATCAAAAAAAGTCTACAAATAACATATGTTAGCAAGGATGTGGAAGAAAGAAAACTTTAATACACTGTTGGTGGGAATGTAAATTGGTCCTGTCACTACAGAAAAGAGTATGAAGCTTCAAAAAAAAAAAAAAAATAGAACTACCATATGATACAGCAATTCCACTCCTAGGTATATATCCAAAGAAAATAAAAACATTTTTGAAAAGGTGCAAACACCCCAGTGTTCACAGCCGCATTGCTTAAAACATACAAGATATGGAAGCAACAGCCAGATATGTAAGCAACCTAAGTGTCATAAACAGATGGATAAAGATGTGGTATATGTATGTGTATATATTATTTTCATATGTGTATATATATACAGACACAATAGTGTATTAGCCATATGAGAGAATGAAATCTTGCCATTTTCAACAACATGGATGGACCTGTAGGATACTATGTTTAGTGAAAAAAGTTAAAGAAGGACAAATACTGTATGTTATCACTTATATGTGGAATCCAAAAAATTAAGCAAATGAATGGATATAACAAAACGGAAACAGATTCACAGCTACAGATTACAATCTAGGAGTTGTGGGAGGAGAGGGAAGTGGAAGGGGCAAGACAGGGGTAAGCGAGGTACAAACTAACATTTATAAAATAAGCAGGACACAAAGATATAGTTCACAACACAGGGAACATAGCCAGCATTTTATAATAATTTAAAAGAGTACAATCTATAAAAACATTAAATCCCTATGCTTTATACTTGAAAGTAATGTAATATTTTAAATCAACTATATTCCAATTAAAAATAAAATCCATATTTATATTATCTGATAGTTCATAATAATATTGGCAATCTTATTTAATTTTAATACAAGATTCTATGAAGAATTATACGCTGTATTTGTTTGCATTTATCTTTAGTCTTTTTTCTCTATTTGGACTCTTGTCTTCACAACTTTAATATTTTATAGAGTCCAGGCTGTTGTTTCATAAAATTCTCTGCAGTCTAAATTTGCCTTTTTGTTAGCTTATGATCATACTTAGAATAAACCATTTATAAACTACTTAAACCATATTACAAGATGATATACACAATTCTCAACATTATATCAGGTATCAAGAGACAAAATGTTATTTTTTCTGATTAATGGGGATGCTTGTTGGTTTATCTGGCATGATGCTTTCAGACCATATGGCTCTATCTACTTCTCAGTACCTGTTCACAGAGTGGTTTAGCATCGGTTTAGCATTACTTTCCTTAATCAGTTTTCACATTTGTGTCTCCAAATTAGTGACTTGTTAATTACATCATCTTTCTATATTTATTAGTTTACTTTTTTGGGAAAAGATGAACTTTATCAGTAGTTTTCTAAATGAGGACTGCTTCATGAAGTGTTAAATAAAATCTATATCGCCTAAATTGTTTTATTTAATCATTTTAACAGTTTTTGGCAACTAGTAATGGGTTTGGAAGCTTACAGCTAACAGCCTATAAATGCAGTTGAAGTGCCCACTGCAATTTTTGAGTTCACTGTTGTTCTGTTGTTATCAAGGGCAGTAGGAAAGTCATGTTCAGATTTGAGCTCTGCTCTCCTTCATGCTGCTCTCTGATCCAAAAAGATATTACATATCTATATCTATATCTATATCTATATATATTCCAGATGTTGTTTTAGAATGTGAAGTCAAATGCATGTCAATCTTCCAGCTTTTTTTATATAGGGACAAAAGTTGAATTTTCTGGAGCTAATAAATAAAAGTTTGAAGCCATTAATGAATTAATCTACTCATGGTTTCTAAAAATATAACCAGTGATTGGCTGTTTTAAACTTGTAAGTAATTTTATTTACAAAAAAGGAAAGCTTAATTACAAAGATTGTATGTAGCCAGCTGCTGATTATAAGTGACAAATATTAATTTTACATATATATATATATATATATATATATATATATACACACAGTACATATTACATAACCATATATAGATCCAAGAAACATTCTGGGGCCTTGGAAATGTTCCAGGGTTTATTATAACTCCCAGGTTCTGGGATACTGGAAACGTTCCAGAGAGTTAGATAGGAGTTATATCAGGAGTTTGCAACAGATGTCAGCCTTTAAGTGACTCACATGGCCTAGAGGTAAGCCCACAGGGGGACTCAGAGAAATAAACTTGGAATGTTTTGACCAATAGCACATGAATTATTCAAAGTCATCAGGCTCTGCACCACTATAAAGAACTCTTCCTGTGAAAGGAATAGCTCTGTTACTAATGATAATCTCAGGAGCCAAAGCTCCAAAACTAGTAGGCATAGATGGAGCACTTACAAGCTGTTAGCAAGCTCACCCCTCTTGACTCTGTGCTAGGGTAAGCTGGTTATAGAACAGCTTAGACTGACAAGCTAACCTGAAGAAAATTTCTTTGCAATGAGGTACACTGTAAAACACAAAACTTGCAACCCAATTTCACATCCCTCTTAATTATTAATTTATCTCCAAGAGACACAAGGCTTAGCAATACAAATGGAATCCTCAAGTTTCAAAGAATTTGAGTGCACTGCCTTCTAGCACACCTGCATATTTTATGAATAACAACTGTGGCGTCAGAAGGTGTAGATACCTACAAAAATGCTAAAAATCTTAGAACAATCTAGAATTACAGTAGCCTATATGGGCATTGTTCCAAGGAGACAAGATTATTAATTTGAGAAGTGCATTGAAAAGCCAGGGTTCCCAAATCAAACAAGAGAATGGGATACCTATTTTAATTGTTATGCAGCAGACTCAAAAAACTTGAAGATTCCAAAATAGATTCATTGAAAGAGTCACTGGAAAAGGCTATTGAAAAATTAAAGACATAAGATGTGCCCAAAACAAGACTGTGATATTGAAGTTACTGCTCTTACTTTCATCTATCCTCATTTACCTGAGCCCTCCTAGCCTACTAATCCTCTTTCTGAATTGCCTTTTCACTCTGAATAGACTACAAGACCATAAACACAAAAATCTACCAAGTCAGTGACCTTATAACAACAAAGCCAGAAACCTAAAACACATGAGCCTCACCCACTGCAGGCACTTAGCGGGCCAACATAAAAACACGGCCCTGGGAATGTGTGTCTCATTTGAAATCAGCTGGAATATTGGGGGAAAAAAAACATCCTTGAAGGTTGTGCAAATTCTTCAACACCAACTTGAAACACCCCCATACCTACCCTTAAAGGATGGCCACCTTCTAAGAGTTTTTCTAGTAAGCTTCTTTTTATTCCCTTGAAAAGCCCACATGAAACTAAAAGCTAGTACAAAAGCTTGACAAATTGTGGTAGCTCCTGGGCCTACACACTCTGCTTTAAACCTCACTCACTCTGAAGCTTACAATTTGGGTCCTGGGAAGACAGGTAGAAGCTGGTGAAGGGTGAGAATTCTTACCAGAGTCAGCTATCCTGGATCCCTCTGTAGTGTCCAGTTGGAAAGGGAAGGAAAAATTTTCCATTGTTTCTTATTGCTTTTCTATCCTTTTGTCTCTCAAGGACAGCCATTGACTTTTTGTTTCCTTTTGCGTCCTTGGCTTTGTCCTCAACCTGGCTTGGATTTCCTATGTCTGCAGCATGTCAGTTGGTTTCTTCACATGCAGACAGCTCAGCTGTGAGGTGGGGGAACCCCAAATGTGGCCGGTTAGAAACATGTGTTGCAGTCCCTCTGTAGCAAGGGTCTGTCAAGATGAAACTGAAACAATTTAGTAATGAGTTTGAGGTCCTTCATTCCAAGGAAAACAACCCATGATTTGAACAAACAGCCCGGCCTCGTGAGCAGTGGTACACTGTTCCTACAGGGCTTTGAGGCAAGACTGAGTTTAAGAGAGCAAAAGAGAAACAAGACATGATTGGCTAGGAGGTTGGGGCTTTCTTTTAGGCCAGCTAGGTAAGATAAACTAGCTAAAGCTGAGTTACAGGATTGTAATTGGTATTACCTTAGGATTCCTTGACAGGTGTTTCCCACAAGTGCAGGTTGGCTTAAATTTAGAGTTGTGATGTGGGCTGGGATTCTGGGGTGGCCTCAATTTGGTTGGTCCTGATATACAAATTAACTTTATCAGGTCCTACTTTCTGTTGCCAGCTATCGGGGAAACTTTCCAAGTCTTTGAGTATTTTGGTGGCAGCCCTGGATCTTGTGAAGATGGTATCTTTGGTACCCTCTGTGGGGGCAACTTTTATGCCCCAGACGTCATTCATTTCTTCCAGGAACATTTACTCTTTGGTCCTAGCTGAAACCTGACATGTATTTGAAAGTTTCTTTGTTTTTGGCAAGTAACTTGTGATCAGAATTAGCAGAAAATGGAAGCTGATATCCAGAGCCTGGTAACTATTTTTTTTTTTTTAGTCCTTCTTCACTCAGCTAAATGAAACTATGTACCCAGAAGGAAAGAAAAAAATTCCAAAGGCAAACAGCTCAAAATAGGAATATTTGATTTCTTAGTTGAATATCTTTTTTCTCCCTCATATAAACAAGCAAACTAAAGATAATATAGTGGGATGATTAGCTCAGACCCTTGATAGCATTCAGGTTACAACCCAATTCTTTGAGTTAAAAACAACAGTCCTACAAATTGAGGACAGCTTGTAAAACCTTTCTTACAAACTGAGTCTTTATAAAACCAGCAAAAGCCCACCTATCCTTTTTACCAAACCGCAGACTTCCCCTATCCATCTCCAAGTGCTCATAGTATTATAAAAATTCTGAATTTGGGAAATGAAAGTCCTTCTTGGAGAGACTTTCATTCTTTCTTTGTGACTTTGAGATATAAATGGTCTACCCTGTCTCCTCCAAAAACTGTTACCTCTTGGGAATGCAAATTTCAGGGAGGTAATTCTTAGAAGTGAGAAAAGAGAGAGACACAGAGAGAGAAAGGCAATTTGGTAACTATGTGAAGGAAAAATCTTAAAAGTTTTCTCCACATATACTAGCAAAAAGTGTAAGCCACCTGAACAGGTAAACTTCACTTCTGCCAGAAACACAATTTGGATCCAACTATTCCATTAAGAACCAGTAATTTTCAAACCTAGAGCAGGATCCTGTGGAGCCCTCCTGGGCCAACATTTCTAGTTTGTAGGAAACAGGCTTCATTCAGCCTCCTTGACCCTCTCTGATTTCCAAAGGCCAGATTCAAATACCTGCTTATTAGGGAAAGGAAGGAGTGAGTGCAGAAGCAAGGTAGGAGCAATCAAGAAAATGCAGCTTTGGGACAGGTCCTGGTTTCTCCTTAAGGAATATACGTAACTGTATCTTTCAGTTTTTCATAACCAAGGGCCCCACTCAGGTTGAGGATGGCAGCTTCAGACTGAGCACAAGAGTTCAGGAGAAATGCTCTGTTACCTCATCATCTACCAATCCGAAGAAAGTCACATACCCTGCAGCATCTCAAGTCAAATTTTGCCTATAAAAAGTTCTCCCCCCAAACCACTGGGGAGTTTGAGGTATTTTATTTATTTTTCTATCTATCTATTTATTTATTTATTTATTTTTGTCTTTTTGCCTTACCTAGGGCCACACCCGTGGCATATGGAGGTTCCCAGGCTAGGGGTCTAACAGGAGCTGTAGCCGCCAGCCTTCGCCACAGCCACAGCAACTCGGGATCCGAGCCCCGTCTGCAACCTACACCACAGCTCACTGAGCGAGGCCGGGGATCGAATGGGGTATTTTAGACAATGAGCTATCCATTCCTCATACATGTCCCTTCGATAAACATTTTTCTGCTCCAAATTCTGACATTTCAGTTTTTGGCCTCACTGTGCTTTAGGCACATGGACTTATGTTCTGTAACAAGTTCTTTCCGGTGTTACCTGAAAACTGAGTTTGCCTTTTGGTGGTTGCCAAACCGAAAGATATATCCATGGGCGCTCTTCCAAAAGCAAAGTCTCTCTGAACAGCAAAATCAGATAAGTTTTAAGCTAAGGGTACTAGCATATTAAGGAAGGGTCTTGAGCAGAGGAGAAATCAATATAAAATTGAGGTAAGGCTTGTGGTAGTCCAAGCAGTTGATTGAAGTCCTGAGAATCTGAAAAGGTCAGCCTCACCTTTCCTTAGGTTCTGATCAGTATGGGAGTCTTAGCATGTGGTTACCATCCTCCACCTGGGTGGGGACCTTAGTTCCCGCAAAAGAACTGAAAGATATATTGCTATGTATATTCCTTTAGGAGGAACCAGGACTCTGCTTCAAGTTGCTCTATTGTTTGACTGCTATTCCTTGTTTCTGCATTTCCTCACTTCCCTGATTAGTATCTATTTGAATCTGGCCTTTTGAATTCAGGAAATATCTGATACTGAAGACTTTTTCCTACAAACAAGAAACAGGAGACATGGATAGGCTTTTGTACTCAAGAGATACCCATTGTGTCCTGTTCCCACCAAGGGAGACCCTATGGGCCTGTGGGGAAAGACACCTCCCCCATATCTTCTGCTGAAGCACCTCTCTGAAGTACTTAGGTAATAGGTACCTGATACACATTTCCTGAGTTGTTTTACAGATGCTAAAACCACCGCCACATGGAAGATGTTAACTACTTGATGACCATGAGCACATAGCCCCCAGGCCTACTGGAGCCTAAAGATTGATAAAGTTAACAGCTGTGGCACCAACTTGTTATCTCATCATCCTCCAATCAGAGAATTGCGTACAAACTGATCACATACCCTGGGACTCCCACTCCCTCGCCTTATGTTTAAAAAGGCTTTGCTGAAACTCATAAACAAGCCCAGGCTTTTTGAGCACTAGCTGCCCTAGGGCTATAAGGTGTCTCGCACCTTATAGCAAGCACTGCACTTTCCTTCACCAGCATATGGTGTCAATAGATTGACTTCACTGAGAGGGCTAGTGGATCCAAGTTTGGTTTGGTAACAGAGCTTGGTTTCAGGCCCTCCTTTACTTTGATCCTCTTCAGTCATGTCTAACATACGTTAGACAAAAAGAGAATAATGTTTTTGGATAGAGAGGTTAATCATAAACTGGGCAGAGGACCTCAGTTTCAGTTTTATTGAGACAGATTAAATGATATTTATTAAACATCTAGATTATTTCCAAATAAGATAAAATCCCGCAATATTAATTACTGATCGACATTTTTAACCACTTTTGGCTTCATTTTACAGAGGAACAAAAGACATTTGTGTTTATTAGTAATATGCTTAGTGCCACATTGAAAAATCTACTGGGAGGAAAGATCTATACTTTGAGAAACAAAGTGTATTTAGAAATTTGTCAATCCACAGAAAGTTAGTGTGAAAGATAGTCAACAATTGTTATTTTTAAGTTTTCACTAGTAATTAATAATTTTAAAAGCAAAAATCCTAATCGATTAAAACTATGTAGAAATAATAGGGGTGAAAGAAAAAACTATGAAAAATAGTTAAGGACAGTAGAAGGTGTTTTTGGATAAGGAAAGTTATGGAGGACATATTTGCTTTTTAATAATATTTTAAAATCTGAGTTTGATGTCCCATTATGTTCTAATTTGCAATTTCTTTCATTTAATATTTTCCTTTATTCAATTTTCCTATTCTTCTGTGAGTTGCCTAGGCATGTACTTTAGCTTATTTTTTCTTATCAATTTTTTTAATATTTATCATTCCTTTGTATGAGTTCTTGATCAGTCCACTTAAGGAAACAGAAATAACCTGAAAGAGATGAAAAATGACAACTTTTTAATGTTACTTATTTAACAATAACAGTAAAAGAAAATAGTAAATAGAAGTAGTTTTAAGTCTACTTACATTGAATTCACTCAATTTAACTTTCACATTTCATTTTAATTGAAGTAAACTTGGTATGTACACTGAAAACATTCATTAAGTATTTTACATGTTCCTGTTGATTTAGACTTCCCAGCTTTGAAAAAAAAAATCTGTTAAATATGCCCAATTTATGACTATCATTAAAGAGCAAAGTCTTTCACTTTATCCAAGTTTTTTCTTTGTAATATTTTTTCCTCCCCATAAAGAAAAATAAAAAATATTTCCTGACAATCTTTCTACTGGTAAGCCAAACTTTAAAAGCATTTTCCAACACTTTTTACTAATTTACTTTTTAAAAAAGTATATCCAAAACACTGTTAACCCATTTTTGATGCAATATTTTCTTACCACCCAAAGCATATAGAAAATGAAGATGCAAAATGTTAAACAAAGTTTGCTCAGGGGGTGATTCAATGTGAAAACTTACTTTGATGCAGTCTGCCATATCCCTGAATTTTGTCTGCTACATATTTGGCTCTATTACATCTGTATATTTTTTCTAGGAGCTGCTGTGCTTCATAAAAATACAAATATATTCCTCAAAATGTCTTTGGTACATATTTTACCATCAAGCAAAAATTAGCCATCTCATTAAAATCACCCCCGACCACTGCCTTGACCCATTTGCATGGTAATGACAATGCTTAAACATTCTAGAAACTCAATGGTAAGGATGAATTTTGACGATTATTAAAATATTTCTTGCTCTTAGCATTTGTTTTTCAAATTAGACAAATTGTTTACTGAGTCAGTGAACAGCATATCTAGATTAATAAGTTTTCATTAATTCGTGATATAACACTACAGTGCACATACACATCATTTAAAAAATACTTTATTGTGATAACTATCTTTTTAAGAAAAATATCTCTTTTAATGACAGCAAAAAAATTGTCCTTTTTTTTCACTCTGATTATTTAGGGCCATATCACTGTGAAACTAGTGTATGATTCTCTGGGAGACCAATTATTAACATAATAATATAAGACAGAAAAGGTTATTTCGTTTGGGGGGTGTTGAAATGAATAAAAAGGAGATAATCAAGAATCTTTAGGGAGTTCCTATTGTGGCTCAGTATCCATAAACACAGGTTCCATCCCTGGCCCCACTCAGTGGTTTAAGGATCTGGCATTGTCCTGAGCAGCAGTGTAGATTGCAGATATGGCTTGGATCTGCCCTTTTCTGTGGCTGTGGCATAGGCTGGCAGCTGTAGCCCTGATTTGACCTCAAGTCTGGAAACTTCCATATGCCACGGGTGTGGCCCTAAAAAGATAGGGAAAAAAAGAATCTTTAGTAAAGATATTCTAAAAAATAACAGAGGCTAAATCCAGGCCATCTACCAAAACAAACAATTTTATATCAACTTTTCTTTCAAAGTCCAAGATATATGAAAAACAAAACTCTGATGTGCAAAGGGCTTTTAAACTACATGACTGTTAGCTTTGAAATGGTCTCTTTCCCCACTTATTCCTGAGAAGGGACTGATGAGAAGTACTGATTACAGTCTAATGTCAGAAAGTTGCCACCTTCTTTTCTAAAAATATTTAAGTGCTGCAATTTTACCTCTCATTCTTGATATTTACAGAAACACAAACTGGCGGCAAAAGGAGTCTCATTCTCAAAATAATAGGTAGCTCCTTAAGCAAGCCAAACAGTGTTCAGATATATCCATTTTAAGGGTTCTTTCAAACAAACCAATGGAACAAAAAAAAAATATTTAGTTTGAATAGGAAGCTTAAAGCAAAATTACCATACCTAAATGTGAAACACACAGTGGGGTGTGTGTGTGTTTGTGCCTGGAAAACAGAAGCAGAGCAAGGAGGTGATGTCTTACTTGAATGAATTTTTCTGTTTTTTAGAGACCATTGACCAAGATGAAAATAGTAAAACTTTGTTAAATTCTTTGTGTCTCATTCCTATATAATTAAAATTTCAACAAAAAACCTGAAGGAGTTGACTCTTATAAAACAACGCCCTCTATCATAGTCATATTATTCAATTGACATTTTATTAGAAAAATAAAGTATATTTTCAATATTGAATTTTTGGCTGTATCTGATTACCAAAGAGGTGTACTATACGTCATTTGGAAACTATAAAGAAGTATAGAGAAGAAAATAATTCCAAAGTTACCCAGAGAATTTAATCTTTCTACAAAATAGTAACAGGCCATTAATACAGAATGGATTATCAAACGATAACCTGATACTTCTTAAAATAAAATGAGAATTGTTTCTATGTTGTTAGGTTTCCAGGAAGCTGTTACTCCAGCATGTTATTCTGTAATATCTATAAATTTTCCTCTACTATTGGACAAGTTTTTTTTCCCTAATGTATGATATTATAAACAATATCCCTATGGATATTTAAAATAATTTTGAAGGATAGATGTTGCTATATATATTTTAAACCATGAATAACAATGTTATAGCCTAAATTCTCAATTTGCTTTATTTTATTTTTTTATTTTATTAAATTCTATGTTAAAAATCTCTACCAGACACATAGATCAATGCAATAGAAAGGAGAGCCCAGAAATGAACTCATACTTGTATGGCCAATTAACCTATGACAAAGGAAGCAAGAATATACAATGGAGAAATGGCATCTTCAATATATGATGCTGGGAAAACTGAACGGATACATGAGAAAGAATCAAACTGGATGACTTTCCCACAACATACACAAAAGTAAACTCAAAATGGATGAAAGACTTTAATGTAAGACCTGAAAGCATAAAGTTCCTCGAAGTGAACACAGTGATTATAGGCAGTATGGTCTTAGCAATATGTTTTTGATCTATCTCCTCAGGCAAGAGAAACAAAAGCAAAAATAAGCAAGCGGGATTACATCAAAACAGAAAGTTTTTGCACAGAAAAGGAAACTATCAATAAAAGAAAAAGGCTGCCTACTGAATGGGAGAAGATAGTTGCAAAAGATAAATCTAAAAGGGGTTAATAGCCAAAATGTATGAAGAAAAACAACTCCATATCCAAAATAATAATAATAATTATATTTATAGCAACAAAGAATAAAACAACTCTCCCCCCAAAAATATGCAATTAAAAAAATGGGCAGAGGATTTGAATAAACATTTTTTCCAAAGAAATGTGCAAATGACCAAAAGACCCATGAAAAGATGCTTGACATCACTAATCATCAGGGAAATGCAAATCAAAATCACAAATGTCACCTTGCTGCTGTCAGAATGGCTATTATCAAAAAGAACAAATAACAAGTGTTGGTAAGGATGTAGAGAAAAGGGAAGTCTCATGAACTGTTTGTGGAAATGTAAACTGATGCAGCCACTATGGAAAATGGTATGGAGTTTCCTCAAAAAAATTAAAAATAGAACTAGAATACAATCAAGAAATTCCACTCCTGACTATTTATCTGAAGAAAATAAAACACTAATTCAAAAAGATATATCCACCCTTATGTTCATTACAGCATTATTTTTAATAGCCAAGATATGAAAGCAGCCTAAGTGGCCCACCAATACATAAGTGGCTAAAGAAGACATGCATATATATATATATATATATATATATATATATATATACATATGTATATATCCACATATTAATATTTAGGTATTTAATATATACACATACAAATACACATATATATTATATGCAAATAGACACATGTAAATATATATGTGCACAAATATCAATATATATAGTGAAGAATATATATATATGTATACATACATATACACACAATAGAATATTACTCAGCCATAAAAATAATGAAATGTTGCCAATTTCGGTAACATGGATGACTCTATATGGTATTTGTTAAGTGCAATAAGTCAGAAAGAGAAAGACAAACACCATACCGCTTCACTTATATGTGGAATCTAAAAAAAAACAAAAGAAGAAACATAACAAAATTCTATTTATAGATACAGAGAATAAACAAGTGGTTGCCAGCAGGCAGTTGGGTGGCAGAAGAGAGAAACAGGTGAGGAAGATTAAGAGGTACACACTTCCAGCTACAAAATAAATGAGTCACAGGGATGAAAGGTACAGTGCGGGAATATAGTCGATAACAATGTAATATCTTTGTACGGTGACAGATGGTAACTGGACTTATCATGGGGATATTTTATAATGTATAGAAATATCAAATCACTATGTTGTGTAACAGGAACTAACATACCGCTGAAGGTCGATTATACTTCAAAAACAAACACATGGAAAAAGAGATCAGATTTGTGGTTATACCAGGTGGGCATGGGAGGAAGGGAACTGGAAGAAAGTGATCCAAAACTACAAACTTCCAGTTATAAGATAAATAATACCAGGAATGTAATGTACAACATGATAAATATGATTACTGCAAGGAAAAAGATTTTTTTCCTTTTATATTGTATCTGTATGAGATGATAGATGTTCACTAAGCTGACTGTGGTAATTTCATGGTGTATGTAAGTCAAATCATTATGCTATATACCTTAAACTTATACAATGGCTTGTGTCAATTATATCTTAATAAAAACTGGAAGAAAAAATGTTATATTAGAGTTTCACACTACAGTTTATATTTTTATCAGTTTATCTACATTTCTGCTGGATGTTTTTAAATGCTCTGAAAACAAAACAATTATATTTTTTGAAACAAATTTGAAATGTATTTTAATTCCTCTGGTAAATTTGAAATGTATTTTAATTCTCAGTAATGTTTTTAAATAATACATTTTATAATAAATTTCTTTTCCTTATATTCATACTAGCTCAATAAATTAGATATTATTTACATAAATAGAGTTGAGTATGTCATGGCATATGTCACTTTTAAAGAAATGCATGAAAAGATGATGGCTATCATATTTAAAACAAGGTCTAAGAATTTAACTGAGACATTCATTTAAATTTTTTACCTTTTATTTTTAAAGCAACTGAAGTTTGCCATACATACTATAAAACGTACATTATTACTTGGTGTACCACATAGCTAATTTTGTTTACTTTTGGCACCATATTGCACTTTAATGAAGAACATTTCCAGAGAAACACAATGCCAAAGTTTTGCTTTTCTAATTAAAAGAAAAAGCATAGTAAGCTGTTTTATTAGTAATGTGAATGATATTAACAAGAGCAGATAGTGGTTCAGGGAAGTAAACTCAGACTAGGGTGAAATTTAGTGCAGCATACACAAAACAAAAACAAAGTGCACACTCATCTATTACTTTATGGTTGCCAAATTTTTTTACCTAGATTTATATGGTAAAGTCTTGCTTTTGCATATATATTCTAAAGCCCCATGTCTCAAAATCAGAGTGTGCACTTTATTAAAAATAGAAATAATGTCATATAAAGAAAGACAATTGTATGTTTGCCTGTGTGTGTGCATGTGGAGAAAGAGAAAAGAATATATATGTAAATATATATTCATAATAATATATAAATCATTGTAGCACTACTTTTAAAGCAATGGACAAAAAAAAATTGAAATTGGCAACAATCAAGCTGGGTAGATAGATTGTAACATGTTTACACACAAAATTATTATGGAGTCAATAAGTACATCCAAGACAAATTACTAAGGGGGGGGGAATATGATGTGGAATAGTTGGTATTATATGTTGCTATTTGTCATATCTGCATAAAATTTGAGAATACTTTGTGGGTCTGAGAAAACGGTAGAGTATGAGAAAACTCTACGAGAGCGTTTCCATTCTAGGCTGCAGCAATGACCACAGTAAAGGCATAGAGAGCTAGCTGATATCTTATTGGAATGTAGGACTATAAAAGAAATTGTTAATAGTGGGAAGTTGGAAATAAGATTTTAATTTTTATTGTTAATAATGTGTAAATTTTAAAAACATGTTAAGAGAATTCTCTGTTGGCTAAGTGGGTTAAGGATCCAGCTTGGTCACTGCTGTGATTCAGGTAACTGCCATGGTATGGGTTTGATCCCTGGCTTGGGAACTTCTGCATGCCATAGTTAGGACCAAAATAACAACAACAATAATAATAATATTGATCATAATAATAAAATGTTAAAGTAGCAATAGACAAGTGAGCTTTTAAAATAAAATATTTTATGAAAACAATACATATTTTAATCTATTTGTTTTAGGCTCTCCTAAGCAGATTTCTTAATGTAAATCTGAATGTAATTCAGCTTTTAAAAAAAGGCTATCAAACAAGAATTAAATGGTTCTCTATCAACTTTCAAATATAAACTATTATTAACTATAGTCAGCATTCTGTACATTTTTAATATCTGTACATATATCAAATCATTATGTTGTACACCTGCAACTAATATGTCACAGGTCACTTATATATCTATAAAAATAATTTAAAAGGTAAATAATTGCTATAATTTTCTAATTCTCTTTTGTTATATAAACATAACAATTTTTCCTTCTTACAATTATTTTACCATTCATAAGTAGAAGAATATGAGGAAAATGTGTAATTCTGTAAATCAATAGGTGAACTTTTCTACAGAAGTCTCGATTGCCTCGTGTAGAATTAACTCTATCAGAGAAAGCATCCATGCCCATGGATTGATCATCTCCTAATAGGATTCCAAAATGCTCTCCAGGACTAAAATACTGCTGAAATTATATATGTATAATATATATACACATACACACACACACACACACATATATACATGAACATGCTTACACAAGTATTTATTTCTGACCCTCTGCTACAGAAGTCAGTCTCAAGTTGACACACTTTGACCTAGTGAAACCCAACTAAGATTTTGTAAGATTTTTAAACGTGATTTTCTTTCCTGCTGAAAAGAGAAAAAAAACTTATTGACAATGCACATATATATTGTTTAGGACTAAACTCCAGTTGCTCTAAAGAATGAAAATACATGTGCTAATCAGAAATTTGTTTATAATATTGAACAGAAATTTAATGTTTAAATGATTCCTAGAAACTCACTGAAATGCATATATATGCATGTTTACAGAAACATACATGTTATAGAAACAGTATGTTTATAGAAACAATATGAGAACTTAAAGTGAAGAGCTGTGTTAGGTTATTTATTTATTTACAGATTGAGCATGTGCTGCATGCAAATCACCAGCTGAAGCTGTGGGCCTGAGAGAGGCGCTGTGTAAAGGAAGATCAGCTGGAAGTAACTGTCCCCTGGCTGAGAAGATTGTTTGCTATCAAAGTCCTATACTGGAAGTATAAACTTACGGGTATGTAGATAGGAAATGTGTGAGTAAATATCATGGAGCGAAGCCACAGAAAGTGTAATATCTTAAAGACAGAAGTACACACTCAGAGAGTTGGAGTTTGCTCATTGTCAATAACTGAAGGGTCTGAAATTGTACCACACTTCCATGCTACAATTTGGCCTGCCATGGTCTCATGGATATTGGCAGGTGTCACAAAATTCCTGGTCAGAAATAAAGGACTTTATTACTCATGGCAGAGCAAGAAGTTCAAGCATAATGTGCATGTTGGTTCTCCCTGCCCCCAAATCTCATGAATGTTATATGGAGGCAGGCTCAGGTAGAGGCTGCACATACAGTGGGTTTGCATTGTAGCTGAGGAACCCTGAGCTTAGGAAGCTCCAATATCTTAAAGGGATCTGCCAGCATATCTGCTCAAACTTCACCTCAGAGGAAGATATTATCTTTATTACCTTGGGCAGCAAAGAATCTTGAACTTTCCCCAGAGGAGGCACTATC
Source organism: Catagonus wagneri (assembly GCA_004024745.2). Lineage (NCBI taxonomy): Eukaryota > Metazoa > Chordata > Mammalia > Artiodactyla > Tayassuidae > Catagonus > Catagonus wagneri. The sequence continues at coordinate 1,398,497 of PVHT021183528.1, forward strand.
TCTATTTTCCAATGCTGTGTGCTACACACACATCTATGAAAAAAAAAAAAAGTGCAGAACAAAAAGTCTTAATGCCTCTCTTTGGAAGATGTGCAGAAATATGAAGGGCCTTTGGAGAATATTTCCCGAAACATAGTTCCTGGATAATCTGACAATAAGAATACTCATCTTTTGAAAGAAGTTTTAAATTATTTCATAATTATTATTCCACCTAAACATTCTCAATATTTGATTTGTCTGAGATTTAAAGACAGATAATTCTCAGTTATCTATACACAAAGGACTTGGTTTGATGTGCTTTTAAGACTTCAGTAAATACTATTTCTCAAGAACCTGTTGAATTGATAATCTACTAAATAGAATAGTATTGGATTCTACCTAATAAGGATCCAATCCTGACTGATTACTTAAATGTATTATGAGACTGCATATTTTTTGTAATGACTCATGTAACCTTGGTAAGAATTGGGCAGCCTTTGGCTCTAATTACAGTATAGAAATATAATAAATAATAATCTGAATCTGACTATGCATTGTTATTGAGACCAGTTCAATATTTATTCTATCAAGGAGAACAACAGAAGGTAGAAATATATTCTAAAATATTTAAAAGTATTAGAAAAATTTTCTCTTTTAATCTATGCCAGTTCCCAGGTAGGAGTATACTGAAGTGTATGAATACTAGCCTATAAATGTCCACTTTTAAAATATATTTGTAATTTTGTCCATGTTACTTGCCCAAGTTACAAATGTGAGGATATGCGGTTTTGCAATATTTCAACACAATAGAGAAAACACCTAATGAATACTAGATTTAAAATGTTAGAAAGAGTTTGATATTTCTTCTTTCTGATTTTCTTGCCAGGAAAATCAACCTAACTTTTGAAAATTAATAGCAGGTGTTTAGCTCTTTACAGATCTTATATACCTCTTTTTCTTTTCTTTTTTTTTTTTTGTCTTTTTGTCTTTTCTAGGGTTGCACCCGCGGCATATGAAGGTTCCCAGGCTAGGTGTCTAATCGGAGCTGTAGCTGCCGGCTGATGCCACAGCCACAGCCACAGCCACAGCCACAGCAACGTGGGATCCGAGCCGCGTCTGCAACCTACACCACAGCTCACGGCAACGCCGGATCCTTAACCCACTGAGCAAGGCCAGGGATTGAACCCGCAACACCCTGGTTCCCAGTCGGATTCATTAACCACTGAGCCACGATGGGAACTTTTTTTTTCATTTTTCATTTTCCCATTTGTCATTTTGCTTATTGACAAAAATTTGTCAAAATACTTTTTCCCCCACCTAACTAAACTTCATACCTTCTCTGCAAAATTAATAGAATATATCACGTGGCTTAGAGGAATTTCACAGCAGAGAAGATAAGGATAAGTCTGGAAATGAAGCATTTGCTTTCAGATAAAGGTAATGAGATGAGGTCTGATAGCCAATAAATTAAATTCTAATAGCATATTCCATAGAATAAGCAAGGAGAGGTATTAACTACTCTATGAGTATCTTCTGGTTGAATTTAAATTTTTACTTATTTTACATTTTATTTTTGGTTTTAATTTTTTTAGCTCAGTGAAATTTATTACATTTATAGTTGTACAATGATCATCACAACCCAGTTTTACAGCATTTCAATCCTAAAACCCCAGCCCAACCCCTCCACACCCCCAGCCTGTTTCCTTTGGAAACCATAAGTTTTTCAAAGTCTGTGAGTCTATATGTTCTCCAAAGGAGTTCGTTGTATCCTTTTTTAAGATTCCACATATGAGTGATAGCATATAACAGTGTCTCACTGTCTAACTTCACTTAGGATGATAATTTCTAGGTCCACCCATGTTGCTGCAAATGCCATTATTTCATTCCTTTCTATGGCTGAGTAATATTACATTGTGTATATGTACCACTTTTTCTTTATCCATTCCTCTGTCAGTGGACATTTAAGTTGCTTCCACATCTTGGCTATTATATAGAGTGCTGCCATTAACATTAGAGTACACGTATCTTTCAAGTCATGGTTTTCTCTGGATAGATGCCTAGCAGTGGGATTGATGGATCAAGCGGTAATTCTATTTTTAGTTTTTTGAGGAATCTCCATAATGTTTTCCATAGTGGTTGCACCAATTTACATTTCTACCAACAGTGTAATAGGGTTCCCTTTTCTCCATGCTCTCTCCATCATTTATTGTTTGTAGACATTTTTGATGATAGCCATTCTGGCTGGTACAAGGTAGTACCTCATAGTAGATTTGATTTGCATTTCTCTAATAATTAGTGATGCTGAACATATTTTCAGGTGTTTTTTGGCAGTCTGTAAGTCTTCTGTGGAGAACTATCTGTTTAGACTTCTGCCCATTTTTTGATGGGTTTGTCTTTGTGGTACTGAGCTTCAGGAGGTGTTTCTGGTTGAATTTAGATGAACATACATCTGTTCTACTTACAATGTTATATAAGGACAATATTCAAAATATTGTTTTCCTTTTTCTATATTCAGAAAAAAAGTATTTTGTCCCTTTCTTAACATTATGCAGATTAGCGATGTAAGTCAAGCTACACTAAAGTATGAGGCTAGGGAGTTCCCACTGTGGTGCAACAGAAATGACTCTGATTAGTATACATGAGGATGTGGGTTTGATCCCTGGACTCGCTCAGTGGGCCAGGGATATAGTGTTGCCGTGATCTGTGGTGTAGGTCACAGATGTGGCTCAGATTCCGCACTGCTGTAGCTATGGTTCAGACCAGCAGCTATAGCTCTGATTCAGCCCCTAGCCTGGGAACTTCCATATGCCCCAGATGCAGCCCTAAAAAGCAAAACAAAACAAAAACAAACAAACAAAAGAAAGAGGCTATAGTAACCTAAGTGTAGTCACAGAGTTTGTTCCTGAAATAACTGTCATCCATGTGGACTTCACTTTTTCTATGGTGTTTTTCTGTCTAACCATTTTTTTAACTCTTCAACTCTTTTCCTTCTGTGTCTTCAGTCTTGGGAATTACCTGCTGGGTTTTCTGGGTTCTTATTTATGCCTGCTATAATTCCTGGACTTCATATAAACATTTAATAATGGTTCAACAGGAGTTCCTATTGTGACTTAGAGTGTTAAGACCCTGATATAGTGTCCATGAGGATGCAAGTTCAATCCCTGGCCTCACTCAGTGGGTTAAGTATCTGGCATTGTCATAAGCTCCAGCATAGGTCACAGATGCTTAGGTTGCAGATGTAGCTGGGATTCGGTATTGGTGTAGCTGTGGCTTAGGCAGGCAGCTACAGCTCCAATTTAACCCCTAGCTTGGGAACTTCTATGTGCTGCAGGTGTGGCTGTGAAAAGTAAAAAAAAAAATGGCTAAATAACTGTCTTGGATTTCAATAATTAGCCCAGAAATGCCCCAATTCTTGAGATCTCCTTAAAAGAAACAGTAGAGCCCCCTACACTCCAGGTCTGCTCTGTGGCTGTGAGAGACAGAAACCACTCAAGACCACGTAGTCACAGAAAGTTAGGACCTTAAAGTTTAAACTTCTCTTTATCTGTCAGAAGAAATGAAATTGAATAAAATGAATACAGGCTTTGGAGGGAAGGTTGATTTACTATCAAAATAGATGTGTTAATTTAGGCTTTTAAGCAGTGAGTGTGCAGATTTTAAATTATTTCTGAAAAGTAACAGAAAGAAGTCACAGATAATAACTCATAAGGAAAAAAGGTTGCAATTTTTATAGTTAAGAAAATGTCCCTTTGTTTTTTTTGGTAGAAGTTTAACGTTTATAAGGTTATCAGAGAAGTAGGTTTGAAATGTAGTGCATTGCTATATCAGAAGACAGAAAAGGCATATAGATTAACTTTCAAGGTGAAAGTAGTCGTTTTGTATCTCAGCCTTCATATCTGAATGGCAGAGCCATTAATACTCATAGATATCAATGCAAATTAAGTTTATTTACTTTTATCATAACCCTGAACAAATCTCTTAAAGGTTAGGACTACAGCACATTAGAGTTTTCCCTAAACCACTTCAGTCTGATTCTGGGGGAGCTTCATGCAAGCTTTCTGTACTTTAATTTATTGCATCCAAATTCAATCCACCTAAAGCACTATTCTTTTTCAACTTTTCAAGACACTTATTCATCTTCCTACATTTGAGTACCTCAAGGTGAGGTTTATAGTTCTTTTTCTCAATTCTAATATAATAAAAGAGAAGAAAAGATATTATAAAATAAACCATTAAGGACCTAGAAGAATAGATAAAAAGAATAATGTAAAAATACATAATGATCAGGAAAGTTTTCACATATATTTCCGTCATAATAATCTGAATTTTCTTTTAGCTTTCCATATTTTAT
>PVHT021183528.1:1403826-1432771 GCA_004024745.2 Catagonus wagneri
ATAAAGTAAAATAATGCCATGTGTACTGAGACATTAAATGGTTTGTGTTGTCTATTCCTAGGATCTATTCCTAACACATAAATCCAAGAAATATAAAAATGTTACATGTCTAAAATTGTTATTCTTTAAAATTGTGAGATGAGCCTAAATTTTGAACAAGAGCAGAAAAGTTAATATTTATAATTCAACTCAGTGAGATATAATGTACCTTCAAAGGATAGTTTTTAAAACTGTAGTAACAGAAAATGACTTTAATTTTCCTAAATCATGATGAAATTAATTTAGAATTAAAGGGCAAGGAGAAATGACCTCAAAAAGATACTATAGCAAGCAAATAATGGAAAACACTGGACATTGTTATCATTTTTACATGTACAACCTGATATAGTTATCTCCATCACCTGAATATATTGTTTCATTATCCCCCTTTAGTAATGATGAAATAAAATTCATTTTTTCAGGAAAGATAAGAAAATTTTAAACATAAAAATTTTCTCTGCTGCTTGGGGCCTCTACCTACCCCTCTATTGTGCATTGTGCATCTGCATTATGCATTAAACAAACCTCCGCAATAGAAGACATACCTGCTCAACTGTGAGGATCACCATTTCTTTTTCTGGCACCAGCCATGTAACTCCTCAAAAGAAAATATTCCTTTCTCAATCCTACAAGGGGTTACCACCACCTGCCTTGTATGTACAGACGTCTTTGGTGAACTTTATGTACGATACCAATGTATAATTTTCCTTAAAGATAGCAATTGGTGCAGAACAAACTGGGTCAGACCACCTGAGGATGAACTGGGCCTCCACTATTGATAGTTCTTAGCTTAAATACTTAATTATGATCTTGTTAGTGTTACAACTTTATTACTTGTATTCTGCTTGTCTCACAAATTATTATCTTTGCATTATTAAATGTGTTATTGAGCTGCTATTAAAAACAATGCTGAGTAGGTGACTTGAAACAATTGACCAAATGTATAGTTCTGTAAGATAAATGATTGTACTAGTGTAACTTTCCATATGAGAAGAGACAATAAAAGGGAACCATTTCCTGGACCATAATTGACTGGTAAGACATGGAGTTCAGAGATTTTGGCTACTGTTAACAGGGCCTAGTCCAGCAACAGCACATTAGGTGACCTATCAACAAAATCCTTGTTCTGGGATTGAGCATTCCTAGAGCATTGGGGCAAACTGGCCATAAATATCGCCCAAATCTTGATTAAAAATAAGATTGAATGGGAGAGCCTTGCAAAATAAAGAATGCTGCCCAACATTCAGTTCTACAAGAATCAAATCATTAGTCACTACAGTTGCTGACCTACAATACCCTGAAAGAAAACTGGAGCAGGAGCTCCTTGGTGGCTCAGGGAGTTAAGGATCCAGTATTGTCACTGCTGTGGCACGAGTTTGATCCTTGGCCTAGGAACATCTACATGCCACAGTTGCGCGGGAAAAAAAAAAAGAAAAAAGAAAACTGGGTCAAAAAACAAGATGAGACACTTTGTGCTCTGGAAAAATTTGCAAAAGTGGCCCTCAAACAGATATTTTCAGGAGAAACTCTTTTAAACCCAGTCTTTTGAATTTTCCCATCCTTAGAAAAGCACTAAAACCATTAACTAAGATATTTCTTCTTTGTGCATAGCAACTAACCTACAAAAATGGGTGTTTGATTGCATGCACCCCCTTTGTCAAAATCATGTTATGTACTAGCCTCCCCCCTTCCCTCTTCAGAACAATTTTCAAAGTTTTCCAAGAGACTGTATCTGGGGGTTTAATCCTCGGGTTGGCTCAAATAAAAATCTTTCATTTCTTCTAGATTGACTATTGATTAATGTTTTTTTCTCCTTATGACTTTACCTGTGGCATATGGAATTTCCCAGGCCAGAGGTCTAACTGGAGCTGCCGTTGAGGCCTACACCACATCCAGTACAACATAGGACCTGAGCCACATCTGTGAATTATACCACATTTTACAGCAGTGCTGGATCCTTAACCCGTGAGCAAAGCCGGGATTGTACCTGCATCCTCACAAAGACAATGTCTGGTCCTTAACCCACTGACTACAGGGGAATTCCTGTTTAATTACTTTTTTTGTCAACAGTAAATAGAAATCAAAATCTTGGTTCTTTCCCCAACTTTGTTCTTTCATATCATTTTAAATTCCTTAATTGTTTATTATTTTGGCAGCTTTCCTAATATTAATGCCTAGTATTTTTAAAATAAATATCTGTGGATTGAGAGATTCCTTGTTCTTTGGTATAATAAATAAATTCCATCTTTGGATGTAATAGCTCTCAAATACATAAACCTTGGTAACTTAACTTTTTCTCTATGTATATGGATAGCCATACTATATCCTCCTCCATCTTTGGACCATACTGGGACTTGTCAAATCAGCATCTTTTATTTATTTTTTTATTGTTTTTTAGGGCCACACACATGGCATGTGGAAGTTCCCAGGCGAGGGGTCAAATCAGAGCTACAGCTGCCAGCCTATTCCACAGCCATAGCAACAGAGGATTTGAGCCACATCTGCAGCCTACACCACACCTCACAGCAATGCTGGATCCTTGACTCATCGAGCAAGGTCAGAGATCGAACCCACATCCTCATGGATTAGTTGGGTTCATTTCCGTTGCACCACAACCACAACAGACACTCCAAATCAGCATCTTTATCTCCTACACTGCATGGGAGAAACACTGAAGATATACTTCCCAGAATATCTTGTCCAGAGAATTTGGGTTAGAGTCAACAAAAAGCATTCACATAAGATTTGGAAAACTAAAAAGAAGGAGAAGACTTTAACCTGCTCTGGCAGCAATCGGCAGACACAAAAGATTCATAAACTCCCAAGTCCATATACTGAGTGAATCACTCACTTCAGCACTGAGGAAAGGGGAGCTCATTAAAACCAGCTTTGTGTAATTTCTGTAGCCTCCTAATCTCTGCAAGGATATACTTCTCTGACCCTTGCTCTCCAAGTCCTTATGTAGTCCCCAAAGCACACCTAATTTTCTGTGTTATAATCCTCTTCTGTTAAACCACTAGGGTATTTGGAAATAGCATTATTTTCTCTAACACTTTGAATATGACTGAACCCTCACTGATCACAATTTATTTCCACATCATTAGCTGTATCCCTCTATGTCTTTCCATAGCTATATCTATGTGGATGAAAAGGAATTATTTTAGAAATGTGAAAATGAATGCTAGAATTGCCTTTGAACAATGATTTCCATGAAAGCAAAGAGCTCAACTTTGCATATGAAGAAAGGTTTTTCTAAAATATCTATCTTGGCAAACTAGATAGCATATAGTTCCCAGTGGCATGCAAAAAGGTTTTTATAGATACATTTAAAATAATTTATGGAATGTTAAATTAAAAATAAAATATTAACTTTAGTGTATTTCCTAATTTATTCATAATCAAAGAAAGAAGAACTATTAGCCAAAGCAATATTTCAATATTCATGTTTCTTTCTCAGAAATCATGGCAAATTTTTAATTTAGCATTATCTTTTCATTTGTAAATTAGCGAATACTGTAACTGTCTTCATTGCTTATGGAGAAAATATCTATGTCTATCATTTAAAACAAGTAGTTAAGTAGGTAAGTCTATTCCCCAGGACTTGTGATCAAAATTTAATGCAGTCCTCGAGAAACGACAGTTCAGTGACTAAAGCAATAATTTCTAGAATAAAAATCACAAATTCCTAAAACCTCCAACATGATTATCTAAAGTATGGAGATTAATATAAAATCTGCAAAAATATAAAATAATTTAAAAATTCCTGAAAGGGAAAATTGTATTCATTTAATCATCATTAATGGTTTATATAATTTCATATAACTAATGTTTACAGAATCCCAGACCAGACTATGTGTCTAGAGACTAGATGACCTTACTCTTGAGTCTTTTAGAGACCTGGATAGCCCACTGTACTCCTTTTAATTCATATCTATGCTTTCACTTGATCTGTAATTCTCAAAATAAACCCTTTGTTCTCCCATAGCAAACTACATAACTCATTGCCACAATCTCTTAAATGAATTTACTACATTCTGAGTATCTTTGTAGGACACAACAGGATCATTCCATTTCCTTGCTTGAACCATTCAAAACCTTATTCTTTCCTCTCAAGAAATGTTCAAAATCTTAATTAAGAATTATAGACCCTTTACTGTTGCAGTCCCCTCTTAGCCATCAAGCCATATATTATGATAGCTGGCTCTTCCATCTCTCTGTTCTAAAGTTAATCACTTCCAGTTTCCTAAATATGTAAAGTTACCCCCAGAACAACTTCAGAATCTCAATGAGAAGAGTGAAGGTAGAAGGGATTGGACTGAGATGGGTGCAGCTCTGGGTGTAGCTCATTAAGGAGGATATAACTAATCACACTCCCTCTATTTATCAGTCAATACCAATTCCAATTCCTTGGAAGAAATAGAATAGTTTCCCAAAGCAGTGATGTTAAAAGGATACATTTGTGGAGGTGATCATTGACTACCCAGGGAAAGCATAGATTTTCTCTGCAAAAAAATACAAACTATTTCTTATTCTTTTGGTCACAACGTATATGTCACTTATGGCAAACCTTCAAGGCTGGAGTAAATGCTCTTGTTTTTGCTTTTCCATGATACCTTTTATTTTTGCCCATTTGAAAATATTTATCACACTGTATGATAATGAATTTTTCAAAAAAATGTGAATATTTTTGTTCCAATAAGTTGAAATGATGTCTTTACTACAGTATGATTTTTATGTTTTAAAAGTCATCTACTTCCGCTCACTTGTAGATAAGACTGCTATAATAGGACATTTACATACACAAGGGTAAAGTTTTTAGTTACTTTTCAACTCAGTCTGTTGTTTTGTATTTTAAGTATGTTCTCAATAACAGTTTTTTGAAAAATAATGTTCTATTAAAAGTTTAAAGACCAATAAATAAATGTATAGGATTATATTTCATTACATATCTTATGTTCTAGTAAAAAATAAGTGGATTAGTGATCTAGACTAGAGAACAGGTTTTAAGAAATGAATTATAGTAACTTCTGTTGAAATAAATGTTCTATACTACATATTTTTAAATACTTTAAATTATTTTATCTTTACATTTTTAGGCCAATAATCACTAATTTTACCTTTTAAAACTGTGGAATTGTGTTGATCCTGGAATTGTGCTTATCCTTATCTATACTGATATCTCAATTCCACAGTCTCACTTTACCTGACCCAGCAATCTCAGTGAGTCTGGCAGCTCTCTATTCTTGCCACTATGGTATTGGAAATGAACTGGGAGACTTTCTTCACAAGCAGTTCAGGGCCTGGTATCCCTCAAGGACCGCCTTATATCTTGCAGAAGAGGTTTCCTGGTGTCCACCAGGTCTAAGGATATAAGGATCCTGATTTACTTACTAGCTCATTTAAGTTAGATGAACTGAGCCGAGAGTAGCTATTTTTATTCTGCTTATGTGTTAGAAGGAATTATACAATTGAGATCAAATTCCCTTTGAAGACGAACCAGGACTGATACAAATCTGGTTCTACTTTTTCTATACTTTCTATTTTCAATAATATTACATTTTTAGAATAGTTGCAAAGATAGTCTTCTGGGTTACTCTTTCCTAGCTTCCTCTAATGTTGATATCTTACAGTCATTACCATTTATCTGAGAGTTTTGTTTTGATGGACAAACATTAGTAGAGAATTTAGAGCTTCTAAAATAAGTATCCATTCTTTCATTCAATGACTAATTATTCAATGCTTTGGTAATCCCATTCACTAGATTAAAATAGAGAATAGCCCAAAGAGAGTGCCAGGCCCTCTCCTAGTTGCTGGAAATAGCACAATAAACACAATAGACAAAAATCCCTGCACTCTTGGAGATAACTCTTTAGAGTGGATGACAAATAATAGATAACACAAATTATATAGTATAATGGATTATGCTGAGTAGTGTTGGCAAAATTAAACCAGGGAAGAGAGATGGATCATGCTGGGGAAAAGAGATACAATTTTAAATAATGTGGTGAGAGAAGGCCTCTCTTATGTTAAATTTGAGCTAAGATATAGAAAAGTTTCATACCTGAGCCTGGCAAATATCCTGCATTCAAGGATGAAGGAATAACAGGGATGAAGACCCTGAAGCAAGAGCCTGGGTAGAAAACTCAGGTACAGAGTAGTGTTACTGGAGCAAAATGATTAGGGCATGTCAGCTAGGCTTCTGCCTTTGGACTTTGGTACCTACTAATCCCTCTTCCCAGAACATTCTTCCTCTATATATTGTATAAGCTCTGGGCACTTGTATTAAGCTCTGGGCACTCCAACACCCAGAATTAGGGAGAAGAGAAGGACCAATAGAGGTTAAGTGGAAGTAATAATTTAGGTAAGAGGAAAATTAGTAATGTCCCAGAAATTCATCGTGGGAGTGATCAACTTGGCTGATTATTACTGTTAGATTAAATAATATGAGGTATTCAATTAATTTAATATTGACAGAGAAATATGGAGGTACTAGTAAGCTTGACAAAGCATGAGACACCTCAGCTCACATAGACACAAACACCCACATCTCTTTCAGCACACCTTATTCAATTTCTCTCTGGCGCACAACAATTACTGATGATAGTGATTTCATAAACATTTATTTCCCTCCCTATAAAATGGCATTGGATTGATCATTTTTAACTTTTCATTCATTTGAGCTCTGACTCAAGAATTTCCAGACTATGTTTAAAAATGGCTTACTTTTGATTTTAAACAAAAACAACAGCACAAATACACAGACAATGTAAATTTGAAAGGCACATTTCCCTGCCTATTTCTGCAACGCCTTAGCTGTGTATCACTGATCAGGGCTTCTTTGGACTTTAGTGTATTTTTACACAAAATAAAGGGAATAGATTAAATTATTTAGAAATTGCCACTCCTTCTAAACCTGAAAGGAAATACCTGGACATCAGGTGCCCTGGAACTCAAGTACCAATGTGAGAATGGATTGTGCAAAAATTGGAACAGAGACTCCAGAAAGAGCACGTGAAAATTCATCAGATAAATTTTGCCTTTAGTCAGCCATGGGCACTAGTCCCCATTTACGTGAGCTGTCTCAGGAAGTTTACAACTCAGTATAAGCATTGGAGCTTAGTTTCACCATGAGAGCTCACAAATTTTATGATAGTGCATATTGTTACTACTAAAAATCTCATTAAGAGCTGCAGTTTCCTAATTGAAGTATAGAATAATGTGCAATGTTAATGAAATGGCAATGACATTCAAATATCATTGTGAAGATTTAGAGCAATAACACATTTGTAAAGAGTCTAAATTTTATGCCCCTATGTATGATGGGCCACTCATTTTATCAATATATATTTATTATCTCAATAAAATCAACTTAAATCATTTTGGGAAACAGAAATGTATTAGAATATAGATAAGCAATGATAATTTACCTTCATGTATGATCTAGATTTAAATGGTTATATCAATTAAATTAATATTTTATATTTATTCAATTTTGTTGAAAATATTGATTTAAAATTATTTAAATAGCCTCCTCAGTTTTTATTAATTTTAGAGACATTAAAAGAGGTATTTCCAGGTATTGAATCTTTATAAGGGAGTGGAAAAATCACACAAAATGTTTTAAAACTAAGTTCAGGATTATTCTAATAATCTTTACGATATATTTTATATCTTCCCTTGGCTTCTGTGATCCTGTTCTAACATTAAATAAATGGGCAGAAACTTGAAAAAGAAATGAATTACTTGTCCAGCTGGTAGCTCATAGTGTGATGCTTCTCTCCACACAAGGTCTCAAATATCTGGTTTTGGATTTTTGGAGGGACTGGGGTGAAGGGGAAAAATAGCTTTTATTGCTTTGCAGGCAAAGAAGGTCACAGTAGGCTAATGCTGTAAAGACTGGGCCCTCCTTTGGGGAAGATTTGCAGGGAGTTTTATAATCTAAAAGGAGAAAAACAGAGCTTCAGATAAGAATCAGGGTTGGGGCAAACATGCACTTTTCTTTCTTTTGGGAATCTTAGTCTTGGAAGCTGATGTCAGGAGATCTCAGAGCTATCCTAGTGGTGGGCTTATGGGTTATGTCATCTTGACTTTTCCTAGAATAACAATACAGCCACAGGTTCAGCACAGCCTCTGAACCTCTTTCTCTGACTCCAAAAAGGTGAGCATGTATTGTCATATGTGGGGCTTTTCACGTTTCAGATGATGGAGTCTTTCTTGACATCTATGAATTCTACATGCACCTGTGTGCACTGTCCCTGCAAACCAGTCCTGTCTAGCACCTTGCTGTCCCTGGCAAGTTTAATGAGTGGCACACTGCTCGTGTCCACGATGGCAGTACATTGGTGGTGGGGCAGAAAGCAAATATTGATTGATTAATATGTAAAACCACACCATTCAATCCTCAGGTCAAAAAAGTATGGCATTTAGATTAATATGTCCTATTGAAACATTTTAATTGATGACATCAGAGACTAGAGGTGACCCAGGAGCCAATTGTGAAAAACCTGTCTTTGCACACAGAGCAATAGATGTGGTGATCTAGTACTTGTAGAATATAATGATGGATATCTATTTTGATTAATATAGTATGCAAATGAATACCAACATACAATATATATTTAAAATTAATTTTTAGGGAAAACCCATATGTTTTAACTAAGATGTATTATTAGATATCATCTTAGCTGATATTTTTAAAATTATTTACTGCGTAGTAACTGACAGAAACTTCATGACAGTCTTCATAAAAATCACTTCTGTTTCCCAAAGTCATGACAATGATGGTATGAAAATCCCATGTTGCCCTGTACCATATTTCAGAGAAGAGTGTCCACTGCTTAGAGAGAGAGCAGGAAATAAGAATTTTATTTTATTTTATTTTATTTTTTTTGCTTTTTTAGGGCCACACCCACAGCATATGGAGGTTTCCGGGCTAGGGGTCGAATTAGAGCTGCAGCTGCCAACCTACACCACAGCCACAGTAAGGCGGGATCTGAGCCACGTCTGCAACTTACACCACAGCTCATGGCAATGCTGGATCCTTAACCCACTGAGTGAGGGCAGTGATCAAACCTGCATCCTCATGTATCCTAGCTGCGTTCTTTAACTGCCGAGCCACCGACCAAGGGAACTCCTAAGATTCCCTTCTTAGAACAGTCCAGTTGGATAGACATTAACAGTCACTGACCTTTCAAGTGTTTGCTTTTCTCACCAATAAAATGCTGGTTATTAACTTGTTCAACAAATGCTACTTTTGCAACTATCACAGGCCAGTTATTAATCCAGACTGTAAAATGGTTGCAAAGCGATAGTTTTAAACAGGACAGTCTGCCCTCGAGAATGGATATCTCATTTTTCAACTTCAGCAATAATTATTTTCTCCTTTGTGCTTTTACCTAATTATACAAGTTCATTGTGTTTGTACAAGATTATTATTAGTGTGAGAAATTTCTTCCCAAGTTTCGGTTTATGAAGAACTTGCTATTAAAATCTACTGTATTTTTTTTATTTTCGATCTTTTAAAAAATGTTAATCAACACTGTAACAAGACTCTACAGAGTGCCATTTTTTTAACATTTGGAAAATTACCAGAAATAGTTTAAGTCAAGTTTAACAAGAAACCAACATATTTTGATCTCAATTGTAAGAAATCAATGAGTGTAATATCAAAGGCAATACATTCTTGCCACTGTCAATCTGAGAAGGAGGTTAAAGTGCATATGCTGCTATCTTGACAATATATCTTCAGCCTTTAGTCATGTCTTCTAACTATCCTAGGTCATAATGTATTAGTAGAATAAAGTCATAGTCATTAAGATTAGATTAAAGTTTCTAAAAATGTTAATTTTAATTTTCCTTTTATTTTGGAAATATAATGACCCTAAACTTTGGAAGCTTGCTAGTCAAATCCACTTTGCTATTATTCACATAGGTGACAACAGGGGTTTGTACATAAAGTATGGATAATAATCCTACCTGGATTGTAACATGACTTCCCCATATTCTTTCCCTTAAACTATTTTATATGCTTCACATCTCTTTTGGCAATATTTGTCATGAGGTTACAAATCTGACTAGTATCCATGAGAATGCGGGTTTGATCCCTGACCTCAGTCAGTGGATTAAGGACCCAGTGCATTACCATAAACTGTAGTGTAAGCTGCAGATGAGACTCAGATCTTGCGTTGCTGTGGCTGTGGCACAGGCCAGAAGCCGCAGCTTGATTCAACCCTAGCCTGGGAAATTCCATATTCCATAGGTGCGACCCCCCCACCAGAAAAAAAAAAAAATACTTGTCATGAAGGACCAAATGATATATGATTGTCATATTGTGCAGAAATTAAATTTACTAATTTCTACTGACATATTTCATGTGCTATAATAACTATAATGCCTTAATACGTTTACAAAGAATAACATTTCTGTGTAGATGATAACATAATATTTCTGCCTAAAAGGCTGAGGAACAAAATGTGTATTTTATGCAAGTCATGTCTTCATCCAACAAAAGCAACTGAAACTTTGTGTTTTTATTATATATAAAAAAGAAGGCAATAGAGGAAAAAAAGAAGCTTTGTTCTACATTATTTTCATTATCTACTTATTTATAATTGTGTAAAGAAGGGATAACTACCCACCACACAAATACTCTCAGAATGTTTGTAATCTCAATTTTATTTTATTAAATTTATTTATTTATTTATTTATTTATTTTTGTCTTTTTGCCTTTATGTAGAGCCGCACGCGCGGCATATGGAGGTTCCCAGGCTAGGGGTCTAACAGGAGCTGTAGCTGCCGGCCTTTGCCACAGCCACAGCAACGCGGGATCCGAGCCGCGTCTGCAGCCTTCACCACAGCTCATGGCAACGCCGGATCCTTAACCCACTGAGCAAGGCCAGGGATCGAACCCGCAACCTCACAGTTCTTAGTCGGATTCGTTAACTGGTGAGCCATGACGGGAACTCCTGTAATCTTAATTTTAAATTTTGTAGAAAATGTAAGTCATTTAGATTGAATTATGGCTTCAGTATGTTAGTCTCCTCTAAAATCTCTAATCCTGTGCTTCTCAAATCTGGCTCCAATAGGAATCATTCCAGGAATTAAAAAAAAAAATTACTAATGCTTAGATCCTATGCAGAACAATTGAAACAGAATATCTTGGGGCAGGGCTGTTTAGCAGTATGTTTCAAAATTATCCTCCTGAGAATAACAAACTGTGTGAATTAAGAAACGCTGTTGCAAATTATACATATAACAATAGTTAGAATCATTCCTGCAATATTCTCTAATATTATAAGAACAAATCTAATTACAGAAATTTGAAATCTCTGAAGAGAAATTAAGAATCATCATGGACTTCTAGAAAGGCAGCGTGAGAAGCTCAGTGAAAACTATATCTATGAAACAACCGTTTAACTAGTGAAATTTACTTATTAAAAAGAATAACATTTTAAAGTCGCTGGAAATTATCCTATGTGTAAAAATAGAAATATGTATTCAAGAAAAATGAAGTTGCTGTAGTGGCTCAGTGGTAAAGAACCCAACTAGTATCTGTCAGGATGTGGGTTCGATCCCTGGCCTCATTCAGTGAGTGAAGGATCCCATGTTGCCACGAGCTGTGGTATAGCTCACAGACACGGCTTGGATCCTGCGTTGCTGTGGCGTAGGCTAGTGGCTATAGCTCTGATTTGACCCCTAGACTGGGAACTTCCATGTGGTGCAGGTGCAGCCCTAAAGAGGAAAAAAAAAAAAAATATATATATATATATATATATATATATATATATATATACACACTAAATCTGGACAAGAACAACAAATCTGTAACTTGTCAGGTGCACCCTCCTTCCGCCTCCCACCCAATCCCCTTACACACCCCAGCTCCCTGTTGCTAAAACTACTCCCAGATGCTCAAGAAGACAGGGGCTCCCCTTTCCTCAGCTCCTAATCTGAGGCTGCAGTTTTACCCAGAAGGTGCAGGACTCCCAGCATCCTTGAGTTGCAAAAGGACTCTTCCATTTAGGCACCACAAAGTCTATGGGGATTCCTACTGTGAAAATTTAGGAAAGAAAAGGTTCTACTTGAAGCAGAGTTTCACAGCAGCAAGTTACTGAGGCAATAATATATTAAAAGAAACCCAAGTGGCCAGAAAATGAATGAGGCCTCCTAAACTGAATGTTAATCCCAGAGAATAGATAAGTATTTGGAAGACTTTGGGGCTATTGATAGTTAAATCTCCCAAGTGTGTTAAAATGTATCTAGGAATTATATTCAAAAAGTACTTTAGGTTGGTTGAAAATATATTTATACATAAATGGAAAATCAAAATATACATTTTTAATCTCCATGAATTACCTATATATACTACGGAACTGCTTACTTAGGGAAACATAGAAGGAAGGTTGTAAGCATAAGTGAATGGCTTAAAGAACACAGCTTTCATTGTTATGGTCATCTTTTTGCAGAGAAATATCTGTATTTTGGAATAAGTTATTCCATTTATTCATATAGCTTCCCTGTAAAATAAGCAAAATGACCACAGAATCTTCATGCTCATTTTCTTCATGTCTTTACCTCACAGTTTTTAATTTTTTTTCATTTTAAGCATTACAACATCTAAATTCAGTTTCGTACTCTCTCTCTCTCTCTCTCTCTCTCTCTCTCTCTCTCTCTCTCTCTCACACACACACACACACACACACATATATAAATGTGCATATATTTCCAGCCTCTTTCATCTTCCAGAGGAGAGTGCCTTTCTAACAGCCTAAGAATTCCAATTTATAATTCAAAAACAAATAGTGAAAGTCAAGACCACAGAGGTGGAAGGAGGTTCACCAGGAAATGTCAAGTGAAATTACATCAATCTACATAATGAAGGGCAAGAAGACAGACATACTCTGGGACATGTCAAAGAGAATTCGGAAGAAAAGAAAAGGGAATATTAGAAGCATTTATTGGAGTTATAACAAGAGTTCCAACAATGCTTTTGGAAAATGGGAATAAAGATTGAAGTTCCTTTTAAATTAACTATATCTCTTGTACTCTTTCTCTAATGATGTGTTTAAAACTGAATCGTGGTTTCAACTTGATTTCTAACAGAAGTGAAAAACAGGTTTTTGTGAATGTGTGGATATGTGTGTGTGGAGAACTTATTGAAATGATGCTCTTAGAATTACTTTACTTACTTATTAATTCTCTTTTATGATACCACACATCTGTTAACTGTGGAAGCAGGAAAGTGTCTGTCTTTGAAATCAGATAGGACTCAAATGATATCTAAATTCATTCACTCTGTGACATTGGTCATGTTTTACTCATTTTCCTCACCTTACAATGGGTTAATGAGGGAAACCCTCACACCGCCTGTGAATTTTAAATAAAATAATGGATATGAAATGCTTGTTGAATTTCTGGAATGTAAAAAAGGTAATAATAGCAATTTTTCTTTTTTTGCACTTTTTAGGGCTGCATCCATGGCATATGGATGTTCCCAGGCTTTGGGCCTAATCGGAGCTATAGCCGCCGGCCCACACCACAGCCACTGCAACACCAGATCTGAGCCGCGTCTGTGACCTACACCACAGCTCATGGCAACGCCAGATCGTTAACCCAATGAGCAAGGCCAGGAATCGAGCCCGCAACTTCATGGTTCCTCGCTGGATTCATTAACCACTGCGCCACGAAGGGAACTCCAATAGCTACCTTTTTTTTTTTTTTTGGCCACTGATGGTATTTTAGGAAAGAAAACAGGAACACCAAAAAGATAAGGCTAACAGAGAAAAAGCAGAGAAGGGTTAGTGAGCAAAAATGTCATGAAAAATATACCAAAAAATGACTAGTGAATGTTTAAAAAAAAAATGCAAGTTTGCAACAGGTGCATGATTGGTTGTATAAATTCATAGAAAAACTTTACAACTCTATTTATATTGTGAATGTTTAATGTCTATGAAGATAATATTTCAAGGGAATAACTGTGTTCATTTTTTTTCTCTTTCACATCCCAGCTCTTTTCCATTTAATGTCTTCCATTCTCTGGCATTAATAATGCTCTACAATTTAATAAATGATTAATGTAGATCAAGCATTCTTTACAGTGTACAGTTAAAAGAGATATCTAAATAAAAGATCAGGGTATCTTTTATTTCAGCTCTGTTGCCAACTTAATATATTAATTATAGTAGTCCTCCTTACAATAACTTTTCAGTAGGTTTAATGTAAATTGTTTATTATAAAGTGGTATTACATTAAAAAACATGGTCTAGCCATGACCTTGTTATGTTTGGTGTTTTGAATGACAATTTAAAGTTAAATAAATAAGTATGACTCATTTAGATAACTTTATGGCTTGGTACATATGCATTTTCTTATTTATTTCAGATGAACTTGTTAGTTATCTAATAAAAATGAAATATGTAAGAATCATATTTAGTAGGCGTTCCATTCATGGCGCAGCAGTTAACGAATCTGACTAGGAACCATGAGGTTGCAGGTTCAATCCCTGGCCTTGCTCAGTGGGTTAAGGATCCGGCGTTGCCGTGAGCTGTGGTGTAGGTTGCAGACGTGGCTCGGATCCCCCGTTGTTGTGGCTGTGGTGAAGGCTGGCAGCTACAGCTCCTGTTAGACCCCTCCATATGCTGCTGGGGACCTCCATATGCTGCTGGGAACCTCCATATGCTGCGGGTGCGGCCCTAAAATGACAAAAAAAGGCAAAAAAAAAGAATCATATTTAATAATAAGACTAGAACAGTATCTGACCAATCCTTCTGAAAACAGGGAAAAATAATGAATGACATATATCTTAAGAACTTCTTAAAATATCTAAGGATAGATAAGACAGCAAAAATTAATTGCACCAACATCTAAGGTAAACTAGGATTTTAGGAAGTAAGGAGAGGGAGTTCCCATTGTGGCTCAGTGGGTTAAGAACCTGATTAGTATCCATGAGGTTGCAGGTTTAATCCCTGGTCTCGCTCAGTGGGTTAAGGATCCAGAGTTGCTCTGAGCTGCAGTGTAGGCTGCAGATGCTGCTTCAATCTGGCGTTGCTATGGCTGTGGCACAGGCCTGCAGCTACAGCTCTGATTTGACCCCTAGCCTGGGAACTTCCAAACACACAGGCAATGCCAGGAAAGAGAGAGAGAGAGAGAGAGAGAGAGAGAGAGAGAGAGAGAGAGAGAGAGAGAGAGAGAGAGAGAAAACTGAATTCCTTTAAACTGAGACCATTTTCAGAAGCTAAAAACCAGATGCCTAGATTAAAAGAGGAAACCCAAAGGTGCTCACACAGGGAGCACGAGGCTGCATACTCAGATTAAGAGTGATCTGGCAGCAAACATGCCACATACCCACAACCTAAGTGGCTGCCAGGAAAGTTACTTAGGTGCTAAGACAATCAGAGGGAAAATTCTATGCAATTGTGACTCCTTGTCACCCCTTGCAAGGATTTGCCACTAAATTACACTTAGCTGAGCTTTCCAAAACCTTAAGCACAAATTTAAGGTTTTCTAGAGAGGTGACCCTGTTGCTCTGCCCTGAAGGAGTCCATGTCTAAGCTAAATGAATTACTTCTCGTATACCTAAATCCTTTTCAACATGTACTGTTACAAGGGAAATGAGAAGTTCAAAATAAAATAAGTGTTATTTAAAGTCATTATGGGTAAAAGCCAGCCAAACAACAGATAGAATGAATAGATTAGTAAAATTTTGGGGTGTTTTTGAAAATAAGTATTATATCTATAACATAACCATGTCAACTATATTAAAAAATAAAATACACGTTTATAAAAATTTAAAGAAAAATGGAAGTAGTGAAAATAATCAGATTTTTTGTTGTTGTTTTTGGCTTTTTAGCCCGCAACATACAGCAGTTCTCAGGCTAGGGGTAGAATCAGAGCTGTAGCTGCCAGCCTATACCATAGCCACAGGAATGCCAGATCTGAACTGGACCCCACACCTGCAACCTACACCACAGCTCACAGCAAAGCCAGAACCTTAATCCACTGAGTGAGACCAGGGATCAAAGCTGCGTCCTCATGGATACTAGTCAGATTCATTTCTCCTGAGCCATGACAGGAACTCAAAAAATGATCAGATTTTAAATAGAATCTAATCTAACTTCTAGAAATGAAAATATAGCAAAAGTATGAAATTATGAACTGATATTAAAATTAAATACCTAGGTTTTATATATGGAGATCAGAAAATGCTGAAGAGAGAAACAAGAAACTAGAGGACTGATCAAAATAAGTTATCTAAAATGCAGCACAGAGGGACAAAGAAATGGGAAATATCTTGAGAAGTAAAAAATATGGAGAAAGGAGTTGGAGATTTGACATATACCTAATAGGAATTCCAGAAAAGAGGCAAGAACAGAATAGAATCTATGGAAAGACACCAAATCACAACTTCATGAAACCCCATGAATCTCAGGCAAGAATAAGAAAATTCTACCACTAGAAGCACAGAATGAAACAGCAAAAAGATAAAATTAAAAAGAAAAATCTCTAAAAGTATACAGAAGGGAAAAAAGACAACACCTTTCGAAAGACTAACAGTTGAGTTGTCAGAACGGAAGGCAGAAGCCAGAAGCCAGTGGAAATACATTTAGACCATAGCACGGTGCATCTCGACTAGATGAAATATTAGATTTTTAAAAATTATGAAACACATCCAAGAAATGTATTTTGGCAACTATTAAGAATTAAACTGTGAATTTCTGTGTCCCATAAAAAAGAGGTTAACATCCTAAAATAGAGTTGTTGCAGATGTAATCAGTTAAGATGAGGTCATACTGGAGTACAGCAGACACCACTGTGGCTGGTGTCCTTATAAGATGATCATGTGAAAACACAGAGACAGGAAAATACCATGTTACAACAAAGATAGAGATTAGAGCTAAAACAGCTGCAAGCCAGGAAATGCCAAAGATTGGTGGCAAACCAACAGAAACCAGGAAAAGCAAGAAAGGATTTTCCTATACGTTTCTGAGTAAGCATATCCATGCCAACCCCATGACTTTGAAATTCTAGTCTCAGGAACTGAAACAATAAATTTCTATTCTTTCAAGCCATCCTATTGACAACACTTTATTGCAGCTGCCCTAGGAAATTAATACAGTAAATTAGTCAATTATAGAGATACAGAATATTATTGCTATAGCTCTGCTAAGAGATTTTGTTGTTATTGAATTACTCTTACTTGATTAATGATAGGAAAAACAGTATGGAGTTTGCAAACAGTCTAATGAATATCAGTTTAACGGGGAGCATAATTTAGGAAAAGTGACATTATATAAAAGATTGCACTAAAATTTCCAAAAATCAACAAATTGGAATAAATTCGCTAGATTTAAGGAATAATTTACACTACAACCTGTATGACTTATATAAGCAGTTCTATATAAGTTGATTTATAGTACCAAATTTTAGGGCTAATTTACTAATTTATATCCATATAAAACTGAATATTCATTGTGCCATTTTAAATATATTTACATTATGTTTTTATACTCAAATATTTTGAATATCATTCCTATATATTGTAAAAATACATATGCTACAACTTTTAAATTTAGGAGAAATATTAGAAGACAGTAAGGAAACCCAAGTAACATTATAATTATTTGAAAAATTAGATAATCAGAAGTTTTCCCCAACAGAAAACTTTAATGCAAGATGGATTTGGAAGGTAAGTTTAGCAGAATATTCAAATACAAAATAACTCAAAACTTAGAGAAATTTTCCAGGGAAAATCTCTCAAGTAAATATAAACTTGATACCAACAAATCAAAAAAGACAGCATAAGAAAGGAAAATTACAGACTGATTTCGGTATTTTAGATGCAATGAATGCAGGTGTAAAAATAAGGCAAAATGTTAGCAAGTCAAAACTCAGTAATGTGTAAAAATGATAATATATTTTTTTCCTAGAAATTCACATAAATTCTATAAAATACACTGCCCCTTTACTAGGTGTATCTCTATTAGATTTTGTCAAAAAAAAGTCACCAGGAAGCTATTGGAAGGAAAGAGGAATAGATACGTTTCTTCCTGATCCCATTCATAAACACAGAATTTAGTACAATGCTTTCCCATTCTGTTCTATTGATCCACTTATTTATGATTATACTAATTTCCTGCTATCTTGATGAACGCTGCTTTAAGTGTCCACATTAATTTGTACAAGTTTTCCAGTTTATACTTTTTTTTGAAGGTTGCTTTTATATTACACATTGCTTGTATTTCCACGTAAATTTTATTTATTTATTTATTTTTAGGATATTTTTCCATATCCTGAAGCATATGGAACTTCCTAGGCCAGGGGTCGAATTAGAGTTGGAGCTGCTGGCCAGCACCACAGCAACATAGGATTCGAGATACATCTGTGACCTACACCCAGCTTGCAGCAACACTGGATCCCTAACGCACCCACCGAGGCCAGGGATAGAACCTGGATCCTCAGGGACACCACATCAGATTCTTAACCTGTTGAGCCACAATGAGAACTCCTTCACGTAAACTTTATAGTCAATTCTTACTCTCTATTTTTAAAAAATCCTGTTGAAATTTTAATAGAGATGTCCTGATTTCATTGATTGATAGAGCAGAGCTAAAAACAATATCAAAAATTTTGATTTATAAACATGGTTATCTCTTCTTTATGTAGGTCTTTATTTTCTCTCAATAGCATTTTATAGTTTTAACGTAAAGTTTTTCTATATGTTTATTTATTCCTATTTATATAATGCTTTTTGATTATGTGAATAAAATTTTCATTGCATATTCTAGTTATTGGTTACTGCTATACAGAAATGCAATTTATTTCTGTATATTAATTTTGTATCCTACATTCCTACTAATGCCCCTTACTCTAACTGTAGTAGTAGTTTTGTAAATGTCTTAAAGCTTTTCAATGAAAAAAATAAAATATTCTCTGATAAACACAGCTTTTTTTTTTTCTGTCTTTTTGTCTTTTCCAGGGCTGTACCCGAGGCATACGGAGGTTCCCAGGCTAAGGGTCAAATCAGAGCTGTACCTGCTGGCCTGCACCACGGCTATAGCAATGCGGGATCCGAGCTGTATCTGTGGTTCCTAGTCAGATTCATTAACCACTGAGTCACAATAGGAACTCCGATAAAGACAGTTTTAATTCTTCCATTTTCAGACAAAAAAAAAAAAAATGGAGTTCCCGTCGTGGCACAGTGGTTAATGAATCCGACTTAGAACCATGAGGTTGCAGTTTCAAACCTGGCATTGCTCAGTGGGTCAAGGATCTGGCGTTGCCATGAGCTGTGGTGTAGGTCGCAGACGCAGCTCGGATCCTGCGTTGCTGTGGTTCTGGCGTATGCCGGCAGCTGTAGCTCTGATTAGACCCCTAGCTTGGGAACCTCCACATGCCACAGGCGCAGCCCTAAAACGACAAAAGACGGAAGGAAGGAAGGATGGAAGGAGGGAGGGAGGGAAGGAAGGAAGAAGGGAAGGAAAGGAAAGGAAAGGAAAGGAAAGGAAAGGAAAGGAAAGGAAAGGAAAGGAAAGGAAAGGAAAGGAAAGGAAAGGAAAGGAAAGGAAAGGAAAGGAAAGGAAAGGAAAGGAAAGGAAAAAGAAAAGGGGTCATCATACGTGGCTACATGACTTCAAAGATTAGTGTTTGTTATCTGTGGTGATTCATACTTTTCCCAGAAGTGCTTTTCAAATTGTGATTCCAGGAAAAATTGTTACCTAATAACAAAGATGATAATTGGTATTTTGTTTAATGAATGAATTAGTGAGTAGCATTATGTAGCTAAATAAGGATGAGGCATTCCTGTACTATAAGGTCTATTTGGGGTCATATACACTGCTATTTTATTAAAACCTCTGAAAAATCCTCAAGCAAAGATCATGACCTACTTTTAAACTCAACAGTTAATAAACTCATGTGATCATGGAAGTCTTTTTGACTTTCTAAAGTCAATTATACTTATAAAAAAACAGATAGGAAACACAGCTATACTATTTTTTATTATTTATATTCCACAGTCTTTTACTTTTTAAAAAAGCTATTTTTCTACCTATTAAATTTATTTTCTGTCTCTAATATTCTTTAACCTAAAAATTACTTCTTTTCATGCAGTATTATTTTGTAAAACACCTTTTTTATTATATACTTTTCAAAACTACATATGATTTTTGAGATTACATAGAATCAATTACAGTTGCTTTTAATTTTTGTGTTCAACAAATTTTACTGCATTATTCCATTGTTCTCTAGCTAGCTGCAGATATATTACATAAATAACTGTGTTTTAGTGAGGCAAATGGTATATATTGACCTAAATCTAATTTTTTTAAATAATTTTATTTAGATAAAAATATGGATAAGATTGTTTTAATGAAAAAACATAGAAATGTCTGTAACATAGCATTTGACCAATAAAGCTTAGGTAGATGATAAACTAGCCCATATCTAGACCTCCTTCATCAACATCAAAATAATGAATTATTTTCTTTTCTGTTTACATTTGTGTGATCTTGACCAAGCAAGTTAGATTAAAGTTATCTCTTCAAAATTCTAACCTGGGGAATTTTCATATGAATCGTCAAGCTCAGTTAAATGCCTCAGTTTGCAAGCTACTTCTCTGTTTCCCATAACCCTCTAGTGCGCTAGGAGCTGATGAAAAGCTACAAGTCTGGGACCAAAGCCAAATTCCTACTACCTCCTTTGTGTCTTTTCTCAGAGTTTGGCTCTCAGGAGCTGTTTCCTTTTCAGAGCCAGTTTCCTTTTCTCCTAACCCATTACTTTCTGCCCTCTCAGAGGCCTAACTACGCTACTCTCTGATGAGTATCTAATCTAAAGACTAGTGCCCGTTTAACAGGATTTATTTACTTACTTACCTGTTTTTTTCTGCTCTGCATGACTCCTTCCTAAGTCCCTGTTATGTCTCCTCCTACCCTCTCCGCCCCCTTCTTTCTTTCTTCCTGTAGTCTGAGTGGCAAGCTCCACTTATAGAGAGCCACGGGAAACAAACCTATCTTCATCTCTAAGTTACTTAACAGTCAGATATGTGGAATTTACTTTGTGTCACCTCTGCCGTTAGGTTTTCCATATCTGATTGCATTTTCAATATGTTTAGACCATAGTAATGAAGGCAAAGGTTGACAAAGATAGAGGAATTTTAATGATTTTCTATTTCTGTGATGTTGGAAGTATTTTGAAAAGGCATACTAGAATGTATTTAAAGCTAATTCTAAGGAAAATTTTCACCTCTAGAAAATTTTTCAAAAGGTCTTTTTATTTTGGTGATCTGGCTACACCTATATAAGCCCATCTGACCGGTAGAGAATTTTAGAAGCAATTTACCTCTTTAGAGGCAAGTGTGGATAGATTTCTGGGTTCTCAATTCTGTTCCATTGGTCTATATTTCTATATTTATAACAGTGTCATACTGTTTTACTTATTATAGCTTTGCAATGTATTTTGAAATCAGGAAGTGTGATGTCTCCAGCTTTGTTATTATTTCTCAAGTTTGTTTTGGCTATTCGAAGCCTTCTGTGGTTATATATAAATTTTAGGATTTTTTTTATATTTTTGTACAATATATCCCTTGGATTTAGATAGTAGTTGCATTGAGTCTGTAGATTTTTTTTAGATATTAAGGGCATTTAACAATATTAATCTTCTAATCCATAAACATGGAGTGACTTTTGTTTGTGCTTTCTAAAATTTCTTTCATCAGTGATTTTTAGTTTTTAGTGCACAGGTTTTCATCTCCTGGTTAAAAATATCTGTAAACCACATATCTGATAAGGGGTTAATATGCAAACTATATAAGGAAATGCTAAAACTCAGTAGCAAAATAAGTAACAAAATAATTCAACAAATAACCCAATTTAAAAGTGGAAAAAGGAATTGAATAGACATTTCTGCAATAGACCTACATATGACCAAGGGTTACATGAAGAAATGCTCAACGTCATTAACCAATGGGGAACAGCAAATCAAAAACACTGTGAGCTATCACCTCACACCTATTAGGGTGATTAATTATTGAAAAACAAAGTGTTGGCTAGGATGTTGAGAATTGGGACTCTTACATTCTTAGTGGGGATGAAAGATGGTGCAATAGCTCTGAAAAGCAGTATGAAGGGTCCTCAAAAAAGTAAAAATAATATGGCCATATGATCTAGCAATTTACTTCTGGACATATATTGAAAGAGTTAAAACCAAGAACTCAAAGAGATATCTTTAATCTCATGTTCACTGAAACATGATTCACAGTAACTATGATCTGGAAAAAACTTAAATTTCCATCAATGGATGAACAAATAAAGAAATGTGGTATATAAACACAATGGGATATTATTCAGCCTTAATAAAGGAGGAAACCTTGCCATTTGTGACAACATGGGTGATCTTAAAAGACCTTATGCTACATGAAATAGGCTAGTCATAGAAGGACAAATACAGCAAGATCCCATTTTTAAGGTTCTACTTATACAAAATAGCTAGACACTACAAAATATGTTAAGAGGGTGATGGATGCAAACATCAATCGAAATTGTATATACCAGTAGTAAAAACTGGAAAAAAAAGTTGAAACAATTTCATTTATAATAGTGTCAAAAACCAAAATATTCATAAAGTCCTGCATATTAAAAACAGCAAAATATTACTGATAAAATTTAAAGACTCAAATTGTGAGATATACAATTTTAAAGATTAGAGACCTCAATTCTGTTATTATTTCAGGTCACTTTAAACTGATCTCTACATTCAACACAGTCCCAACCATAATGCCAACAGGCCTTTTTTGAGTAAAGTGTCAAACTGATCTTAAAATTTATTTGGAAATTCAAAGGACTTAGAATATCCAAAATAATCCTGAAAAAGGAATGGACTGATATTACTTCAAGACCTAATTAAGCACGTGAAGTAACTAGAACTCTCATACATTGATGGGGGGCAGATATAAAATGATAACAACCTCTATGGAAAAATATTTAAGTGTTTCATATGCTTTCTTTTAGGGCCTCACCTGTGGCATATGGAGTTTCCCAGGCTAGGGGTCCAACTTGATCTACAGATGCCGGCCTATGCCATAGCCTCAGCAATGCTGTCTGAGCTGCATCTGTGACCTACATCTCAGCTCACAGCAACACCAGATCCTCAGCCCACTGAGTGAGGCAGGGATCAAAGCCATAACCTCATGGTTCCTAGTCAGATTAATTTCCACTGCACCACAACGGGAACTCCTTAAGGGTCTCATATGAAATTAAAAATTCAGCTAATTTGAAGCACAGAAATTCTACACCTGGATATTTACTTGAAGGAAATACAAATTTGTCTGCAAAAAGACTCGTATAAGAATATTTTTAGGAGGTTAAATCACAATATTGAAAAACTGGAATCAGCCCACATAGACATTAATAAGTTCATAGATAAATAAATTAAGATTGCATATCCTAAAAGTATTTACTGCATAGGAATATGCATTTGTCAAATCTCATCAGATTATTTACTATATTAATATATCCCTAATATACTAATTTCATTGTATGGTGATTTTAATTCAAAGGAAAAAATCTGTAAATAAATATTAAACTGTAGTTAATGGTAGTCATGATGAAGTCATTTAAGGGAAAATGTACTGATACCTAAACATATTTGAAGTGTATTAAAAAAAGATGGTTTTATGGATGAATAAAGAAATAATTAATGGACAGATATGTGATAATGCAAAGAAAACAATGATGATAGTATTTAAGTGGTAGATATATACTATGTATGGTTATTAATGATAACATCTAAAAAAATTCTTGTTATAAATTTTCATAATGAAATGTTGTCAAAAACATATCCTCATTTGAACCAAAATCATATGATTAAGTTTAAAACTCTCAAGAGGAAATTCTAAGATACGTTTCTATGATAATGATTTTCTCAACAGTCCATAAAAGTGGACAGCATAGAAGGAAATATTGATAAATTCAATTTCATTTAAAAATACTGTTTTCTGAAAAAATATTGATAAGGAAAGTAAAGTCTCAAGTCACAAAGAGAAAATATTTTAAGATTATAGTTATCTAGAATTTATAAATAACTCAAATATCAATATGATGAAAAAAACCCCAAAAGAGAAACAGATAAAACATGATTGATTATTTAACAGGAGAGGAAAGAAATAGAGTATAAATCTATGAAAATAAGTTCAAACTCATTATAATGCAGATTAAAATCATAAATAAATAAATTAGTAGGAAGATAGAAGTCGGTGTGAAGATTAGAAATTCATAAAAAGACCAAGCAAATGGTATTCTTACACAGTACTATTGAGAGTATAAGTTAATGCGACCGCTATGGATACAATTTGATGTTATCTTGTGAAATGAACAGGTTATACCCTCAACTTGTAACTCACTTCTGTAAGTTAGAGATATTTCTGAATATGTGAACAAAAAATACATTCTAAACAGCATTTTTATAATAGCAAAACTGGAACCAACCTAAGTATACAACAATGGGAAAATGGGTACATAAATGGTGGTTTATAACAATGAAATACTTTAAATGGTTAAAAAATAGAGTTATAGCTAACAATTTGGATGAAACAAGCATTTCAATTTAAAAAGGAAGTTTGCACTAAAACACATACTGTATTTTAAAATTTTGATAAAGTTCAATCACAAAAAGAACTAAGTAAGGAATGTATTTGTACACAAGTGGTGACATTATTTTAAAAGTTAAGAGAAAAATATGGGGGTAAGGGATAAGCACTAAGGTAACTTTGGCTTTGTTATTACTTCTTTACTGAATTTATTTGGCCATTCACTTTATTATTATGCTCCACAACATACTTAGATATCACATTTATTCTTTTGTACGAATCAGATATGACAGATAAGACACAAATATCTCTAGTGCTCATCCACTTTAGTTTCTCTTTTTCTAAAATTGAGATATTGATCATTTTAAACCTCAAATAATTCAGTGTAATACTGATTTTGATAGGAAGACAAAGTTTCCTGTTACTAAATACGTTTTCTAGAAATTTAAGTTTTGGAGTCAAATACACTTGGGTTTGAATACTTAAATTAAGACCCTCTAACTCTGGGACAAGTGCAAGATACTTAAGATATTTGATCCTCATTTTTCTGATTTCCTCATTTACCTCCAAAAGATGTTCTCAGAGATAAGTAAATAACTCCATATTAAGAATTCAGCATAGTGGCACATAGTAGGCACTGAATACTAAGTATCCTTTATGATCAGTATCACAGGAATTGTCATGACTACCCTGAATGACCAAAAAATTGGGACTTTCATCACAAACTAGAGAAGTGGGTTAAATTTGGGAACTCTCAAGAACCCTCAGAGTTTATGATATTTGCCAGGTGTGCAAAATTATGAGAACAAATCTGATATCATTTTTTTTTTTTGCCTTTTGTCATTTTTTAGGGCCACACCCACGGCATGTGGAGGTTCCCAGGCTAGGGGTCTAAACAGAGCTGTAGCCACTGGCCTACGCTACAGCCACAGCAATGCAGGATCCGAACTGCGTCTGCAACCTAAACCAGAGCTCACGGCAACGCCGGATCCTTAACCCACTGAGCAAGGCCAGGGATTGAACCCGCAACCTCATGGTTCTTAGTCGGATTCATTAACCACTGAGCCACGATGGGAACTCCTGATATCATTTTAACATCCTTTGCATAAATTAATGTAGGAACATATCTTCAACTATTACATAAGTCATTGTGTCATAAGCATGAACTTGGAGTTTGGTACTTCTTGACATTTCCTTGTTTTTCAGTATTATTAACATCTTACAGCTAAGCATATACCAGAGCTAGGAGGTAAAGGAAACTGAGTGTTGTAATGAATCTGTTCCTGGCTACCAATTTTTTTAAAACAGTATTAAATCCTATAAATTAAATGCAATATATACTATTTAATGTTCAGATAAATACTTTTAACAACTATCATCAAATAACGTGGTCATTAGAATTTTCCATTTGCTACTTACTGTATTATTTGTATTTTATATCAATGATATAATCAGTTAAAAGATTGTATTTCATGGGTCTTTATACTTGAAACACTTGAAAATATATTATGCGAATTACATTCTATAATTAAAAAGTAGATTTATTTTTTCCAGCTTTTTAAAAACATATTAAGATACAAAGTTTAATCTTCATACCATAAAATTCAACTATTTTAAGTGGGGAAATCAATGACTTTTCAGTAAATGTGAAGAGTTATGACATCATCATCATGATACAGTCTAAAAATCTTTCTATCACCCTAAAATATCCCTCATGACCTTTTATAGTCAATACTCTTAATCCTTAATCTACTTTTCTTTATAGATTTTTTAATAGATTTAACCTTTTTTGGCATTTCAAATAAATAGAATTATATAATATGAAGTCTTTTGTGCCTGACTTCTTTCACTTAACATAATACCTCAAGGTTCATCCTTGTTGTAACAGCTATCAGTAGTTTCTTCGTTCTTATCATTATATATCATTGTATGAATATTGCATATTTTATTTTTTCATTCTCCAAGTGATTGGCATTTGGATTTTTTCCAATTTGAGGGTATTATGAATAACACTACTATGAACATTACTTTGAAAGTCTTTGTTGGAATTCCTCTAGGGTAGGTAGATACCACAGAGTAGATTTGCTAGGTGATATATTAAATTGATATGTAATTTTATAAGTAAGTACCAAGTGGTTTTCCCAAGTGTCTGTACCATTTTATATCCTCCCATCAATGTAGTAAATATTGAAAGAGTCTGATTGGCCCAGTTGATTCTCAGTCTCTGCAATCTGTGAATAACAACAACCACTACAAAAATGTTCCTCCATTATTCCATTATCTGGTGTTATATTTGGAAACTAGGAAGGTTTACTTTTTATTTCAAACACTTAATTTAGGAAGTGATGGTTTTTCCATGTAGTGTTAACTCACTAGAATGTACATTCCCTGAGGACAGGTCACTTATCTGTTTGATCATTGTTGAATACTTCAGCCAAAGTCAAAGTACATGAAGCACTTAAGAGACAGTGTGGACTAAAAATGACAGAAATTGTTTTATTTTAGCATCTTATTCTGCTTCACATTATTTTAGCACTAGAGTTTACCTGCAGCATATATTTCCTATGTACTCCTCAGTTAAACAGTTTTATGCAGTGAGAGATGAACTTAACTATGAGCCACCAGTGTTCCCAGTTTACCACCATTTGACAATACATGTGAAATAGCATAGGTTATCTTTTCTCTCCAATTTCCATTCTAATGATCACCTTTCAGAAAAGTGTTGGTAAAGTTTGTTTTATTCTTATAATACTATGTTCTGGTATGCTTTTGCATGCATGCTTTTTCATATAGTACTACAATTTTCCCTATTTTACTGTACATTGTGTCATTTACCAATTTATAGTCAGTTTTAAATATATTCCTCCGTGTTGGCATGTCTTTAGGCATTTTAGCATTTCCTTGGCTGTGACAGTCTTTTTTTTTTTGTCTTTTTGCCTTTTCTAGGGCTGCACTCGCGGCATATGATGGTTCCCAGGTTAGGGGTTTAACTGGAGCTGTAGCCGCTGGCCTACACCAGAACCACAGCAACGCAGGATCCAAGCTGCGTCTGCAACCTACACTACAGCTTACGGCAACGCTGGATCCTTAACCCACTGAGCGAGGCCAGGGTTCAAACCTGCAACCTCATGGTTCCTAGTTGGATTTGTTAACCACTGAGCCACTATGGGAACCCAGACAGCAGAAAATAAAAGGAATCTTTCTAAACTTCAATAAAATGTTTTCATATACTAAAATTTAAAGAAATAATACTTAAGACGTTAATAAATAGAAATCTCTATCAGCACAGACTAACTTAACCTGTTAATTGCATTTAAAAATTGCTCAGTTACAAAATTAGTTTCCTAGCAATTGTTTGTACTGTGCCTACAGTGCTCCTTAATATTATGGCAGCTGTATGACAGAAAAATTCAGAGGCTTTTTTATGCCTCACTGCTCAGTATTAGGGTAGGCTATAAAATGGCCCTTGGAAACACTGAAGCATTACATTTCAAAATTCACCATATCATATAACATACTGAAAGGAATAAAAATTATCCCTGAAGGAGACATGTTAAATGAGGGAACAATAGCACAAATTATCCATAATTTGGATATTCTTTACTCAAGGTAAGAATATATCTCTTGATTTGCCCACATTGCACCATATTCAAAACAGGATTAAGAGTGATAGATTTACTCCCACCATATTGTGATTTCAGCTGAATTAAAGGTGTATTCTGATATAACAGTGGTTATAATTTAGGATTAAGTAAATATTTTAACCAATACCAAGTATCAGTAAAGTTAAAGCAGATATTTCTTACATGGCCAAATGAACTGTAGGCAAATGGAAATTTGTAGGTATTTATGGTAAACTTACAGTGTGCAAATATATACCATTGTAAACACGTGCAATGTCTAAATTAATGAACACATGCAACGTCAATTCAATCACTCTGAGCCCATGTAATCAATCACTAAATTTTGTTTTACACTCATTAGAAACCAAGTATCAGACTGGTGGGAGCTAAACTGTACACTATATGTTTGCTGCTTTCAAGGAGCAGACATTTAATTTGAGAGAAGGAGGAATCTATATAGAATGAAAAGGGACCAGGTCCAAGTCCATTCCCACAGCCTCTACCCCAGAGGACAATTATTCATCCCTGCTTTAACTTCTGTGGAAAAATAACATGCTTTAACTAATGAAATATGAACAAAAGTGTTGTATGTCACTCTTTGTCCGAAGTTTTAAAAGCCAAATGTAGTTGCTATTATTCTCTTTCTCTCTGCTGAGAAAACTGCGTATTCTCCAGATTCAAGCTATTATATTATCCTGGGCAATGC
>PVHT021183528.1:1433771-1486721 GCA_004024745.2 Catagonus wagneri
ACAGATGGCCAACAAGCACATGAAAAAATGCTCAACATCTCTGATAATTAGAGAAATGCAAATCAAAACTACCATGAGATACCACCTCACACCAGTCAGAATGGCCATCATTAACAAGTCCACAAACAACAAATGCTGGAGGGGGTGTGGAGAAAAGGGAACCCTCCTGCACTATTGGTGGGAATGTAAGCTGATACAACCACTATGGAAGACAGTGTAGAGGTACCTTAGAAAACTATACATAGAACTACCATATGACCTAGCAGTCCCACTCTTGGGCATATATCCAGACAAAAATTTCCTTGGGAAAGACACTTGCACACGCATGTTCACTGTAGCACTATTCACAATAGCCAAGACATGGAAACAACCCAAATGTGCATCGACAGATGACTGGATTAGGAAGATGTGGTATATATACACGATGGAATACTATTCAGCCATAAAAAAGGATAAATAATGACATTCACAGCAACATGGATGGAATTAGAAACCCTCATACTGAGTGAAGCAAGTCAGAAGGAGAAAGACAAATGCCATATGAAATCTCTTATAACTGGAGTCTAAAACACTGCACAAATGAACATCTCAACAGAAAAGAAAATCATGAACTTGGGGAACAGACTTGTGGTTGCCAAGGTGGTGGGGGAGGGGGTGGGAGGGAATGGGGATAACTAGTGCTTTAATGATGGAAAAGCAAGGAGATCCAACTGTATAGCACGGGGAACTATATCTAACCACATATGACGAATCAATATATGCACATGTAACCAGGTCACCACGCGGTGCAGTTGGAAAATCTGACAGAAATCTGTAAACCAGCTATAATGCAAAAAAATAAATAAATTATAAAAAAAGAAGTCCAGAAACTGTATTGCACATTGAGTTGGCATGAAAGATAAAGGCATTTCAAAATGAGTGGGAACCATGAAAATGAAGGTGAAAGTCTAAAATGGCATGAATCAAATACTTTAAAACAGGATATAATAAGGCATGTTATAGCGCTTACAACTGGAATGTACAAATGCCCAGAATTAATAAAACAATAAAACCAATTTATGTCATTCTAAAAATAGTCACTGAAAGAGGAGGAGGAGACCTAATTAGAAGATGAATATTCATATATATTCACTTAATTCCTATCAATTCTCTTTTGAAAGAAAATCCTTTACTCATTTTAGCAGTATGATGGTTACTGCAGGGGAAGAAATGTATTTATTCTTATATCTGAGGGATACAATTATTTATTTGTAAAAGCTCAAAATTAATATCCATAGGGGAGGTAGCAAGTTAACTGTATTTTTTCCTATGAGCAAATATTCAGATTAATTTTGTGAAATCTTCTGGACTTACTCTGATAAATAAAAATTCCAGCTTAGAAATAATTTTCAGAGTTTGCATCATGGCTTGGTGGTTAACAAACCCAACTAGTATCCATTAGAATGTAGGTTCGATCCCTGGCCTCACTCAGTGGGTTAAGGATTCTGTGTTGCCCTGAGCTATGGTGTAGGTCACAGATGCGGCTTGGATCCTGCATTGCCATCGCTATGGCGTAGGCTGGTGGCTACAGCTCTGATTCAACCCCTAGCCTGAGAACCTCCACATGCTGCAGGTACAGCCCTAAAAAGACCAAAAAAAAAAAATTCCAATTCCAATGACATGAGCAAAGACATGTAAATTAGTCGATTACATAACATTTAAAAAATAAATGGTATTTCTTTTTACAACTACTCCAATTACAAAATAGTTTAGAGTCATGCACAGGTGTAAATAATAAAGAATGCTGTAAAACAAAGAGCAAGTAACTTTTTCCAGGGTTTGCAAACCAAGAGTTGGCTTTTCCTTAGTTCTGTAACAGACTAATTAGTTGAAAATCTGACCCCATCAACCATCCTAAGTGTCAGGAAATAGTATGGTTTCAAGTACACTCAAGGAACTAATGCATTGTAGATGCTAGCATCATCCTAAGATGGCCAAGATACCACCATAGCATTATAAAAAATTGGTGGTTTCTGATAAGTGAATATAGTTGAGTGGTGCAGAACAGAAGATAATGAAGTTGAAGACGCTGAAGGTCAGGCAGGGTTCAAACATGGGTGGGAAATTTAAAGCTTTTACCGGATCAAAGAAACTTCCTTGTTTCAATATCTGGCAAAAATCAAATAAGCATCTCAAAGGCAGATATCTTTAGAATATAATTAGTTCATTCTACAGAAATGGAACAGAAATTTTATATCCAGTTTGTGCTTTCACTGTCAAAGCCTCAATTCTCTTTTATCTGCTGCTTGATGTTAGAATTTATACAGGACACAAGTACTCCTGGTCTGCACTGAGATATTCAAGTTCACCCTTCTTGGCTAATGGTGTAGATTCCTTAGGGCCCATTAGGTTGTCATCACAAATATTCCTCCTCTAAGTCCAGTACAATTTTTGAATTTGAAATGACTTTGAAAGCAAATTGGATTCCAAATAACTCTGTACAGCTATAAACAAAATTTCTGAAAGAAACTTTTGTCTTACTTACTTAAAATCTCACAGAAGTCTCTCAACTCTTACCAAATATATGGTAGATTTTATCTCTGATGTACTTTTTATTCCTTTTGGACAGTTTTTTTCAAAAATAACCCTTATTAGATGTCTACTTATCCTATAAGACTGATTTTCCTGATTTCACTATTTTTTTACTTTGTAATTTTTTTCTACTTCTAATATTGTTGCAGTCTATCAAGTTTGATTTTAGTTAATTATTTTGGATTCTGTGTATATCAATTAACTGAAACTTTTAAGGCAAAGGTTATCTCATAAGTTTTACATTTTTCACATGTAATTCTTTAATGCTAGAAAATCATGTGGCCTCTGAGTAGCTACTTAGTAAAATTTTCCTAAAGGGGGAGGAAAAACCACCTTATTTCTCACAGAAAAAAGATTCTAATTAATTTAGAGGACCTTTTCTTTTAGTTAGCTCTTTTTTTACTTTTTACCTTTTATCTTTTTAGGGCCACAGCCACAACATATGGAGGTTTGTAGGCTTCCATATGTTTCCATAGGGCTCTAATCAGAGCTACAGTTGCCGGTGTATATCAGAGCCACAGCAAAGCCAGACCTGAGGGGCATCTGCGACCTACACTAGAGCTCACAGCAACACTGAGCTGGGCCAGGGATCAAACCCACCACCTCATAGTTTCTAGTAGGATTCGTTTCTGCTGCACCACAATGCGAACTCCTTAGTT
Organism: Catagonus wagneri; assembly: GCA_004024745.2. Lineage (NCBI taxonomy): Eukaryota > Metazoa > Chordata > Mammalia > Artiodactyla > Tayassuidae > Catagonus > Catagonus wagneri. The sequence goes on from PVHT021183528.1 coordinate 1,437,002, forward strand.
AGCTCTTTAATTCTGTGCTTGGCTTGGATACAGCTTTGACTAACTGAAATCTGACCTCTGGCCTTTGTGGCATGACATGAACCACCTTCTCAGACTCCAGTCTGACCTTGACTAACACTGAAACCAGCTGTCTGCATGGATTGTGTCTGGCCTGCCTTTGATTAACCCCTAGCGACCTATCACCCCTCGCAATATCTCTTTCCTACACCTGTCATCCTCCTTGGCTGTGCCAAGAAATTTGCAACACGATTCTTCAATGACTTTTCAAAATCTGTGGTAAGTTATGACCTCGGATACTAGTTCTCTCTCTCTCTCTCTCTTTATTTATTTTTTTTATTACATTGCCTCAACTCCTTTAATATTCTAATATTCTCCAGAGTTCACAATTTCTGATTGTGGACAGAATTTCCTACAAATTCTCTTTGTCTGTTCCTAACATATCGGATATATGGATGGCTTTGTATGATCCAACTAGTCACTTAAATTGAGATCATAGATCATATAATGTTCAGCAACCAGAATGCTTCATTTAACATTCTTATATTTTCCAAATCATTAATCTGTTCTAAAATTAGGTCCCAGATTCTTCCCACCTGCCTCATAAAGCTTAAATGCTTAAATATCCAATCACACTCTGCCAAATATATATATAGCAGTTCCTACATTAGAGTCTATTGAGTCAACTGAATTGATTTACTTATCTTTTTGTAGAATTATATACGGTAATGATTAAGAGTTCAGGCTCTGCATGTAAACTACTTGATTTGCTTTTAAATTCTCTGTTTTAATTTATCACATGCTAACTTGGAATAACCATAATAATACTATTTACCAGGTAGGGTTGTTATACATACTAGAAAAAATGTACATATATAGATTATATATATATGTGTGTATATATATGCATATGGGTGTGTGTTTGTGTGTGTGTGTGTGTGTGTGTGTGTATACACATATAGCCATCCTCTGGGGAAGAAGGAGGTCAAAATTACAAGTTTAGAGACTAATTAGAATAGATTGCTGTAATTAGACTAGATAAGTGATGATTATAAGTGGGAATATTAATGATAGTTGTGAACACAGGATATATTCTGAAGGTAGACCCAAGAGTTTTCTAAGGGATCAAATAAGGGGATATGATAAAAAGGTAAGAAAAAAGATAATACCTAAGTTTTGGCCTGAGCATCTGGAGAACAGAATTTTCATTTACTGAAGTGAAGAAGACTGAGGGCACAGGTGAGAGGTCGGGGGGAGGGCATATGGAGTATTAGGGGTTTAGTCTTAGCATGCTATATTTAAGATATATTTTGGCCATTCATCTTGTTACCTAGCAGTATGGTAACATCTCCAGGACCAGAATTTCTTTTTTTTGGGGGGGTGTAAACCATAAAGAATAGTATTGTTAAATTTATATTTTCTGTGGTTTAGTGTTTACATTATGAGTCCATAGAGCTATTCTGAGGGAAATGTTGTACAGGATTATATCCAGAATTTCAATGAATTCCAGAAGGATTGATTTTTTTGCCTTCTTTCTATAATATATATTTTTATTGAAGTATAGTTGATTTACAATAGTAGTTTCAGGTATATAGCATAGTAGTTTAATATTGTTATAGATTATACTCCATTTAAAGTTATAAAATAATGGCTGTATTTCCCTGTGATGTACAACACATCTTTGCTGTTTATCTTTTATACAGAAGTTTGTATCTCTTAGTCTCATACCCCTATATTTCCCCACTTCCTGCCCCTCTCCCCACTGGTAACACTTAGTTTGTTTTCTATACCTGTGATTCTGTTTCTGTTCTGTTCTGTACATTCATCATATTTTTCAGATTCCTCATGTAAAAAATAACATACAACAGTTGTTCTTCTCTGTTTGACTTACACAGAACATAAAACACTCCAGTTCCACCTTCATTGTTGCAAGTGGCAGAATTTCATTCTTTGGAAACCAACCCATGGACACTTGGGTTGCTTCCATACCTTGGCTATTGTAAATAATACTTCTATGAACATTTGGATGCATGTATATTTTTTTAAAATTAGTGTTTTCAGGGTTTTTTTCCCAATATATACTCAGAGGTGGGATTGCTGGATCATATGGTAGGTCTATTTTTAGCTTTTTGAGAAAGCCAATATTATTTTCCCAGGGGCTGCATCAATTTACACTCCTACAAACACTGTAAAATGGTTTCCTTTTCTCCATAACTTTGCCATCACTGATTATTTGTGTGTTTTTTTGATAATATACATTCTGACAAAATGAAAAAACAAAATACTGAATGGGAGAAAATACTTGCAAATGATATGACCAATAAAGGATTAATATCTAAAATATATAAATAGCTCATATAGCCCAATATTAAATAACTAACAACTATCAATATTAAAACTATCAGGTTAAAAAAATGTGCAGAAGACCTGAATAGACATTTTCCAAAGACATACAGATGTCTTTTCATTAATCGTTAGAGAATTGCAAATCGCAACCATAATGAGATATCATAATAAGATATATAAGATTTCAGGTCTTACATTTAGGTCTTTAAAATACTTTGAGTTTATTTTTGTATATGATGTGAGAAAACATTCTAACTTAACTCTTTTATATACAGGAGTTCAAGCTTTCTGAAAAAATATTTAAACAGGGGATACCTAGAGCAAAATCTCTCTAGAACACTGGCAAGCCCATTGATTACAAAGTCCAGTGAAGGGCTCTGGTGAGATCATCTGGAAAACATGTAGACATCACTAACCCTAGACTGTGGCCTAAAACTTAAAACACCCTCATTCATTACTTTCCTTTAGACCCTAATTTAATCTCAATCTTTAATGTTATGTATTAATATCTATTTCCTCTTTCTAATAAGCAGCTGATCCCTTTGAATTATCTTTTTTTCTCACATAGATTTTATTTTTAATTATTTAAAAGGAAATGCAAAAACGTGGTATATTTTCTGCACAAGTTAATTCTATGTAGCCAATAAATTGCATGTAATTAATTTTAAATTAACCTTAAACAAGCCAAATATGATCCATTTTTCATGGTAAAAGATAATTGAACCTTGATTAACAAACATAATGCACGGGCAAATGTCTTTGGATAAGAAGAAAATTTTTTACTAATGATGAATTTTAAAAGTGGAATCAGTATCTAGAGAGGACATAAAATTTGTCTTATGTAGATAGAAATGACGGGAAGATCTTATCTTTATTTGGGTTTTATGAACCTTAAATATAAGTGGTAAGCAAAAAGAGAAAATGATAATGTCATAATTTAAGTAATGAGAAAACATAAAGTTTATGGTGAAAATTTTCTGCAAAATATTTTGTGTTGCCTCTGATCTGATTTAGAGGAGTTTGCTCTGCTAGAAATCAGCAAGCATATGAATTCTGCACCCAATCTCAGACACCTCCGTAGGCAAAATGATGCAAAAATAATGGAGCAAATACAGAGAAGAGCAATTTGAATGACTAGAGACAGATATATGCTCATGAAGAAGAAACAACAAAACAAAACAAAAACAAACAAACTGCGTGTAACCTGGTCAAAAGTGAGAAGAGAACAGAATAAATGAATTCTAAAACTGGAAGAAATTCTGTCTCTCTTACAATTCCACTATTTGACAAACATTGTTAAGTGACCTACCCAAAGACAACTAGCCAGTCAAGGGTACAAGAAGATACTTAAATGTTTTGTTAAGATTCATAACTAGGTATTATATGCAATAAACTATGTTAATATGCATAACTAAAACTAGGGAAGAGGAGGCAGGGTATTGTGGAACAAGTTTTTTGAAAATATATTAAAGGTTTAAATTTTAGCTAATTAATATGTCCAAATTCCTTTTTTAAAAAAAGTATTTTTAGATTACAAAATTTAAACCATGTAATTTCAGGGCAGAGGAGAAGCCCATTATACATAGATATAATAACCACACACTTTTCTATGGAAACAGTAAGATAGTCAGGAAAATAAATGTTTTCAGATATTGTTTATACAATTTGTATCACAGTATACACACGGATTTTCAGATAAGATGAAAACTTTGAGGATTGAATTTATAGTTTGTATTAAAGCATAGATTTTTTAATCTTGATCATTGTAGTTATTAATAAATTATCTGTGGAAAACGTTGGTTTTTCAAATAAGACAATCTGGGGGGTGGGGAGATGCACTGTGGGTTTGGGACACAAAATGTATCACATTGACTTGTGATAATCATTGTACACCTATAACTGAAATAAAACTCATTGTTATGAAAAAAATAAAAATAAAAATAAATAAATTATCTGTGTATGTACTATTATTTAGAAATAGCCTACAATTACCAAGGAATTCTGTGCCAAGTACAGTATTCATTGTTTATTACCTCTTTGAATCCTCATGATAACTCAACTCTCAGGTAACATTCCATCTGCTTCTATAGATTAAAAAAACTAAAATAATTTAAGAAGGTAAATTACATAATTTACCAAAGGGTATATAATTAGAAAGGCCACATAATTTTTTATCTACCTATTTATCCATCTATCTATATAGACAAATATACATATTAAATTCACATATATACTTATCATCTTGCATCTACTTATGATAGAATCTGATCAGACAAAACTAATGATGAAAATCTGATTTATAGATTTTAATTACAATTCTTATGTATGATAAAAGACCTAAAAGATGTTACATTTATCTAGGAATGATTTCTGCAAAAAATATTCAGTGAATTCATTTCAGCAAAAGTCCTTATGAAGTAACTGAAAAATTAAGAAAGTATGTGCAACTATCAGATTACATATTAATGAGCTGTCTTACATAGGTCCATTTTATGTTTTAAGTTTATCAAAGATAACAAGGAAGAAAATAGCTATCATAGGGGCATCACATACATAATTTTAAATCTATCTGGAATAATACCTAATCTTCAAAACTACATGTTCCAAATAAATCACCAGGAGATATGTTAAAATATAATTAGGTAACTTTCAGATTTTTACCAAACAAAAGGTTTACAAGCAGTTCCTTTGGACAGGTTTTGGGAGTAGAATATAAAATGACAAAATTATCAACTGGTTCTAAAGGAAGTCAATGATATTTTACGTTTTGAAACTTCTCTTTGGTATTGATATTTGAAATAGAAATATGCTCAGAGTTCCCACTGTGGCTTAGTAGGTTAAAGACCTAATGTCTCTATGAGGATGCAGGTTAAGGATCTGGCATTGCTGTAAGATGTGACATAGGTTACAGATGAGGCTCAGATCCGGTGTTGCTGTGACTGTGGTATAGGCCTCAGCTGAAGAGCTGCAGCTCCAATTTGACCCCTAGCACCTGGGAACTGCCATATGACACAGGTGCAGCTGTAAAAAAGGGAAAGGAAGGAAGGAAGAAATAAAGGGAGAAAAGGTGGGAGGGAAGGAGGAAAGAAGGAAGGGAGAGAGAAAAGAAAAAATATATAAATATGCTCAAATGATCTGTACCTAACTTTCAACATTTCAGATTGTGACATAACAGCATTGGTCATTCAGAATTTTGGAAATTGTTTAGAAATACGCTACTCACTATACATATTTTGAATAGAAATGTAATATATTTCTACACCAATCTGTTATGGTTAGAGTCAAACTTATTTACTAGTATCAACTTAAAAGTCTAAGGGTAAGAAATAGAAGCAAATGAAAATACCGTAGTACTGTCACTCAGTTTGAAAAGTGATCATTGGGGTTATAGTTAATATCTTTATTACTGGCTCTTTATTCATCATTCACTTTTAATAATGTAATAAAATATGTTCCAATGATTGAGCTGCAGCTTCTAGAGGTAACCCAGTCCTTTCTGCAGCTCTTTCATTCTTCAGCAGATTGATATATTTTGGGTCTATTTCCCATCTCTTGGTCTAGTTCTGCTCAAGACATAAAACTTGCATCTCTGGGGTTCAGATAATCGTTTATTTCTTGCAAATGTGGACAGAAACCAAAGTGCCTAGTAATTTGAATATTGGACTCATTTCTCCATTCAAAAATATTTATTGAACATTTTACTCAATGCTATGCATTAAGAAATCTACTGTAAATATAGAGGTAGACAAAGCATGCATAGGAGTTCTCATCATGGCTCCGCAGAAATGAATCTGACTAGCATTCATGAGGATGCAGGTTCAATCCCTGGCCTCACTCAGTGGGTTGAGGATCCAGTGTTACCCTGAGCTGTGGTGTAGGTCTCAGACATGACTCGGATCCTGCATTGCTGTGTTGTGGTATAGGCCAGCAGCAACAGCTCTGATTTGACCCCTAGCCTGGGAACATCCATATGCCGTGGGTCCACCCTAAAAAGACAAAAAAAAAATAAAAAAAAGAAAAAGTAGTATGCATGATTCTTAAATTCTGCTGGTGAGGGGCACAAGTGGGAAGGTGGTTAGCTCACTCCTACTTAACAATGTAGACTGGAGTTTGTAGAGAATGGCAATAATCACCATTCTCATTTTTTTTAAATGTACATTATTGAGGCAGTTTTCTCTATATCCTACATGATATTGGGCATGCCATTATTTTAAAATAACCTGAGCTCTGGCTAGAGTTTTTTTGTAGTATATTCAGTAGTCATCGTATTGGCAGCACAAATATGAAGGTAAAATTCACAGCTTAAAGAGATTGATAGCAAAAGTCAGCATGTAATATTTAAAGAAAGAATTCAACTAAATATATCTAAATATTTGTGACGGGTGAACCATTATAGGAACAATGTTGAGTCCCTGACCCATACTTAAATATTTACCTTTTCCCCCTTTAATGTATGTTTCTTTCCTTGTAATTTCATAAGGCAATATAGAATTATAGTATGTGACTAATTATTCAAAGTGCTATTCAAAGAATTCAACTATTTTTCCTCACAACTTTTATGCAACTTTCCAGAAAAATGAAACAGAATTCCATAATAAAGCTGAAGAGAAATTTATACTAATCGTGCACACACAGCTAAAGACAATTTAGGTGACCACAGACAAATTAGAACTAATACTGCATAGTAATCTTGCATTAACTTGGGTGAGCTGATGATTGTAAATAGCCAGGTTTTTCCAGCTTAAAAATATCTCCACTTCAGCTTACCAAGTAGTAATGCTCTATGATTATTATTATTCTATTATTCTTACTATTAGATGTATACAAACTTTAAGGAAAAATGGATCTAGTAAGTCATAAAATAAAACATCATCTCTGCGTATAAATGCAATACATGTTGATATCAGGAAATCAGGAAACATAGAAAAGCATGAAGTTTATGTGTGTGTGTGTATGTCTATACAGATAATACAGGTATATGTGGTCATTTGGAAAGCCGTCAAAAAGTATGGCTTATTTAAGGATATGTATATTGGTGTTTTAAGCATATATGGTTTTCATGCATAATGACATATCTAAATATATATTTATTTTATTTTTGAACCTTTCTTTTTTAAATTATAGTTGATTTAAAATGTTTCTTCAATTTCTGTCATACAGCAAAGTGACCCAGTCATACATATATGTACTTTTTTTTTTTCATGCTATCTTCCATCATGATCCAACCCAAGAGATTGGACATAGTTCCCTTGCTATACGGTATGACCCCATTGCTCATTCATTCCTAATGTAACAGTTGGCATCCACTAACCCCAAACTCCCTGTCCATTCCACTTCCTCCCTCTACCTTCCAGCAACCACAAGTGTGCTCTCCATGGCTGTGATCCATTTCTGTTTTGTAGATAGGATCAGTTGTGCCATATTTTAGATATTGGATTTAGATTTAGTGATATCATATGGTATTTGTCTCTTTCTAACTTCACTTAGTTTGAGAATCTCCAGTCTCATTCATGTGCTTCAAATGGCATTATTTTGTCCTTTTAAGGGTTTAGCAGTATTCCGTTTTGTATATGTACCACACCTTCCCGAGTCATTCATCTGTCAATGGACATTTAGGTTGTTTCCATGTCGTGGCTATTGTGAATAGTGCTGTGGTGAATATAGGGGTACATACATCTTTTTTAATAAATGTTTTGTCCAGATATATGCCCAGGAGTGAGATTGCTGGGTCATATGGTAGTTCTATATTTAGTTTTCTGTGGTACCTCCACTTTGTTTTCCATAGTGGTTGTACCAATTTACATTCCCACCAACAGTGTAGGAGTGTTCCCTTTTCTCTACACCCTCTCCAGAATCTGTCATTTGTAGAGTTACTAATGATGGTCATTCTGACTGGTATGAGGTGGTACCTCATCATAGTTTTGATTTACATTTCCCTAATAATTAGTAATGTTGAGCATTTTTTCATATGCCTCCTGGCTAACTATATGTCTTCTTTGGAGAAATGTCTATTTATGTTAAAACTTTCAACACTAAAAATATAATTAAGAAACTAGTCACTGAATAAGAATGATGATAAAAACTAAAGTTATCTTATTCAGATATCTTTCTAATTCTTGTTCTGTCATCTGTTATTATTATTGTGGTACCCTGAATCTACTTTTCAAAATTCTTTTTTATCTTTGGCTTAATTAAAAGTTGTCCTAGAGTTCCCATTGTGGCAGAGTGGAAACAAATCCGACCAGAAACCATAAGGTTGCAGGTTAGATCCCTGTTCTCGCTCAGCAGGTTAAGGATACAGCATTGCTGTGAGCTGTGGTGTAGGTCACAGACATGGCTTGGATCTGGCATTGCTGTGGCTGTGGCGTAGGCTGGCAGCTGCAGCTCCAATGAGACAATAGCCTGGGAACCTCCATATGCCACAGGTGTGGCCCTAAAAAAAGACAAAAAGACAAAAAAAAAGTTGGCCTTAGTTTCTGATGCATCAATTTGATCTAACTGGAGTTTCATAATGTTCTTGAATTTGAGGGATAATGTCCCTCAACAAATATGGATAATTCTCAGGCATTTTTATTTTTCTTAGTTATTAATTCTATCCACTATCTCTGTCCTTTCCCTTCATATCCCAATTATTTATAGGTTAGATATTTTTTATCATGACCCACATTGCTCTAATATTTCACTCTAAAAAAATTACTTTTTTTGCTATAATTCAGATACATCTGTTAACCTACTTCTGAATTTATTAATCCTATCCTCTATTGGTTGCAGTTTTCTCCTAAACCTATCCATCTTTTTGTCAGTTTCTATATTTTGAACTTCTATACTAGCCAATTAATATATTTAATAGATTAATTCCTAAACTTCTCACCATTTTCTTCTATTTAGCCCATTCCCCCTCATTTTAATTAGTATATTTATTTTCATTATTTTGTACTTTTTGTCCACTATCTGCAAGGTATACATTATTTTTATATTTCTAAGAATTCATTTATTTCCAAATGTGTAACATCTTTATTCACAAATGTAGTATTTCCCTTTAACTTAATGCTAGATTTTGCATATTATCTTTTTTTATTTTTATTTTTATTGTCTTTTTGTCTTTTTAGGGCCGCACCTGCAGCATATGGAGGTTCCCACACTAGGGGTCCAATCACTGGCCTACACCACAGCCACAGCAATGCAGGATCTGAGCTGCATGTGCAACCTACACCACAGTTCACGTTAATGCCGGATCCTTAACCCACTGAGTGAGGTCAGGTATCAAACCCTCATCCTCATGGATGCTAGTTGGGCTCCTTAACCATTGAGACATAACAGGAACTCCACAATCTTTTTTTGAGTCTCATATAAAGTTGTATTCTTGTATGAATGTTGTTCTGGAAATACTTAGTGTCCTCAAAATCACTTTCATCACATAGTTTCAGACCTAATTCAGGTAGACCTAATTTAGTTCTACGTAAGGAGCATGTGATCTTTTCTTGAAGGGTTTGACCCTTCTGGGATATCTACTAAAATCTAGAATAGTTACTGAACCTCCGCGCAAGTCAGAACTCTAATGTTTCCTCAACACTCTGTGCCTTGAAAACCTCCATTTCATCCATAACTTTCCAGAGGTTGTTCTTGCTCTATAAATGTACAGCTTAGGAATTTCCCAAGGAGCCAAGGAATATTTTAATGCAATGTTTGTGCATCTTCTCTGCAATTCCATTCCCCAAATTCTAGTTGTTTTAGAAATTCTTAACTCTACTCTCTGTTTCCATTCTTCAGCAAAATTATCATTCTCTGCCAGGTCTTCATTTGCCTGCACCAGTATGTTTGAAAAAAATACCTTAAGAGAAACCCAGGATAAATATGGTGATCATGCCCTGAAACACTTGTTTTGTATATGTTGTTTAGATCTTATGGTTAATTAACACAGAAAAATAAGTATAGTAACAGTTATTCTGTCACGGCCAGAAGTTTCCATAAAATGAAACTTAATAAAAGTAACTCTTTTGTGTATTATTTTAAGGATTTTTTGCATTTGTTTTTTAATTATTAATTTAAAATAAAGACCAACTTGTAGGCATTTGTCTGACATTTTATATTAGTTAAGTGATTTTCAACTTTAGCTGTACATTAGCATCACCTTGTCTTAGTTCATTTGGGATGCTCTATCAGTGTACCATAGATTGCTCAGCTTATAAAGAACAGAAATTTATTTCCCACATTTTTGGAGGCCGGGAAGACCAGGATCAAAGAATCAGCAGATTCAGTGTCTGGTGATGATCTATTTACTGCTTCATAGATGGCTGTCTTCTTGCTGTGTCCTGATCTGGCAGAAAAAGTGAGGGGACTTTAAAAGGGATCTCTTTATAAGAGCAAAAGAGCCATTCATGAGGGCTCTAGCCTCATGATCTAAGTACCTCACAAATCTTCCCATCTCCAAATACCATCACTTTGCAGATTAGATTTCAACATATGAATGGGGGGGCACACAAATATTCTGTCTATAGCACACCAGATTAGTTTTTAAAAACTGGATGCCTAGAGAACACCTTAGACTAATTAAAAATCTATTTCTAGAGTAGGACTTAAATATAATTAATTTTTAAAACTCTCCAGTTAATTTTAATGTTTACACAATGTTGAGAACCACTCTTACAGATAAAGTGTGTAAAACAGTTTAGCAATCCACAGGATAACTTTTGAAGGACTGCCTTAGAATGTCTTTAAGGGGAAGGGGGAGAAAAGAACATGTAAATCATAAGCGTATTGATGAAAATAAAACAAACAACTTTTTTTGTGTGGTTCCCCATTTTGGCAAATACACTATCAAAAGACATGGGTCTTGAGGAAACAAAATGGGTGCCTGATCCAACAGCTGTCATTTAACGAAAAGACATGAAAAGAGTAAAAGAAAGAAGGATAACAATTCTGAAGCTAGCAAAGGGGGAAATGTGCAAACAGATACATGAGGTGTCCAGCGGAGATTGGGTTTGGGATTAGCTGCAGGTGTAGTGGTGGACATAATTCAATACTGCCTTGAATTCAATAATTCAATACTGCCTTACCGGTGGTGATTTTATAAAAAGTAAAAGACTGCTATCTACTAATTATGTGATAGGATATCAAATCTAGTAATATATCAACTATACAAATATACTTTTTCAAATTACTCCTGGTTGTAAGTGAACTTAAACCATCTGTGAAATAAAAGTACAAGCAGCCTCCTAAAAGGGGGCATTCTTTACAGCAATGACAGTGAGGTCACTGTTACAGGGCTGCCATCATCCCAATAAAACAGCTATAACCATTCCATGACCAGTATCCAAAAAATTTCAAATAAATGTATGAGGGACTTTTCTTCCATACATAATTTATTTCAGACCTTGGGAGAATAAATGGCCTATAAGAGTATATGTTGATACATAGTCAATGGAAAGTAATTGTGTTCAATTTGATTCAACACAACTTCCAGCTGACTTAGTAATTCAAATGCAAAAACCCCAACTTAAGAAAGGCTTGGGCTTTCACTATACTCCCTGAGGACTTTAAGTTAAACAACATGGAAAAAAAAAAAAAAACATGGACTCCAGGAGGCTGTGTATATAGTCATTTGTTCTACTTTGAGAGATAAAGTATGAGTAATCTTTCCATAATAAAGAATACAAATATGTGCAGAGCAAATTATTGTTTATTTTCTGAAATGACTTTAAAAATCAATGTAGAAAATGCTAAAATAATGAAGATAATTAGGAAAAATAATGAGAAAAATATAAACAAGTTTCTGTGAGTTTTAAGATCTATTTTGCAAGTCCTGCAAAACCATGGTATGAAAAAAATTACATAAATATCTTCACTAAGTTTGATGTGTCAAGATGGAAATCTGCAACTTTCACTCATTTTTCAAACTGAAACATACCTTCCCAAGTAGAATCAAAGAATATTTTTATATATGTCAATGTATATTTTTGAATAAAGGGCCAGTTATGTACTTTATATTTTTCTAGACTTAGGAATGAAAGTCAAAATCCCTTCTTTACTTACTCATTCCAATTCCATAACCAAATTAAATGTAGTTCTTCTTCATTTGTTTCATTCAAAATATATTCTTGAATAAAATTGTTGTCATTCAGGCACTGCTCTGGTAGAGAGGTTAAAAGTTAAGAGTGCCTCTCCTCAAGATTCTTACTCTTTGACATTGAGAAAATTTAAAAAAAAATCACTAATCAATTGCAATAGCAAAATAAATGCTGTAATACAAACACACATACAATACTCTGGGAATAAATAATAGAAAAAAAACCCTGATGGTCAAGGAAGTTTTAGGCTCTGAAACATGTTGGAGTTGAGTGATGCATAAAAAGTAGGCAAACAGAAAGATTATGGGAAGAAAAACAAACGTATATAATCCAGTTATATAGGCACAAGATAGTATGGCCCTTTCAAGATGCTGCAAATTACACATTAGATTAGGGTTTGACGACCTGTTAAAGGGTGAAAACATTAGCTGGAGAGCTAAAGAAGGCTCAAATCTTAAAGAGGTTTATATATTATACAAGGGAATTTTGTATGTATATGATATATAACAGGGAGTCATTGCATAATTTTAAATGGATGCATTAAAATCATGCAATTTGTATTTAGACATATTTACTACAATTCTAGTTTCAACTCTGACACGTAAAAATCTTGGAAGTCTTCACTTTCATCTTTAAAACACCACAACTAAACTCAATAAACTGAAAATCAATGACTTTCTTGTACTTTTCAGAGAATCAAGATTGCAAAGTGGCACCCTAAAAACTGGAGAGACAGGAGAATACAAAACATGCAATTGAAATATCCTTATCAGAAGCAAAAGCCACAGGGGCCATAAACTGCCCCAAAACTTACATGGTAATTTTTAGAATTTCTGGAATCTGAATTCATATTGTTGCAGATTTGAGAAACTCATTAAGTGCCACAGTCTTAGGGTGCTCCAAAACTTACTTGAGTTTCACCTCCAGTAACTCCACCAGAATTTCACAGAGATCTGCCAAGAAAAATTCTCTTACCCTTATAAGGAAAATGGAAGGCAAAGGAAAAGTTTTAAAATAGGCAAACGCTTTCTCCATGGAAAGGACTCTTTAGGATAAAAGACTTTATCAAGGTTGTAAGCTGACCTCCACGTAGTTGAAAATTTGCATATAACTTTTGACTCCCCCAAAATTTAACTACTAAATAGCTCACTATTGACTGGAAGCTTTATTGATAACTTAAACAGTCAATTAACACCAATTTCCTATATTATATATATTTTCTACTATAGTCTTATGATAAAGTACACTAGAGAAAATGTTATTAAGAAAGTCATAGGGGAGTTCCCTTCGTGGCTCAGTGGTTAATGAATCCGACTAAGAAACATGAGGTTGGGGGTTCGATCCCTGGCCTTGCTCAGAGGGTTAAGGATCCGGGGTTGCCGTGAGCTGTGGTGTAGGTTGCAGACGCAGCTTGGATCCTGCGTTGCTGTGGCTGTGGCGAAGGCTGGCAGCTACAGTTCCTGTTAGACCCCTAGCCTGGGAACCTCCATATGCCATGGGTGTGGCCCTAGATAAGGCAAAAAGACAAAAAAAAAAGAAAAAAGAAAGTCATAGGGAAGAGAAAATACATATATAGAACTGTACTGTATTTATTGATACAGTAAGTTTACATCATCTGCATGATGAATCATTTGTCAGCTACATGAACACTGTCTTATACAAAAAACTGTACATGTTATATGTATAACTAACACTAGATGCCAAAAATTAAAAGATAGTGTAAAAACTTCATATTTATGTACATGTATAACAATTAATACACTGATAATGAAGAAGCAGCATTATTGAAGTGGAGGGAAGTCATCAGATCCATTAAACTGTAACTTGCTTAATAAATAATGAACTGTAACCTGCCTTCACTGATCAAACTCATTTTTAATTGTTTTTATGAAAACCTGAATCACCTCTAGGCATCCCATAGCCTAAACAATAAAATGTCTACCTGAGTTGTTTTTTAGGAACTTGGAGTCAGATGTGTCCAGCTCGAGCTCTGGCTGGTTAAAACTGACTGGGGCTACCAATCCTTCAATTAAGTGCAAATGAGTTTCTGACTGATGACATTTTGATGTCAGAGTGCCAAAAACTCCATCCTCAGAACATCGTGCTAACACTATCGTTTTCTGCATATGCCTCATCCACTTTATCCCATAAATACCTTGTGTTCCTCGCCTTTGGGGAGGAACTTTTTGAGTAACATTATGATGCTTTTGGGAGCCTAGTATAATCCATACAATTGATTCAAGGTAGCCTAGCCTATACACTAAATGAATGAATTATTATAAAACTTTTTGGTACATGGTATTATAGTCATATTCAAAATACAATACTGGAAATATATGTTATATAGTCTTTAAAAGAAAACCGCTTTCCTGTAATGACATGCTGATATACACTTTCTCTAACAAGATAGAGAGGGTGTATAGAAATGTAATTTTTTAAGTTATTAAATAATAATGTGACGCATTATTAATTTTATGTTAAATATCACTCCCCATGTGACTGATCGCCTCTGCACTTTAATACAACCGTTGCACAGGATGCTCTACCCAGTGAATACTTAGGTGGTGATAATGATGATGACACAAAAGCATCTCATACTGTTCTTGCTATAGTTACTAGATTTTCACAAGAAGACCCTCACACAGATACACAACACAGAAGTTTGTTAACTGAATGGCCTGATGATTACTTACTATTTATCAAGTGGAAGTGGATTATCATAAAGGTCTTTATCCTTGTCATGTTCACATTGTATAAGTTGAGGAGGAGGAAAATGAAGAGGGACTGCTCTTGCTTTCAGGGGTGTCAGAGGTAGAAGATGTGGACGGGATAGAAGAGGAGGAAGGAAAGGCAGGAATACTCAGTCTAACTTTATGGAAACACATCATAATTTCTGTCTGATCTTTTTTTGCATTTTTCAGTTCTCTAAAAATGAATTATTTTTCTATGGCCATTCCACCCTGAATGTGCCCAATCTCATCTACCAAATGAATCCTTCCTCTACCATTTACTTCCCTTTCAGTGTTACTATTACAGAAGGGTTCAGGTTGTAAAAGAAATCAAAAGCAATCTTGAACAACTGGAATCCTTCTGCCAGATTGTTTTATGTCAGTGTGTTTTCTGGCATTACTTCTACATTTTCTTCCTTAACATCTGGCACTAGTTTGGAAGCAGTAAATTCATCAACTTGTCTTCTGTTAATTCCACTGATGTGTTATCTATTTGCTTTGGATTTCTCTAGGATACATCTCCTGAAACCCTTCACTCCCCTACCTTTTTCTCACTCTCTCTCTCTTTTTTTTTTTTTTTTGCAATACCCACAATCTCTTTCATGATTCATTTGATTGGCTCTGTTGTAAATCCTGTAAGTCATGCACCACATCTAGACAGTTTCTTTAGCTGGAATTTACTGTTTTGGGCTTGATGGCTTTCTTTCTTTTTTTTTTAATAAAACAATGATGGCAATTTCAGTGATATAATCTTTCCAGACTTTCATGGTGTTCCCTCTGTCAGGATTCTCTTCCACAGCACTGGCAATCTTTTCCATAGTGTGTCCTAAAGAGACTTAAAAATCCTTATGATCCCCTGGTCTACAGACTGAAGTATAGCTGTTGCATTTGGGGGCAAGTAGATCACCTTGATGTCTTTGGTGTGAATTCATGGGGTTCTTGGTGGCTAGGGGCATGGTCTAATATCAAAGGAACTTTTAAAGGCAGTCCCTTACTGGAAAGATACTTCCTGACGTTAGGAACAAGGCATCAGTGGAACAAATGCAGGAAAAGTGTTTCTTCTGTTGAACATCTAAAAGACTGGCATCTGGTTTTTATTTTTTCCCTTTAAGGTTTAGGAGTCAGAAGTCTTATAGACAGGGCAGTCCTGATCAGAAACCCAACTACATTTGCACAAAAGAGTAGAGTTAGCTTAGCCTTTCCTGCCTTAAATCCTGGAGCTTGCTTCTCTTCCTTACTAATGCATATCCTTTGTGGTATTTTTTTCTAGAATAGGGCATTTTTGTCTGCACTAAAAAAAGAAACCTGTTCATGAAGATATTCTTTCTCCTTAAAGAGTTTTTTTAAATGCATCTGGGAATTTGTTTTCTGCGTCTTGGTTAGCAGAAGCTACTTCTCCTATTACCCTGATATTTTTTAAACAAACCTCTTTCTAAAACTATCCAACCATCCTTTGCTGGCACTAAATTGTCCAGCTTTAGATCCTTCCCCTTACATTTGCTTTAACTCACTATATATAGTGAATTTGCTTTTCCCTGAATCGTATTAGAATCTATAGTTATGCCTTTCTTAAAAAGCAATCCTGCACCCACATAAAAGCTGTATTTACAATTCCAGATAAAAAGGTAACTTTTAAAAATTACAAGGTAGTTCTTTAAAAGTATGAGGTTTTCCATGGTTTTCATGCCTGCTGACACAGCTGTAGTAATGGCTTCATGAATTTCCTTTTGCTTTGTTACATGGTCCTTATGCTAAATTCATTTATCTTGAAATGGTGGGTAAGTGCAACTGAAGCTCTCAATCAATGGTAGATATCAAGCAGTTCGATTTTTTCTTATACATGTAAGACTTCATGACTTTGCTTCTTAGGAACACCTCCAGCACTACTAGTGTCATTTCATATAGGTCCCCTGGTATTCTGTAAAGTTTAGAGTAGGTATTGTACTAAATGCAATGAAAAATATGCACGAACCATGAGAGAGCACTCTTTGCTACTATACACAATTTTCTGGTAAGATGAACTTCTCATGTGGAAAAGATTAGTTTTGCATGGTACTTTAAGTGGATACTTGCAATACCCGAGTTTGCAGCAAAAGCAGCAGAAGTTGACTACAAATTATTACAGCAGAATAGTATAGATTACAGTTATCCTTAGGCAGTTACAATTTAATACTGCATCTTTACATTTGTTTATGCTTCTGTCAATGGTAGATAGTGGTAAGTGTGGTGTTAGTGTGTAAATTTTTTTAAAAAATTAACTTTTTATAATAGATGTGGGTATATTTTATGGTATTAAATGGTAAACTAGTAACTATATATACTTCATGAATTCATAACATGACTTTTTCTTAATTTTTTCATTTTTCTAGGCTATACGGCTCATCTAAGAGTTTCACAAATTGTCACAAATCTCAAAATAATTTTACAATATATTCACTGTAAAAAAACCCATATATGGTGGTATAGCATAATTCAAACCCATACTGTTCAAGGGTAAAATGTATTTCTTCTAGGTATGAGGGAAATTTTCCAACTCTAGCCCTATCTGGTCTTTCTTTCTCACCTGCAGGAGTGGGGGAACCATGAGATACTTGAGAAGTTAGAATATATGACCACAAAAAGACTGTAATTTAGTCAGAAGATTACAGAATGTTGCCACTCCCTAGCACATTACTGCCACATCATCAGTGATTCAATATAGTAAGGGGATTATAGATGAATGAGCTACAAAATTGACTCCAATGAGTTCTTAGGAAAAAGACAAGTGGGAAACAAAGGAAGGATGCTAGAGGAAATTGAAGCTACTGATACCTGCAGCTATAGCAAGGATTAAATGCAGCCCAACTCTGACAATATTAATATTAAATTTCATGCTAAAATCCTTTTACTTTGGTTTCTGTTACCTAATGCATCATGTCTGAGTTTCAACAACAGCAACAACAAAAATCACAAAGCATATTAAAAGAAAAAATATTGTCTAAAGAGACAAATTAGAGTACCAGAATCAGACTCAAATATGACTGATATTTTAGAATTATCATACAGAGAATTTTAAATAACTATGGTTAATATGTTAATGACTAAAATAGAAAAGGTAGAGAGCATTCAAAATAATGAATAATGTAAGATGAGATGGAAAATAATAAATTGTGAAAACATAAGGCTTTGCTATACATATTTTTTAAAAAAATGTAAAATGAATCATTTGATGGGTACATTAGTAGACTAGATGTAGGGGAGGAAAGAATCGATGAGCTTGAAGATAGGTAAATAGAAACTTCCTAAACTGATATGCAAAGAGAAATAATAAAAAGAATGAAAAGAAACCTGCAGTATCCAAGAACTGTGGGACAATTTCAATAGGTAGAACATATACATAATTGCAATGTCAGAAGGAAAAGAAAAAGCACATGCAAGAGAAGAAATATTTGAAGTAGTAATAGTGAGAATATTCTATACTTAGTTGCAGATCCCAAGCCCCAATTTCAATAAGCCTAGAGAAAACTAAACAGGATAAATACCCAGAAATCTATGTCTAGGAATATCATAGTTAAATTACAACAAACAAAATGCAAAAAGAAAATCTTAATGGTCATTAGAAGACCAAACAAAAACACTTTACCTACAATAATAACTGGATAACGCTTACAGTGGACTTGTCCTTACCATGTTAGCAAAAAGAGAGCAATGAAATATTTAATGTTGAAAGAAAACATCATCAAACTAGAATTTTATATTCAGTAAAATTATTCAAGAGAGGAAAGAGAGATAAAAACTTCTCCCAACAAACAAAAACTGAATTTATCATCAGCAAATCTGCCTTAAAATTTTTTTGAATTACTTTTGAACAAAGGAAAATAATATGATTCAGAAATTTGGATCTGCACAAAGGAAGGAAGATTACCAGAGATGAAAGTGATAAAGCTAGGTTAAAATATTTTTATTACTTGATCTAAAATAAACACATTTTCAGTTAACAGCATACCACTTCAAACATATATATATATACATATATATATATATATATATACACACACACATATATATACACACACACATATATATACACACATATATAATTCAAATATATGTATACGATCTAAATTTTAAAACATATATCAAAAGATATTGACATATCATAGATATATCAAAATATTTAACAATCACTTAAAAGGAGAAAAAAGATAACAATTCCAAAGACTAGGAAGCCATGAAAAAAAGGCAAAATTTCCCTGACTGGCAAAAATGTTTTGTTTCTCTTACTTTTTCTGATTCCCACAATCCTTGAAATTTTGACCTGGGAATTCTTTTTTTTTAACCTGGCATTTCTTTACTGTAAGGTCAGATATTAAATACTTTTAAGAGTTTTTTTTTTAATTATTTTGTCCAACATTTTTAGTTTTCCTTGTGGACGCTGGTCCAGATAATTTAGCTCATCATTACTGGAGATGAGTATTTTACTACATGTCTGTTCTCTGACTGATTTCCTAATTAGGAATTCATTGTCTCTGACTTTATGTGCCACTTAAAACTCTAAATAGAATGAAGCAGTGTCAGAAAATTAAGCAAAAGATTTTTGTCTTGTTTCATTTTAACCAAACAGTCATCTCTGGCTGTAGAAATGTGTATTGGTACCAGGGATGTGCCCAGATAAAGATTCATTCCCACCTACAGGAATAACTCACCTTTCCCTTGCTGAGAGAACCATACTTTCTGTCCCTGGAGAGAGGTTTCCCATTGTCTATAACTCCATGAGGTTTCCTAAGAAATATCTGTAACATCCCAGGTCACAATCTCTGGGTTTTTCCTTCCACCATAGATCTTATCATGTTCTCATATAGCTCTTGAGCCCAGTAATTCTCAAACTATCTGTAAGAAAATCTCATCTTTTTTTTTCCTAATCTTATAAATTGATACTGTTGTAAAAATACAATAAAAGTTAATTGCAAGGAAAAAATAGATAAAAAGAGACAAGTTCCAATGATTTATAAGATTAAACAAATATAATACTATATGCCAATACTATAAAAATTTTTAAAAATAGATCATAGACCTAAATATGAAACACAAATGTAGTAAACTTCTAGAAGATAACACAGGAGAAAATCTAGTGACCTTGAGTTTGATAATGAGTTTTCAAATACAATGCCAATAGCACAATACATGATATAAATTTGTGGTAGATCAGACTTCATTACAATTAAAACGTGTTTTGCAAAAATTGCTGTTAAGAGACTCAAAGCTAAACTATAGACTGGGAGAATATATTTGCAATTTGTCTAATAATTGACTTGTAGTTGAAATATACAAAGACCTTTTAAACTGAACAGTAAGAAAACCAATGGGGTGAATAGGTGAAGCAACACAGCATTGATAGGGTAGTAAAACATCACTACATATTACTATAATAGTGCATACAAAGCATATTGCTCTTGGCAAAATCCATAGAAATTTACAGCACAAAGAACAAACTTTAACATATGAATTTTTCATAAAATCATTTAAGAGGCTGGGAGAACACCTGGAAGTAATGCTCAGTGTGACAAAACAATCTGACAGTATTTCAAATATATAAAATAACTTCACTGAAGGGGGTGGTACAGAGAAACTACACATAAGTACTGTGATCTAGTTATCAAAATCATTTATCACAAGGTTACTGGACAACATACATGATAAACTATACAGTATGCTAGAACTGAACAATTATACAGATAGTTGGTGGATAGTAGGAACCAGGTTTCTCACAGTTGAACTTGGAAATTATAGTCAACCAGGGTAAGGTGGCTGGAGTGATCCATGAATTTGAGTTGGAAACATCAGTATGAATTATGTTTATCTTAAAGTAAGTACATATGGTTACATATAGAAATATTTCTAAATATAATATCTATGTAGCTTAGTATAAGTACATATATATTTTATTTTCTGTCAGTTGAAAGAGCCTACAAAGAAAATCACCTCCTTAGCAATGAACACATGCAGCTCTCAGATTTTTGTATCTAAAACCATTCCTCAGGAAAAGGAACCAGTGCTCCTTGGAACAAAGGATAATTCTAGGACTGGGACAGGAAATGTGTAAGCTGAGCCTGAAGCATCTTCTAGGAAGTACTCAAAAAAAAAATCTAATAAAAAACCCTACCTTGATGGGAATTGGGAATGGAGTAGGTCAAAGAATAACAGAAGCCAGCTAAAAGATGAAAACAATTTGAAAGTTGAAAACCAAAGCTGAAACAATTTGACAACAAAATAAAGTAGTATTTCAAACAAATTATAATATAAATATCAATGATTTAATAGTGATTGTGATGGCCAAGAATCACTGCATTAGTGAAAAACAAGAGAAAAATCTCCCACTCAGAAGAAGGCCGAATAATTTGTGTAGATATTCTATACTCAAGGAAGGACATAAACCCTGACTCCTTATATATGGGCTAAAAATAGTAACTTCCTTCCAAAGAGTATGATATTGAAAGTGCTGGAGTGGAGAGTAGATTACAGTAGAGAAAGCTGACAAACACCATCTCAACCAGTTGGAAAAGGACATTAGCTGACTAAATTTACGTTGATTGAATATACCCTTGATATGATGTGATGAAAATGGCACTTTTCTTAGTTGGTCTCCCTTCCAATGACCTATAAGTCTAGTCTTATCATAAGAAAAATATCAGACAAATTCCAATAATGGAGTCTCCTACAAAATACATTTGATCTGAATAGGTCAATCAATTTGAACTAATTGATGTTTATAGGACACTCCAGCTAAAAACAGGAGAATAAACCTTCTTCTCATGTTCACATAGAACATCCATCAAAATAGAATACATTCTGGGGCATAAAAAAAACACCTTCACATATTTAAAAAAATAGAAATTATAAAAATTGTGTTCTCAGACCACAATTAAACTAACCCAGAAATCTATCACAGAAAGATAATTTGAAAATCCCCAAATATTTGAAGATT
This sequence comes from Catagonus wagneri, assembly GCA_004024745.2. NCBI lineage: Eukaryota > Metazoa > Chordata > Mammalia > Artiodactyla > Tayassuidae > Catagonus > Catagonus wagneri. The sequence continues at coordinate 1,459,105 of PVHT021183528.1, forward strand.
AAGCAACAAACTTTATACAACACACATGTAAAAGAAAAGTCTCAAAATAGATTTTAAAATACTTTGATCTAAATAAAAAATGAAAGTATAGTTAATTATAATTTCTGGTATGCAGTGAAAGCAGTGCTTAGAGATGTTTATAAATGCATATATTAGAAAAGAAGATCTAAAATCAATAACCTGAGTTTCTAATGCAGAAACTGGGAAAGGAAAGTAAATTAACCCTAAAGAAAGCAGAAGAAAATAAAATTTTTGCAGAAAACATGGGATTGAAAACACGAAATGATAACCAAAATCAATGAAAGAAAAAAAAACAGTTTTTGAAAAATCAATAAAATTGATAAATCTCTAGCTAGGTTGTGGTATTGTGATTAAGAGTGAGAAATATGTATTTGGTCTTTATCCCTATTTCTGTCCCATAGTTCCCCAAACTCTTGGAATTTCCTAAGTGTTGAGAGTGATAAAGGTCTCTTTTCTTATGTTAATGGAGTACTTTGGGGTACTGAGGATGGGATTTGGTTGCCAGGAGAACAAATCGCAGGGTTAGAGGGCCTGAACTTTCAGTGCCACCCTTAACTTCTGGGGAGGGGAAAAGGGAGAGAGGCTAGAAATCAGGTCAAAGGCACAGCCAGCTGCCAATGAATTAATGGATTCTGCCTGTATTACAAAGCCTCCAAGAAACTCCAAAAGGATGGGTTTTGAGAATGTCAGGGTGGTGTGACCATGTGGAAATTTGGGGAGAGTGGTACTAGGAGAGAGTTTGCAATCCCGGTACCCTCTCTCCATGCCTTGCCCTATGCAGCTCTTTCATTTGGCTGTTCCTAGTTATACCTTTCTATAATAAGCTAGTAATCCAATATGTAAAATGTTCTTGAATTCTCTGAGCTCTAGCAAATGGATCAAGCCTCAGCAGGAGTTCATGGGAACCTCTAACTTATATCCAGTTTGTCAGAGACACACTTAACAATCCAGTTGTGCTGCTAGCATTTGACATCCTCTAACCTATGGCCAGTTGTGAGAAACAGAGTGACATGAGAGCATAAGAGATTTCCTCCCCTCATATCTGACCTGATCAATTTTCTTGCTGAATATAGTCACTTGAGCAATACCCTCGGAGTCATTTCTGCCATTTTTACCATGGTGAGTGTACACTATGGAGAAGTACTTTACGCAGTTACCATCGCATCTTCTGTAGATGAAGCTACTCTTACTGAATTAAAAACTGGTCCTGAAGAGGTTCCTAAGGCCAAGTACTGAAATTGGAAGTTAAGATTGATCTGTCAGGAAGGGGAGTATCAAGATGGCAGAGGAGTAAGACATCATGCTCAACTTCTCCAATAAACACATCAAAAAAACATATCTACATGTAAAATGACTTGCACAGAATATCTACTGAAGGCTGGCAGAGGAACTTAAACCTCCCAAAAGGGCAAAAAAACTGGGTAAAACAAAAGAAACAGAGAGACAGAGAAAAGGAATCAGGACGGGACTAGCATTCCTGAGAGGGGGCTGTGAAAGAGTAAAGGAATCCACATCCAGTGAAGCTACCTAACTGATGGGGAGATCAGCTGAGATGGAAGGACCTCAAGTCACTGAGAAAATTCTAGCACCTGGACTGAAGAGGACAAAGCAGAGTGAGAGCTCACAGACCATCCGCACCACTGCCCAGACACCACAGTCTGAGGCACTATGGCAGGAGCTGGGCGCTGAGACTCAGGCTCTGGAGGTCAGTTCTGGGGAGAGGACTAGGATTGTCTTTGTAGTACAGCCTGAGAGGCTAAGGAGCAGTGTTCCACAGGTAGAGGAGTGGAACACCATGGCAGAGGGAACCTGGGAGAAGGTCTGGGCCTGCAGGAGAAGCAAGGGGCCACTGTTGGGGAGGGTGAGAGGAGGAGGGGTGTACCGCCATAGGAATCTCCCTGCACACGCAGGTGCAGAAACTCAGAGGGTGGGGAGCCTCTGTTGCAGGCTAAGGGTGGCAAGAAGCCATTGCTCGAGATATGGGAGACTGGGCACTTCTTGTGCAAGCTAGGGTGGCTGGACACCTCTTTTGTGGGCTAAGGGCAGTAGGGGTCTAAGTGCAACATGGTGCCTCTTGCATAATATACAGGCAATAGGGATGGATTGTGGTGGTCATCTCGGAAGCCAGAGAGAAGTGTGGCCTGCTGAGGGGGCTCCACCTGTGGCCCCAGTCACCTCAGGGGTCAGGAAAAAAAAAAAAAAGCACTGCAACCGGGCACCAACACTGTTGCTCTGACAACACTGGGAACACACCTGCCCTGCTGCTGCCACTGCCAATGCACTTGGCAGGGCTCAGATTCTCGATCACTGTCCCTTTCCAAGACCCTACAACTAGGAGTAGCTGTTGAAGCACCTCCTATGTGTGCTAAGTGGGGCAGACTGCTTCTTATATGGTCTACAGATGGCGGGGGCAAACCACCACAATTATCTCTGACTCCAGAGGTGGGCATGACCCAACACCACTGGCCATACCTGGGAAGAACCACTTGCAGCCCCAACCACCTCAGAGGACACCACAGAGGAGTACACTGTGACAGAACACCACCTCTTGTTGCTTTTGCTCCCCTGGGAGCACACCTGCCCTGCTGCTGCCACTGCCAAACACTCTGGGAAGCACCCACAAGCTTGGTCACTGTCCACTCTCAGGAAGCTACAACTAGGAGCAGCTGGTATAGCACCTCCTATGGGAACTAAGTGGGACAGGGTGCTTCTTGCATGTCCTACAGGTGGTGGGGCAAACCACTGAAGTTATCTCTGACTCCAGAGGTGGGCATGACCTGCCACCACCAGGGGTATGTGAACAGGCACCATTTGCAGCCCCAGTCACCTCAAGGGAACCATAGAGGAGGGTTTTATGACTGAACACCACCTGTTGTTGCTCTTGCACCCCTGGGAGCACACCTGCCTGCCACTGCCACTGTCAAATGCTCTGGGCAGCACCTGCAAGCTTGATCACTGTCAATTCCCAGGACCGTGCAACCAGGAGCAGCCTGTGCAGCACTCCTTGTGGGGCCTAAGAGGGACAGGGTGCTTCTTGCATGGTCTACAGGTGGCAGGGGCAAACCACCAAAATTATCACAGACTCCAGAGGAGTGCATGGACTGCTACCAAAAGGAGTTCCTGAACAGGTACAACATGGCTCCAGTCACCTCCGAGGAGAGCAATGCAATTCAACATTACCTGTTGTTGCTCTCACTAACCTGGGATCTCACACACCCTGCTGCTGCTGCTGCAAAATGCCCTGGGCACCTGTAAATCCGCCTAAGGCTCATTAACACTGCCCAGGGCCCTGCAACTAGGAGTAGCTGACACCACCTTTCTTCATGTCCTTGCTTCTGTTAAGAGCTCAGCAACCAGGCACTGACTACTAGCCCTACCCATTGCCTCCTTCTCCCTGGAAAGACACTCAGCTCCCTAGACATAACAGCCTGCTCACACCACAGAAAGAGACAGCAAATATCCAAACTCTCATGCCAAAAATAAAGAGTAAACTCACACAAAATACAAAGGGGTGCTTGTGCCCTCCAAGTGCCCTCCAAGACTACAGTTAGGCTTCCCTAAACTTACAGGAAAAGAAAAAACAAAAGCAAGATGAAAAAGCTCAGAAACCATTCCCAGTTAAAGGAACAGAAGAATTCACCTGGAGTAGCAAACAATGAAACAGACCTCTGCAATCTGATAGACACTGAATTCAAAAGGGAGACAGTGAAAATACTGAAGGAATTAAGGCTGAATATCAAGGAATTAAGAACAGATGTGAACAGTAATGCAAATTCCTTTAAAAAGGAACTAGAAAATATAAGGAGAAGCCAAGAAAAACTAGAAAATTCATTTTCAAAGACAAAAACTGAGCTAAAGGCACTAAAGAGCAGAATAAATAATGCAGAGGAATGAATTAGTGACTTGGAAGATAGAATAATAGAAATCACCCAATCAGGACAGCAGACAGAAAACAAAATGAAAAAAAGGGAAAGCAATATAAGATATCTATGGGATAATTTAAAGTGGGCCAATTTGTGCATAATAGGAATTCCAGAAGGAGAAGAAAAAGGCGATTGAAATAATATTTGAAGAAATAATGTCTGAAAACTTTCCAAATCTAAACAAAACTGATATCAAGATACAGGAAGCACAGAGGGCCCCAAACAAGTTGAACCCAAATAAGCCCACACCAAGCATACTATAATAAAAATGGCAAAAGCTAGAGATAAAGAGGATTCTAAAGCCAGCAAGAGAAAATCAAAGTGTTAATTATAAGGGAACCCCCCATAAGGATATCAGCTGATTTCTCTACAGAAACACTAAAGGCCAGAAGATAGGGGCAAGTATATATTCAAATTTCTGAAAGGAAAAAATTTGCACCCTAGAATACCCTATCCTGCAAGAATATAATTTAAAATAGAAGTGGAAATAAAGAATTTCTCTAACAAACAAAAGCTAAAAGAGTATAGCACTACCAAACCCATTCTAAAAGAAATACTGAAAGGGCTATTTCAAAAAAAAAAAGGTAATAAGGAATAAAATGGAGGAAACCACAACTGGAAAGCAGTCACTTAAATAAGCCAGCATACAGATCTAAAAGAGGAAAATAAAAACCTATTGTAAAAGCAATGATAACCACCAGGAATAACAAAAGGACAAATACGGAGATGTTAAAAAGACTTCAAAATCATAGAATGAGGATAGTAAGAAAATATAGATTCTTTTTTTTTTTTTTAAATAATGTGTTTAAGCCTATATGACTATCAGGCTAAAGCAACCAGATGCAGGAAGGGGTTACCATACTTAAAAAACAGGGCAACCACAAATCAAAAGCAAACATTACATCACAAAAACCAAAACGAAAGGTACTCAAGTATAAATAAATGGAAATAATTCAACCAAAAAAAAAGGGGGGGGAGAAACATAAAATCAACTGGCAAACAAAGTTTAAAATGGCAATAAAAACATATCTATCAATACTTACCTTAAATGTCAACGGACTGAATGCTTCAATAAAGGACACAAAGTGGCAGAGTAGATAAAAAAGCAAAAACCTACAATCTGTTATCTACAAGAGAAGCATCTTAGGGCAAAGACACATACAGATTGAAAGTGAGGGGATGGGAAAAGACATTTCATGCCAATGGACAAAACAGGAAAGCAGGAGTTGAAATCCTCATATCAGAAAATAGACTTTAAAATGAAGGCCATAAAGAAAGACAAAGAAGGACAGTATTTAATGGTAAAAGGATCCATTCAGGAAGAGGATATTACAATTGTCAATATATATGCCTATGATATAGGAGCACTCAGATACCTACAACAAATACTAGCAGACATAAAAGGAGAAATTGATGTGACTACAATAATATTAGGAGACTTTAACACCCCATCACATCATTGGACAGATCCTCTAGTCAGAAAATCAGTAAGTCAACAGAGATCCTAAATGACGTAATAGAAAAGTTAGACTTCATTGACATTTTCAAGACATTACATCCAAAAAAATCAGAAGATACATTTTTCGCAAGTGCACATGGAACATTCTCAAGGACTGATCACATACTGGGGCATCAAGCTAACCTCAACAAATTTAAGACTATAGCAATTATTTCAAGTATCTTCTCTGACCACAATGGCATGAAACTAGAAATCACCCACAGGAAAGGAAATGAGAAAAAACTAACTACATGGAGACTAAACAGCATGCTACTAAAAACCAGTGGGTCAAAGAGGAAATCAAGAAGGAAATTAAAAAATACCTCAAGACAAACGATAATGAAGATACAACCACACAAAATCTCTGGGATCCCACAAAAGCAGTGCTTTTGGGAAATTCATAGCAATACAGGCCCTCCTCAAAACAGAAGAAAAAACTCAAATCGACAACTTAACCCAGCACCTAAATGAATTAGTAAAAGAAGAACAAACAAAACCTAAATTCAAGCAGAAGGAAGAAAATCATAAAGATCAGAGAGGAAATTGATAAAAGCGAGATTCAAAAAAATGATAGAGAAAAATCAATAAGACCAAGAGCTAATTCTTTGAAAAGGTAAACCAAATTGACAAACCTCTGGCCAGACTCACCAAGAAAAGGAGAGAAAAAACACAAATAAAAAAAACAAGAAATGAAAAAGGAGTAATGACAAGGATACTACAGAAATACAAAAAAAAAACATAAGAGAATACTATGAAGAATTGTATGCCAACAAATTTGACAACCTAGAAGAAACAGATAACTTTCCAGAGACTTACAGCCTGCCAAAACTGAATCAAGAAGAAATAGATCAACTGAACAGACCAATCACTAGAAATGAAATTGAATATGTAATAAAAAACACTCCCTGTAAATAAAAGCCCAGGGCCAGATGGCATCACAGACAAATTCTCCTAAAGATGCAGAGAGGAACTTATACCCATCCTCCTTAAGCTTTTCCAAAAATTTGAAGAAGGAAAACTCCCCAAAACATTCTAAGATATCATCATCACCCTAATACCAAAACCAGACAAAGATAACACCAAAAATGAATATCTCTGATGAATATAGACTCAAAAATTCTCAACAAAATTTTAGCCAACTGAATCCAACAACATATAAAAAAGATCACACACCATGACCAATTGGGATCCATCCCAGATTCATAAGGATGGTTCAACATATGCAAACCAATCAATGTCATGCATTACATTAACAAAAGAAAAGTAAAAAACCATACGATCATCTCAACAGATGCAGAAAAAGCATTTGACAAAGTCCAACATCCACTCATGATCAAAACTCTTACCGAAGTGGGTATAGAGGGAACATATCTTATTATAATAAAAGCCATTTACGACAAACCCATAGCAAATATAATATTCAATGGAAAAAAGCTGATAGCCTTCCCACTAAAATCTAGAACAAAACAAGGATGCCCACTCTCACCACTGTTATTCAACATAGTATTGGAAGACCTATCCACAGCAATCAGACAAACAAAAGAAATAAAACATACTCAAACTGTAAGAGAAGAGGTAAAATTGTCACTGTATGTAGATGACATAATACTCTATATAGAAAACCCTAAGGAAAAGGGTACCCTCCTACAATGTTGGTAGGAATGTAAATTGTTACAACCGGTATGGAAAACAGTATGGAGGATCCTCAGAAAACAAAATATAAAAATATTGTATGACCCAACAATCCCACCTTTGGGTATATATCTGGAGAAAACTTTCCTTGAAAAAAACACATGCACCCGCATGTTCATTGTAGCACTACTCTCCATAGCCAAGACATGGAAACAACCTATATGTACATTGACAGATGATTGGATTAAGAAGTTGTGATACATGCATAATGGGATACCACTCAGCCATAAAAAAGAACAATTGATACCATTTGCAGAAACACAGATGGAACTAGAGATTCTCATACTGAGTGAAGTAAGTCGGTTAGAAAGATAAAGACAAATACCATATGATATCATTTATACCTGGAATCTAATATATGGCACAAATGAACCTGTCCACAGAAAAGAAAATCATGGACCTGCAGAACAGACTTGTTATTGCCAAGGGGGAGGGGGAAGGAGTGGGGAGGGTGAGGTTATGGGATTGACTGGGAATTTGGTGTTAATAGATGCAAACTACTGCTTTTGGAATGGATAAGCAATGAGATCCTGCTGTGTAGCACTGGGAACTATATCTAGTCACTTATGATGCAACATGATAATGTGACAAAAAAAGATTGTACATACGTATGTGTGACTGGATCACCTTGCTGTACAGTAGAAAACAGAACACTGTAAACAATCTATAATGGAAAATATAAAGATCATTATTTAAAAAAAAAAGATTGATCCATCAATCCTAGGTGGAATGATTGTATTGGAGAGAAAAACATTAATCTGGGCTTGCAATTGGCATCTAAAGTGTGTGTGTGTGTGTGTAGAAGGGAGCAGGGGAGTAGGGGGTTGGGGGTAGTGATGGAAGCATCCTTGTAGGAACCTGTGAATCTGATTTCATCTCTGAGTAGACAGTAACAGAATTGAGGTGAATTGTAGGAGAGTAAGCTGGTGTCTTAAGCATTGCTTCTTGGTGTGGGGAAGCATTCCCACAACATACATGTTGGAATTTGGGTGCAGAACCCAAACTAGAAGCCAACACAGAAAGATGGAGAGAAGATACAAATACTAAAAAAAATGAAAAATGGTCATTACTACTGATCCTCTGGACATTAAAAGAATCTTAAAGAAATACTATGAAGAATTCTGTCCCTACAAATGTGAAAACAGAAATTAAATGGAACAATGCCTTGAAGTATATACAGCTATGGAAGGAATATGAATGATGAATAAGAGTTTTGAGACTGAACCAAGAAAAATAAAAGTGGATTTTATTGCTTAATTCTTGAGAAATGATGATGTATTTCTGGAAGGATAAGAAGAAATTAATGAGAGAAAGGGTTGACGAGGTTGGAAGAAAAGGGAACCATCTATTCAATATCTTATATGTTAGCGTTTCTCATCTGCTCGCTGCCTTGGTCAGACCATTAACTTTATAATTTCAAATTTAATCAAACTTTTCTCTAACTAAGCTTCCTGTCTTCTTAGATGATTACTTCTTTAGAGAGACTTTACAGTTTTTGACTTTCCAATCTAACCTCTTGGGTAAAAATTTTAATACTCACTCCATGATACCCAGAATTTTGATTTTGTTATAGTTGACATGTTTTCCTAATGTCTCTCTAAAATTATTGCTGTAAATCCTAAGGTGTTCCATTTATACCAACAGGTATCTATGCATCACCCTCATTGCTCTGTTAATTCTACATGCAAGTGGAAATATGCTTACCTATGCTGCAATTTTTAATTTTCAAACTCAAGACGTACACTAATCCTCTTTTTTTCAGTGACTAATGATGAATTGAAAAAGATTTATCTAATTTCCCTTTAAGCAAAAATCGAGAAGTTGGTCAATACTTTTACATCCAATTCAAGTAAATTTTATCTCTAGTTAATAAAAATTGGGAATAAAAATGAAAACTTTTTTCCAGGAAATCATTTTCAACTCAAAAACCATTAGCATTTTAAAATGATGCCTTAATTAAATTAAAAGTACATAATTCAATACTAATTTCAAGTTGATATTCATATCCCTTAGAGGTAATGAATTTCAGAAAGGAATGTTTTAAGTAGGAAATGCAATTATACTGTCACATATAACACATGATTTGAAAAATACGACTGAGATGAAGTGGTGTACCGAATTGTAATTCGGAACTAATCATTCCATTTGCTCCACTGTTTCCCTTACATATCCCTCATTCCCTACCTCCTCACCCCCACCATATAAAGACTAGAATATAAAGATTTTCTGTACTCTCTCTCCTATTTTGTGGACTCAGATTATGATCTTTGGGAAACTGGAAAATTATCTCATAACTGTAATGACAGCAGGTACAAAGAATTTAAGACACATGTTGAAAAATTAACCTGCCTTCATGAATATTTCAAGGATCCTTTCAAAAACAAATAAACTTTAAAAAAAAACATAATATTTCTGAGGATTACCTTCAGGTGACTGGGTACACAAATAAAGGTATTTATAAGATTTGTCCCACTTTCCCAATCTTATGCTAAAGAGATAAGCATGATCTAATACAGTAAATGGCATATAGACTTTCTGGGTTTATTAGTTTGCTTGTTTGTTTTTGTCTTTTTGGGGATGTACCCACAGCATATAGAGATTCCTAAGCTAGGTGTCCGATCCAAACCACATCTATCACCACAGCTCACGGCAATGCCAGATCCTTAACCCAGTGAACAAGGCCAGCGATCGAAACTGTGTCCTCATGGATACTGACTGGGTTCGTTATCTCTGAGCCATGACAGGAACTCCAGATCTTCTGTTCTTTTAAAGCAATATACTTCATCACTATTTTACACAACAGGAATCTAACTTTGTGCCATAGAACATGGTTATATTTAGGGGTTATACATTTACTAACTTATACATTTACTAACACAGTAATATTTTAATATTAATATTTTGGTAAAACTAAGTAACAGAATTATCTTGTTGTTATAATTACACTCGTAGTAAACATTTAGGGAAAACTCTTTTGTTTTTTTATATTTCTAAATTGATACAGTTTTAACCCTTCATATCAAGAACAGATTTGTTGAGATCAAATTCAAAATATTTAATTTAAAGCAGGTTTACATATGTTTGTCAACTTGCTGCTGTTTTATGTGTTTATCATATTTAATTTAAAGCAGATTTATATATGTTTGTCAAATTACTGATGTTTTCATCCACTATAGTCATCCTTTGGCCATTAAAGATTCATCATGTATAATATGATACATTCTGAAGAAAAATGACTAGCTCCTGCATAGGAGCCTTGAAATTTATAATTCAAAAACATTCTAACATTGTAGTGTTGGTTGATATAGTCAAATAAGATGACTTTTGTGTCATCGTGGTATTAAACAATATGAGGATTCTCATTTTTGGACGTATTCTCATTAAATGTTAAAAGGTGCTATTTGTCCAAATGCCTGCTGGATTATATACTGTCATCTTAAAATGAAGAAATGCACTCATATAATTCCAAATCTATTATTATTTAGGATCCTTTGTTTTTTTCTTTTTAGGGCTGTACCTGCAGCATTTGGAAGTTCCTGGGCTAGGGGTCAAATCAGAGCTGCAGTCACTGGCCATAGCTACAGCAATGCATGTTCTGAACCACATCTGCAGCTTACGCTGTAGCTCAGGGTAATGCCAATCTTTAACCTACTGGGTGAGGCCAGGAATCAAACCTGCAACCCCATGGATACCAGTCATGGAGCCAAAATGAAAACTCCTTTAGGATCTTGTTTATTATTACAGGTAACATGAATTTCCTAAATTTCAGTTTTAGTCATTCCTGTCTTTCACACTATATTAAATCAATTACTAAATGCTATAGAGTTTTATTCTAAAATGTCATAATAATTGACCCTTCCTGCAATTTTCTGTAACTTAATTTCCTTATCCCATGTCTTATTTGTACTGTTAAAAAACCTCCTTCTGGATATATTGATTCTCTAACCATGGTGTAAGTCACTGCATCCTGAACTATATTTGCTTTGTTTTGTTTGTCCTTTGTTAATCCTAGGGAGGGTCCCAGGCTAGGGGTCGAACTGGAGCTACAGCTGCTGGCCTACGCCAATCCACAGCTCACAGCAACACCAGACTGTTAACCCACTGAGCAGTGCCAGGGATCGAACCTGCAACCTCATGGTTTCTAGTCGGATTCGTTAACTGCTGTGCCATGATGCGAACTCCTTCCTACACTATATTTGATACCAATGGTAAGATCCATATGTCAGGAAAGTGGTGGACTGTAGAAGTTGGAAGAGTCAAGACACCGATTCTCCCTTAGAATTTCCAAAAAGGAACACAGTCCTCCTAACACCTTGAATTTTGTCCCAATAGATGCCTGTCATACTTCTGATCTACAGAATTATAAGGTGGCAAATTTGTATTGTCAGAGTATTTATTTCCATAAAGTATTCTTTGAAGATATGAAGCATGTGACACACAGATCCCCTCAGTCAAACCAGAGAACATCTCAGAAACCTTATGATGTTGTCCCTCAACAGGCAAAACTTAGATGAGCTTATCTAGGAAGCATTTGTGAAGGAGCTTCTTGTAATAGGAGAAGGGTAGACAAGTCTAGAAAGATACATTTTTTAAAACATCTTAATTCTTATCATGGTAAATCCTTTCATATTTGTGTTTCAGATTTCAAGGTTTCTTAATGTTTGGTCCAAGGATCCCCAGTATCATCTGTCTAAACTTATATGTAGAATTAATATCCATTATGAAAGTGAATATGCATTCACTATATTGCACATAAAACTATGAATATATGTTGACATGTTGTAAGTTCTAAAGATCATTTGCACTCCACAAATAAATACATAGGCTCTGCTGTATCAAATGGCAGAATAAGGCAAAAACAGCTCTATGATGGATATAAATGATGGAAACAGATTCACAAGCATCGGTCTCTAAAATTACAGTCCTCCTGAAGACAGGTGATTTGAACAATTTAATAAAGCTGTTTAGGTCAATGGCATTTTGTTTTCATCTGCCCTCCATGAAAATAAAGGTGTATAGCCACAAAAACAAACCACCAGAGAGTCAGCTTGTTTGCTGAACCCTCCGGTTCTCCAACAGATAATGTAGTCAGCAATAATGATGTCAGCATTTTGACCTGGTGCGAGAGACAATGTTCAGCCACCTATGTGAGCTTGAAGAACAGCCTGGCTATCTGGAAGATTTTCCCCATGTAAGCAGTTTTAAAATGGCCCCACAGAATGGTACAGACTCTGGAAACAACTTCCTTTGGGCTAAATAGTGTTTCAATTTGTTGACAGCATTTTAATTTTCTCTTTCTGAGGAACCTCTGAAGGAGGCCCTGTGGAGAGACAAAGCGGGTCAAGAGGAAATTAAAAGTGAAGATCTTGCTTTTGCACAAGTAGGATAAATCTGTTAATTAAGCCAACCCAGAAAAATGTAAGCAATTTTTAATTTACAAACTCCTGAAAGCTTGCTATGAAATAAATTGATTAGCAGTACTCATAATCAAAAGCTCTTGATTAGTAGTTAATTTGTGGAATCAATTAATACGAACATTTATCAAATAATTTTGCCTCCAGAGACTAACAGATTCATTGCCCTGTGTTCCTGCAGATAAGACACTCTGAACTCTGGGATATGCAGTGATTCCCGGGGATATGATTCTTGATGTGAGTTAGTTTTTTCTTGATTTTTTTAATTAAAAAAAATCTTGAATATCCAGATTTATTTTTTCCTTTTTATAAGCATAATATTAATGGTTGATGTGCGAATTATATACCAGCTAGAATTTTCTTTGTACCAATTTAATGAAGTGTTCCATCAAACTGTTTGTCCTGGGTATTTCACTTAACTAATTCACTTTAGGCTGGATAAATATTCTTCTAAATTAATAAAATTAAAATGGCCCAAGTCTCAATTATCTGTGGTTAAACCTCAAATGAACTAGATTCCTCTAATTTGGAATTTAGTATTTGCTTGAATGTTTTATTTCCCCTGGGAATATAAATGTTTAATATAATGCTTAAATTATGTAATATACTATCCTAATTTACAGAACTTTTAAAATAAATACTGGGTGTGTTACTGAAGGATTGCTTTTCAATATAGTCATTAAAGGACATTCCTTAAGGCAAAGTTAAAAAGTATTTTTAAATTAAGTTTTATAAATCAGTCACTTTTTTAAATCAAATAATTGGGTAATTATTGTGACATTTGATTATACTTGATTATTACTTGATCTATGAGAAAAATATAATCAAGTCAATAAATATTTAAATTTTATTTTAAAATTTCAGAATAAATTTATTCTCTTTTCTGTTTTTCTTTTCTTTTCTTTTTTCTTTTTAAGGCTACACCTGAAGCAAAAGGATGTTCTAGGCTAGGGGTCAAATTGGAGCTGCAGCTGCTGGCCTACACCACAGCCATGAAAACAATGGAGCCAAGCTGTATCTGAACATCACAACTTGCAACAATGCCAGATCCTTAACCCACTGAGAGAGGCCAGGGGTTGAACTTGCATCCTCACAGAGATACTAGGTCAGTTCTTAATTCACTGAGCCATAACAGAAACTCTTATGCTTTCTTTTCTGAAAAGAAAATATATCACCTAGTATATTTCCAATTACCCAGTTTTTTTCTACAAAGATAATTTGAAGTGGTGCCTGACAGAAGGATTAGATATACTTAATTATACTTGGACCATGAGTTTTAAAAATTAACCTTATGTATTTATTATAAAATGACATGAATGATATTTCTGTTTAATGCCAACATTTTCCTTTCATTTGGAATAACATTTTAAAATATCATGTCTGAAAATTCTTACCATAGTTTTAGCTTCATCTTGTATACAAAATATCCCACAGTATTACAAAAATACAATTGCAGAAGAGAAAAGTTAAAAAAAAAAAAAGACCCTTCAATCATCAGCAGTTCATTCTGCCTAGTCTTTGGTCTAATATTCAAAAATGGTGATGGCTCCAAATGACCAATCAGAGAGCTACAACAGAAAAGGAATGGAAGGCACTGATAATCTAAAATCATGTCCTGCTAATTTTAATGAAAACGCATATTAACAGAGACCTCTGTATTCTGTTTCCACGTGTCATATATCTTAGATGAAACTCTTTGTTACAAAAAAAATATTTATTAAAATTTGGCTTTGATTTTAACTCCCAGTCAAACTGGAGTAACAGAGACTAACTTCATACTCACACTTGATACAACTAAAATAAATAAATAAATACGAAAAATAAAAAAATAAAAGTTTTAAAAACTAAAACTAAAAAAAAAACAAAATATGTAAAAGAATAATATAGTTTTAAAGCCTATAGACATCAAGGAATTAAGGATAGTGATACTCGAGAGACAGGAAATAAATTGAGGCAAACCCTATGATGCCGCTTGTTTACTTTTTAATGAAAGTTCACACCAGGGGCAGATAGAAAACCCAGGAAGAGAAAAGAGTTGAGGAACTGAAGCTGAGGGTCCTGAGAAGTCAAGAAGGTTAGGGTTCACAGGGCAGAGTACAGAAGAATGAGCTGCACAGATGGAAGACTCTGAAGATCTTTAGAACAGCCTCCAGAGTCTTCATACACATATAAATTTAGGAAAACTATCATCCAAAAAAAGAACCACTCAAAATCATGAAAGCGAAAAATCTCCAGAACACACACAGAGCCAGAAATAATACTAGTTGCCAACAGTCAGATTGGAGAGACTTACAGGGCACTGGATGGAGTACTCAGAAGGCAATGCCTCAGTGATAAGGAAAATTGGTCTTTGACTACATGCCACTCTCATTCTATCTGAATGCTAAAAACAAGACCTGAAAGGATCAAATGTTTCCAAGTAACTAAACTGCACTCTAGAATGAAGCCTAGGGACATTTAGAATATTTATAAGATTAAAAACAAATAAATAAATAAACCCAGCAGCCAGCACTTTCATATTGTACAGCATTCAGAAATTTTCCAAAATAAGAAAATGCAGCTGATAGTGATAATAATCAATCAATAGAAACAGACCCACAAATGAGGCAAATGATGGAATTAGTAGACAAGGACATACTAGAGGCATTATAAATGTATACTAAATGTTTAAGAAGCAAGAGGAAAGATTAACAAACTAAAAAGAGAAGGATGATACAAAAAAAGGACCTAAATTCAGCTTTCAATGATGAAAACTACAGTTGTCTGAGAGAAAAAAATGTCTTTTGATGAGCTGACAGCAAATAAAATACTGCAGCAAAAAATAAAAAATCATTAGTGAATCTCAACACATATGAAAAGATATCACCCAAAGTAAAATAATGAGAAAAAAACATAATGAGAAAAAAAAGTGAACCGAGCTGCAGTGAGCTGTGTGGCAACAGCAAGTAATCTAATGCATATGTAATTAGAATCTCTTAAAAAGGGGGTGAGGCAAAAAAGGTGAGAACCTGAAAAATGAAAAAAATATGAAAATAAATTATGGCAGATTTCTCCTCCAAATTTGATAAAAACTGTAAAGTCACAGATAAAGAAGCTAAACAAACCCCAAGTAAAAGAAAAATAAAGGAAACTACATTAAGGTATATCATAAGCAAAATGCTTACAACTAGAGAAAAAAGATATTTCAATAGAAGTTCAAGATAAAAGGATATATGCAGAGAATACAGATACGAGTGAGAGCAATGTTCTGGTAGTAAAAAATGCTAGATAGATGATATTAAAACAACTTTAAATAATGACAGAAGTCCATCAATTTATAATTTTATAACATGAGGAAATATTTTTCAAAAATGCAGGTAAAATAATTACTTTCATACATACAAATGTTGAAGAAATTCAACACCATCAAACTTTCACTATAAAAAAATGTTAGTGGAGCAGCTTCAGTCAGAAAAAAATTATATCATGACAATGGCATAATCAGGAATTTCAGACTTTGAAGTTCCCATTGTGAATCAGTGGTAAGAAACCTGACTAGTACCCATAAGGATGAGGGTTTGATCCCTGGCCTCGCTCAGTGGGTTAAGGATCCAGTGCTGTGGTGAGCTGTGGTATAGGTCACAGACGCAACTTTGATCTCACGTTGCTGTGGCTGTGGCCTAGGCTGGCAGTTGTAGCTCTGATTCGACCCCTAGCTTGGGAAATTCCATATACTGCAGGTGCAGTCTTAAAAAGCAAAGGAAAAAATAATAATAATAATTTCAGACTAGATGAAAAAGCAAGGCCCAGATGTATGTTGCATATAGGAAAGCCATATTACATAAATAGATTAGTGTAAAATCAGAAATTGTGAACTGAGATGCTACTCTACTTACTAGATTATGTATTAGATAAGTGATTGTTAGATAGATGATAGGTAGATAGATATAGATAGACATACAGATAATTAGCAGAAACTGTAGATATCTGAGTCAGAGATCAGAGCTTTACCAAGTTGATCCCTCATGCCTAGAACAGGCGATAGGTGACAGGATAAGAGCCAGGTGAATAATCTTACATGTATGTTGGGATCAAACCTCAGGAAGTAGATACTGCAAATATTAATCTAGCAGTTCATATAGGTGAAGGGTTACTATTTTCCTCTTCCCTCCTGATAAAAGAAGTCTTTGCACCCTAGTACAAACAAAAATTCTCTTCTGGAAGAGAAAAAGACAATCTTGGGTTCTTATCCTTTGTAATGGAAATAAATGTCCCTAAATCATCTTCTAAATTTACAATCCAGTTTTATCCCCTTTGAAATGGAAACACATAGGGAGACATGCCCCTACATCCCTATGGAAGTTACTTTCAGTTTCTCCCTTAGAACTCTGGAAAAAAATATTTGGCCACAGGGGTGTTAAGAGAAAGTGTGTGTGGTGTGTGTGTGTACGTTTTGAGGATGGATGTGTTTCTTGCTGTGTTTTTTAATCTTCATACCTCCACCGTGAAGAAATCAAATGGTTGCAGGTTTAATACAAATACCCTGTGAAGAGAAAATATCTCTGGCCAAATGAAAGAAAACATGTTCTATTAGAGTATATCATTTCCCATGGCTCACAATTTTCTAGGAACACTGAGATATTCAAGGAAAATTTGACTTCCCACAGATAAAAGTAAAACAATGGGGAAAAAATATATACCATGTTAACACTAATCAGTGATCAAAACATAGCTAGAGTAGCTATTTTAGTACTATGGAACATAATTTCAGAGCAAAAGATTACCAAAAATACAGAATTATTTCATAATGATAAAGGGATGATTTTGTCTAGAGGACATAATATCCTAAATATTTAAACACATAATAGAATATCTTCAAAATGCAAAAACTGAGAGAGCCACAGGGAGAAATAGATGAAATTTCAGTTACAGTCAGAGAGTTCAACACCATTTCTTAAGATCCCATTCAAAAAAAGAAAATAAATAATAACATCTGAGACTTGAACCTCAATGTTAATGAATCTGACTTAACTGACCTTTATATATTCTTATCTTTAAAACAAATGCATTCTTTTGGGCTACTGGGAAAGACTCAATAATTTTGAAGGATTCAGTCATATAGAATATAAAATAATACTCTAAACCAGATGTAACTAACAATAAAATGAGTTAATGGAAAGATCTCTGAAAATACTCAACTATTTGCAGAGAACACATCTCTAGTCAGGGTTCAAAAAGGAATAAATTTAAATTAATATTTCTTTTTTACTAATTATTTATTTATTTTGCTTTTTAGGGCCACACCTGTGGCATATGGAAGTTCTCAGGCTAGGGGTTGAATCAAAACTACAGATACTGGCCTATGCCACAGCCACAGCAACTCCAAATCTGAGCTACAGCTGCAACCCCACACCACAGCTCACAGCAACACCAGAGGCTTAACCCACTGAGAAAGACCAGGGATCAAACCTGTATCCTCATGGAAACTAGTCAGGTTTATAATCCACTGAGCCACAATGGGAACTCCCTAAATTAATCTTAGAAAATATTCTTTGCTGAATGAAAATGAAAACAACATAGCACAATTTGCAAGATTCAACAGCAACAGTCTCTAGAGGGTAACTCATAGCACTAAATGCTTATATTAGCGGACAAATTCCTTTAAAGAGATAAATTAGCAAGGTTTCAAGAGGAAATAGATATTTTGAATAACCCTAAATTTATTAAAATTGAATTTGTAGCTAAAAGTCTTCACAAAAAGAAAAATCAAGGCCCAGATGGCTTGTGTGAGGAATTTCCTTTTGCTATTGGG
This sequence comes from Catagonus wagneri, assembly GCA_004024745.2. NCBI lineage: Eukaryota > Metazoa > Chordata > Mammalia > Artiodactyla > Tayassuidae > Catagonus > Catagonus wagneri. Next base: position 1,477,444 of record PVHT021183528.1, read on the forward strand.
TGAATTGTCTATGCTCCTAGCAGGGACAAAACCTCTGTTGCTATACTAAATCCCATCATTTTAATATATCAAGGGAATCTTTCCACCAAGATTCCTCTATTTTAGCTGTGAGTTCTCTATTTCACTAGATCATTCGTAAAAGCACACAGACATACTATGCTATCTCTACTTTAAATGAAAAATCTTTACATCCTTTTCTCCTCACTATCCCATTGCTTTCCTTCCCTTCATGGAAAACTTCCTTGAAAATATTGTCTGTTCCAGTGCTGCCCAGTAGAACTTTATGCAGTGATAGCAACCACAAAATTAGATACAATTTCACTTCTACAGATTGAATACAGGAAAAGAAAAAAGTCTGATAATATCAAGTGTTGGTGACAATGTGGTATCATCTGAATATTTTCAACATATGGTAGCTACGTAAATCCATAAAATGCTTTGGAGAAATGGAAAATTAATATTTAGCAGATGTGCTATCTTCCTTGGCCTTACTATTATAGTGTAAGTAAGCCTGGCTTTCAGCTGCAAGTACCTGCATATTTTTGCCCAAAAATGTTTTCTCTGCTCACACTCAGCCCAGGCACAGGTGCAGGGAAGGCCAGAAGTCTTAGAAAATCAATGGCTCCAAGAGCAGCCCTCAATCAATAACAGGGGAGTTAATGTATTGCTACTCTAGCTCCCTCACACTTAAGGCAGGGTATCTCTGAGATTCAACCATATTTTACACTGCTTATCATAGTTTCTCAGAAGAATTGAGCACCAGTTCCTCACAACGGTAACTTGCTTGAAAATGCACACTTTATGGGCTGTCTTCCCTGCCTTATCTCACTTCTGGGATCGCCTCCCACTCATTTCCTTCTACCATCACCTTCCAGATAAATTACTCATAATTGATTCTTTGTCCCAGGGTCTGCTTCTAAGAAACAGAAATTATGGTAGACATTTCCAAGTAAATTTGAAGATGTGCATTTTCAGTAAAACAGCAATTCCACCACTAGGTATTTACTTTAGAAGATTTATTGCATATGTATATCAGGAGACATCTATAAAAATGTTAATAGTATCTTTCTTTGTATTAGCAAGTAACTGGAAACAGGGAAAGGATAATAAATTATTTCATACAATGGAACACTACCCAATAGTAAAAATTAATGGAATTTAGCTTTAACTAGCATCTTGCAAAAATCTCAGAACAAGTGGTCAGCAAAAAGGGGGTGTGGTGAAGAATGCATGATATTTTGATTTTTATAGAGTGAGACGTATAAAATAAAAAAATTCAGGGCTATTAACATATGTAATAATACCATAAAAATTACAAAGCAAAAGAATGAAAAATGCAAAATTTAAAATAATGAGTACCTCTGTAAGAAGAAGGGAGGTCAGTTGGAATAGTGCATAAATGGGCTTCAAATTACATAACAGTCTTTCAGATTAAACTGGGTGGTAAGCATATTGCTGTTCATTAATCTTTATAAATTACACATATTTTATAAATAACATTTTGTGTCAATTTAACATTGAGATTAGAAAACTTTAAAAAATGAAACTTTATGATCATAGAGGTAGTATCTCAATGCAAAATCAGTTACATATCTACTTGAAAGCTAAGTATGTATTTGGTTATTATGCAGAATTAATGAAAATTTAGTTTTCTCTGGACATTGGTGATTCTTTCTTTTAAGGAATAGAAGCTTCTTATTTGATGTAGTTCCACTTATTTATTTTTCCTTTTGTGGCTTGTGCACACGGTGTCAGATTTTAAAATGCATTTAGATACTCCAATGTTAGATGCATATATATTTATGATTTTTTTTTCTTTTTGGGCTGCATCTGTGGCATACCGAAGTTCCCAGGCAAGGGGTCAAATAGGAACTGCAGCTGTGAGCCTATGCCACAGCCACAGCAACTTGGGTTAGAGCTGTGTCTGGGACCTAGACCACAGCTCAGGACCCCCCTGAGCAAGGCCAAGTAGTCTGCCTCTTTCTTTGGTTTATCCCTTCCCTCAAAGCCTGTGGGGGGGCTGGTTTCAGATTAAAACCTGGAAGTTCCCAAAGAGGTTATAAACCAGCACCCTGAGGTGAATAAAAATAACCATAAATTGGAGCAATGACAGAATAGATTGTTTTAAGATGATTAAAACAAACCAAACCCTCTTTGGAGATGGAGCAAAGCAGCTAAACCTTCTGGACTGATAATGGTTTTTAAATGATGCAGTGTCCTCACTTTTGCTGAGGACAAAAGTTCACACTGAGGAATGTAAAATATTCAACTTAATATTTTAATGCAGCATACACACAATTTTCAGGTGTTTTCCACATAATTTTTTTCTCTGGGGAAATGTATCTAAAAAATATATTTTCATCCAGAATACTTGAGACATTAAAGTGCACACTGATGGAATTGAATCAGTGTCTCAGTGGAAATGAATCTGACTGGCATCCATGAGGACTCAAGTTTGATCCCTTGCCTTGCTCAGTGGGTTGATCTGGCATTGCCTTAAGCTGTGGTGTAGTTTGCGGACATGGTTGGCTTGGATCTGGCATTGCTGTGGCACATGCAGGCTGGCAGCTGCAGGTCCAGTTCGACCCTAGCCTGGGAACTTCCATATGTCAAGGGTGAGGCCCTAAAATGACAAAAATAAATAAAGTTCACACTGGCATAACTAATAAGTCACTCACTACTCATACGAATCTACTGCTTGGGCAGTCAGGATATCAGGTAGTATAAAACTGCTTTATGGGGGATTTATCTTACTAAAGATGAAAGTTTATGCAGCATTTCTAAAATCACTTATGAAAAATGAATTTACGCGTTGCTTTATGTCTGCCAACATCTTCGAGCTCTTACAACCAAAGTGCAATCCAAATGACCCAGAAGTGCCCAGAAAATTGATTTCTCTGTCCAGCTTCATTGCCAGTGAAAATGTATGAAACATATATATTTCATTTAGAGATCCAGTTTTCTTCTCCTCTAATAGAATGTCCTTATAATAAGGTTTTTTTTTTAAATAAAAGAATGTCTCTAAAATGGGACAAGCCAAAAGAATTCTAATTTTTCACAGAAATCGGGCGGAAAGCTTTTGTGCAGATGGAGAGACATGTTTGGAGTTTCTGCTTGCAAGTTCTAATCTTTCAAAAGCTGTGGAACATATTCCAGTGCCCAATAATTACCCGATTTTTCTTGATTTGAAAGACAGTCAAAAGTGAAGACAGAAATTATTTAATAGCTACATGGAAAACTGTGGTAGTAAAAGAAAAGAGAATGACTAAATGACATTACACTTGTCTTCCTTTGGGAGCTTAAAAATCACAGAGAAGGAAGGATGAGAGAAAACGACATAGAGATTAATGCTAATCCATGTAAATTAATAGTAATAATTTTGTATTTCTAAAGCCTTGTGCAACTGAGAGAAAGGCAGGTTTTACATTTTCACTTTATTTGTAAAGCATTCAGTCAGAAAGTTAAGGATATTATAAAATTACTAACTGCAAAATGCACTCAGCAATTTATTTTTATACATGTGTGAATTCTTAGAAGTTACCCTAGATTTATCTTTCTTTTGATTTCCATTGCTATTCACTTACCCTAAACCAAGTACAAATGTTACATTGTTACTATTCTGAATAACATTTTGCTATATGTAGAGAAAAATGCATATAAAATTAGTCCTATTACTGGATTCAACCTTTTCTACATTTCATACAAATTGGTTCCCTTTAACATAGAGGAACCACCTAACAAAAAAGGTCTATAGGTGAGGAGATAATCTATTATGGCAGAAGGCTGAGAGGGCACATAAGAATAGGAGGTGTTCTTTTAGTAAGAGAATTTGACTTATCTGATAATGAGTGTAAAGGAAAATAACTCCTTGAAGCATCTAGCCGCAAAATTATAAAGGAGTAACTCTAATTGATCTATTATGAGATTCAGTTACAGAATCTAATGCCAGAATCCTTGGGGGTTTTGTTTGTTTTTACTTACAAACACAATAGTGTTTCTCTATTGTGTTTGCTCTAGGACAGCCTGTTTCAAAACTGAAAATAGTAATGTGATGCTAAAGTTCACCAGCATCTTCAGCTTCATTCCACAGGCAGCTTGTTTAGAATTTTATCCCCTGGCAGTTTGCTTTGGCAAAAAACTTTCAAGATTGTGTGTCAGCCACAGAGCACAATAGGAAAGGCCAACATGGTAGTTTACAGAATTAACAAGAGCAGCTATCTTCCTTGACAGATTGCTCTGTTTAATTATAGCTGTTGGGGATTGAGTCAGCTGCTTGAACAACAGGGAAAATCAAAGGGTCATTAAGAAGGTCTGTTAATTTTCTGTCATGAGTAGCAGCATATCTATGATCTGCGCGGGCAGTAGGGCAGAACCCTTTCCAAATTACTGGCCTTACAACTCCTATGGTACTTTTTAAAAAATTCTCTGTGCTGACTAAAGGGATAAGAAAACTGTGGTGATTTGGGAAACAAACTTTCAAAGATTCATCAGGTGAAAAATTCTTTGTGCCAAAATTTATATAAAATATTTTTTGAAAATGTTTTTTAAAGAAGAGTAAAAAGATTATCAACCCACCATAAAACTTTCCGCTAAAACTATTACTTATTCCCATATATAACAAATAAAGGGCACATCACATTCATTCCTTGGCTCATCCTTTTCCTTGGAAGAACAAATATCTTTTATGTATATTAAAACAAATGTGATCTGCAAAAAAAAAAAACAAAAACAGCAACAACAAAAACCCTCTATTCTCTGTCAGGTGGGACCAGAAAACTTAATAAACAAAGCATCCATTCTACATCAGGAAAAACACCAGAGCTAAAATGATATTTATTTGGTAGATTTATAGACTCCTAAAGAATGGCATGGAAGAGCAACCAGTTAATGAAATCTCTACAAACATCCTCTAGTGTCATCTCACAACTTCAAAACGTTCTAAATACTTCCAAGTTCTACATACAAATTTGGGAAAAGAATTGGAACTGCAGTGGAAAATTCATAGATAAAACACATTGTTCTGAAAGTTGTCAGATCTTGAAATCCTTGTAATACACAATTCTTAGTATCTTAACATCAGCAAAGATCACTTTTATATAGATTGCCTCTAGAACCCAGAGCTCTCTTCACAGACACTGAGATTGGATAAATTAGCTTTATTAGAATTGAGAATGGAGACGGGAGGTTTACGCATCAATTTAAGAGAATTTTTTAATCTATGTGTCTGCCTATAGATAAGAAAACACAATCCATTTAATTAAGCTCTATGTTCTTAGGAATGGGCTAAGACTTAAATAATACCCTGATAGGAGAAAAATAGAAAATTAAGAACAATAGCACCACTATGATGGTCTCATTATATGTGAAAGAAAAGGAAGAACTGAAACATGATCTAGGTTCCTCAAATTTAATCTGTAAATTAAGAAAAACAACATTCTCTAATAAATACAATCATATACAATATGCTGTCCTCTTAAAGGATAATGTATATTTCATTGAAACACACTGAAACTGGACTGACTACGCATTAAAATAATCTCAGGGAAAACTTCTAAATCTCTCTTTTCAAAATGGGTCTAATTTGTTATTTATATCCAATAGTTAAATAATGAATTCCTCTTGTTGAAAAATTCTCCAAATTGAATTTTAATAACATTGCTTCCTTTTTGTTCTTTTTATGTAGTCACAACCAAAAGTATATACCTTCACAAATGGATTAACCCTCCATGAACTGAAAGTAACAAATAAGTCAAACACTTTAATTCTAAACACCTAAAGAGGTGTAAATATTGTACACAATTATTTATACATGTGCTGATTTACTTGATGCAACTCCATGCTGTGAAATTATTAAAACTGTGATGTAGAATATTTTTCTAATGAAATCCAGGGTTAAATCAAGATTAGAATGAGGAGAGATGAACTCAAGTGCCATAAAGGGTTATTGTTTTCCTCTTTCAGGAGATCAGCAAGGAACTGGCTCAGGAAACCTGAGTTACCTCAGTAAAAGACAAGCTGGTACAAATACCAAATTTCAGAATTACCGCTTCTCTAATAAGTCCACTTTCTCAACTACTATGTTCCCAGTCTCCCAGATATTTCCTTCCCTGACATTCCTATAAATATGCAATGTTTTTGTAGATTCATCCCCTCTTCTGAGGACTTCTCAATGGTTGTCCATTTCAGCAATGCCTGGTTTAAGCACGCCTCTCTGTATAATTAATAGGAAATAAACTGCAATTTTACTGTTTGAAATTTCCTCCAGCAAACCCTAATTCACCTTTACGTTGCAGGGCTCCAGCTGATCTTTAGTGTGTGGCACAGAAATATTGAATATATGCCTCTGATATACCCACCCTAAATTATTTAACGTAATGAAACTTTAAGGACATAAACTTTCTACTGTATTTTCTGAAATTAGCTTCTTTTTGCCTGGAAATTTTAATTTCTTAGAATCTTAGCCACAGAACTCACTTTATTAATAACAGAGATATTTATACTACAAATATTTGATTTTATAGACATGTACGATACTTAAAACTGCCATTTATTACTGTGGTAGTAAATGATCTGATCCTTAAATTAATATGTACAAACTTTTGCAAAAAGTTTCATAATAAAAAAGTAATAATCTTTGTATTAGTTAAAGATAAATTGTTTTTGCCTGAGAAGCTAGTATTCCCTACAACTTCCGTCTCAGTAGAAGTATCTATTTTAGAATATGGATACAAATAAATATTTTATATAAACATGTTAAGAAAACAAAACATAATTTTTAACATCTTTAGCAATTGTTCATGCTTTTCCAAGTGTGACTCGAACTCCTTTATACCAAGGGCATAATAGGTTTAACTAATACTTGCTAAAAATAAGATGGCTAGAATTCCAGATGTCTAGAATTCCTGCTATGGCTCAATGGGTTAAGGAGCCAGTGTTGCTGCAGCTGTGGTGTGTGTTGCAGCTGTGACTTGGATTCAGTTCCTGGCCTGGGAAATTTCATATGCCTTGGGCGTGGCCATAAAAAAAGAAAAAGACCTCCATTCACTCCTTCAAATAATCTGTTCTAATTATTGCATGGAATTTGATGCAAATTACAAACCACTATATATATATATATATATACACACACACATATAGTGTTATTAGAGATAATCACAAGATTTTCAGACTTAACAGCCTTAAATTTTTGTGATAAGTCAAGTATCTTTTTGTAAGAAGGCATAGCATACAGAGTGATTAGAAGAAGGAAGAGATGTAATTTAGAGCTGTGTTCGTTGAGACAAAGACTGCAACTGAGCAGAATCTTTATGAAGAACAGTGTTATATACAAGTGGGGAAAGATGTTTTATATATAAAAGGAAGTAAGAACAAAAGAAGCTCAGTACCTTTAGAAAACAAACATATACATTTTGGTCACAGTATGTTGAGGTATGAGCAGTAGTTATGGTGTAAGTAATGCTGATTGTGGTGAGATATTAAATAGCTATATTCTATGCTTATGGACATAGAACACAGAGACTGTGCCTCACTCATACTTGTACCTTTTCTAGGCACTGAAGTCAATGCCTAGAAAAGAGTCATCACTGTTAAATAATATTTTTGAAATATGTATTTTTTAAAACTGTATAACTATAAAAAAGAATGATATATATATTTAATTTCAAAGAATTTCACGTAAGGGAAATAAATAAAAAGGAAGACCAGAATATATTGGGTGTAAGAAGACCCAGATCAGAGTTGGTCCACAGGCTCTGCCAGAGGTCACAAATGATGGTATGTATTCATTAAAAATAATACCAACAGTTTCTTATTTCCTGATTGAATGTCAGTATTCAGCAAATACATAAGAAAAGGCCAATTTACCTTTGTTTTTAAAGGGTCTGTTTAAAGACAGCCAAGGTTTTTGAAGTAATGAGGAATAAAATGGACTAAAATTTCTAATTAGTGAGAATCACAGATCAGCTGCTGCTTTTTCCTTGGAAGTATTTTCTAGTTCCTGTGAAGGCAAGTGGATGAGAATCCAGGCTTTATTTGGAGACAGACCACAGAAGGGAACCATCAGAAACAAGGAATGTTAAATGATCTTGCAGAGTTGGGGTGACAAAATTGGTATGCTAAAATAATAGGCTTCAAACATACCATCAGTTTACACCTTAAGGCATTTACCAAATTCCGAAGCTACAGACCATAAAAGGTCAGAGAGCTAACCTCAAATCTCTGAAAATTAGAGCAGAGCTTTCCAGTACAGAGATGGCAGAGATTTGAGTTTAGGTTCTACATAATGAAGAGAGACCCTGGTGCACATAACATGAGATCAGATGAATGTCCTGGTGCTCTATACCATAGGCAATGAGAGAGCTGAATTTAGTGGGAGAGTAGTTCTCACCAAAGTTGAACCTAAGCCTTGTTTCAACTCCATACCTGACTGAGTTAATCTGATAAGCTTTCTCCCTATCAGCCTCAAAAAAGAGAGAATGAATACTCACTAGAGAAAAATATCACCAATATAATGATTTCTAGTGTTGAATCATAAATAAATAGGCATAGCAAAAGACAGTATCATATGATGGAAAACTAAGAGAGAAACTGACAGGAACTACACACATGTAAGCTATATATTACAATCATCAGACAGGATTTTGAAGAAAATAGAGAAGGATCCAGAGAGAAAAGATGGAAAAATATTTACTTTATCAGAAAATTATTTCTAAACAAAAGAATTAAACACTATGTAATATAAAAAATAAAATTTTGATACAAAACTCAATAACTGGATTCAAAGAAGAGGCTAAGACTATGAGAACTGATTAAAAAATTAACAAATAAAAACAAAATCCAATAAAGGCAACTAATATTTGATATGGGATTCTAGAACACTCAATAGGGAAAATAGTCTCTACAATAAATGATACTGGAAAGACTGGTTATTCACATACAAAGGAATGTAACTGGACCACTACCTGGCACTACTCAAAAAAATTAATTTGAAATAAATTGAACACTTAAATGTAAGACCTGAAGCACAAAAACCCATAAAACCAAAAATCATCAGCCTTGGAAACAATTTTTTAGATTTGATAGCAAATGCATAAACCACAAAGGAAAAAATAAATAAGTGGAACTACATCAAATAAAAAGCTTCTGGGCAGCAAAAGCAACAATCAACAAAATGTAGGAGCAATCTTAGGAATGGGAGAAGATACTTATAAACCACGTATCTGATAAGTTTTGTGTTTTTTTTTTTTTTGTCTTTTTGCCTTTATGTATAGCCGCACCCG
>PVHT021183528.1:1486821-1504279 GCA_004024745.2 Catagonus wagneri
ACAGCAAAACACCCCCCAAAAAATCCAAAAAATGGGCAGAGGACTTGAATAGACATTATTCCAAAGAAGATATACAAATGGCCAGTAGGTATATGAAAATATAATCAGCATCACTAATCGGCAGGGAAATGCAAATCAAAAATAGAAGATATCACTTCACACATGTTTGAATGGCTATCACAGAAAAGACAAGAGATAACAAATGTTGGTGAGGATGTGGAAATGTTGGTCAACAGGCACAATCTTCTAATAATAAGATGATTAATTTCTGGAGAAGTAAATATATAGCAAGGTGACTATAGTTAACAACACTGAAGTACATACTTAAAAGCTGCTATGAGAGTGGATCTTAAAGGTTCTTACCACTCCTTTCAAAGTGTAATTATGCTAGGTGATAAATGTTAACTAACGTTTTTGTGGTGGTCATTTCACAATATATGCGTGTATCAAATCATCACAGTATGTACCTTAAACTTACAGAGTGTTCTTTTTCTTTTTCTTTCTTTTTTTGTCAGATGTTTTAAGTTAGGCTTTGTAAGTTGGTTTTTGAAACATTGTGCATGTAATCTTTTTACTTTTAATGGCCAGAGTGTTATTTTTCTATTATATCTCAATAAAGCTGGAGAAAATCCAACTGCATTTTGCTTACATGTAGAAAGACAAATAAGACTAAAAGTAAAAAGATGGAATAATCTGTAATTAACAACACCAGAAGAACATGTAAGTAGCTGCAAAAATATCAAAGAATATTTTAAATCAAAAATCTTCAGTAATGGTAAATGGCCATTTCATAAGGATGAGAGGTTGGTGTAACAGGAATATATAATAATTGCAAATCTATATACAAAATAAAATGTCAAATATAGATAGTAAAATAGAAATTATCAATTTCATAAACTTCTTGTGAGATTTAGCACTTCCCTCTCGAAAATGATAAAGTATAGAGAGATCTTGCAAAGATAGGAAATTTGAACAATGCAGTTAACAATTTGATCTAACTTTCACTGAACCCCCAAATGTAGGATGTAAAATGCACATTCTTACCAAATACTTAAAATGAGCAAAGCTGATTTGGAAATATAAAACAAATATATTGGTTTGGGTTGCTGTGGTTTTCCACTGAGTAATCAGAGGGAGTAATAATTCTTAGAGATGCCTTCATGGGTCTTTTATATTCTAGCATATTCTTTCTTACCTCCATTGTAGAACAGTCCAATTTTCTCTTGATCAGGAACAATCACCCCAGGAAGCAAATAGGAAAGACCAAATGAGGACAAGGCAAGAAGGCAGTCATCTGCAAGCGAAAGAGAGAGGTCTCAGAAGAAGAAATTAAACCTACCAATATCTTAAACTGAGACTTTTAGCCTCCAGAATTATGAGAAAATTAATTTCTGTTGCTTAAGTCTCTCAGGCTCTAGAATTTCGTTAAAGTAGCCCTGGAGAACAAATGCAGATTTTGGCATAGGCTCCAATGGAAAAAGTAAACAACATTCAAAACTGATGAGTAATGGAAGCAGAGGGATGTAACTTCTAAGAAAAAAACTGTAAAGATATGTTTGAATTATTGTTTTAAAAAGTATCAAAAATGAAGAATATTTTAATTGGCTTATCAATAGTCTGGACACAGAATTGGTGGAATTGGTGAGCTTTAAGTATTGTCAGTAGAAATCTCCAAAACAAAATGCAAGGAGAAAAAAAATGAACAAAAAAAAGGTAACAGATGGAGTTCCCATCGTGGCTCAGTGGTTAACGAATCCAACTAGGAACCGTGAGGTTGTGGGTTCGATCCCTGGCCTTGCTCAGTGGGTTAAGGCTCCAGTGTTGCCGTGAGCTGTGGTGTAGGTCACAGACGTGGCTCGGATCCCGCGCTGCTGTGGCTGTGGCGCAGGCGGGCAGCTACAGCTCCTATTAGACCCCTAGCCTGGGAACCTCCTTATGGTGCAGGTGCGGCCCTAGATAAGGCAAAAAGACAAAAAAAATGCAACAGAATATCCAAGAATGATGTCACAATTACAAAATGTACAATATATACCCATGGTAATGGAACTATCAGAAGAAACACAAAAGAGTAAATGAAGCAAAAGAAATACGTAAGTAATAATAGCTAAGGATATTTCAAAACTAATCACAGACACCAAACCTAGATCAGAAAGGTCGGAGAACAATATCCAGAATAAATATAAAAAAAAAAAAAATCCACACCTAGGAATATCATCTAAAACTTGCAGAAAATCAGAAAATCAAGACAAAGCAAGAATCTTGAAAGAACCCAAATGATCAGGAAGAACAACAAAAACCCTACTTATAAAGGAATAATAAGTACATATAAGATGTCAATGGGGGGTAGTTCCTTTTGTGGTACAGTGCGCAAAATTCTGACTAGTATCCATGAGGATGTGGGTTCAATCCCTGGCCTCGCTCAGTTGGTCAGGGATCTGGGGATCCATTGCCGAGAGCTGTGGTGTAGGTCTCAGACACAGCTCAGGTCCTGCATTGTTGTAGCTGTGGCACAGACTGGCAGCTGTAACTCCAACTTGACCCCTAGCCTGGAAATTTCCATAAGCTGCTAGTGCATCCCTGAAAAAAAAAAAAAAAAAAAAAAGAGGAAGAAGAAGAAGATGTCAAGGGGACAAGGGAGCTAACAAACAGAATTCCTAATGGCTCATACTCAAACAATTTGAGTAAGAAAAATACATAAATACCCAAAATGTAAAATAAATATCCACAATCCCATACTGATATAAATGAGTACTGATATAAATAAGTAAATGGAGGAGAAGAAAGAAATCTCTTGTGCAGAAGAATCCCAAATAATTTATGTGGATAGATTTCCCTCAAGGGGGTAGATCATAACTTCCCACTTCTCATGTGTGAACTGTACACAGTGACTTCCTTTAGAAGAATATAGTATGGGAAGGGGAGAAAAAAAGGAGTCATTTTATACTAGGGAAACCCAGCAAACACTACCTCAGTCAAATGATCAAAGTTAACATCAACAAGGGCACAATAAAAAAGGAATTTTTCTCTCTATGTCTTTCTTCCCCAAATCTCATAACCCTGGTGTAATCAAGAAAAATGCATCACATAAATCTCAGATGAGGGCTCTCCCATAAAATACCTGACCAGTACCCTTCACAATGGTCAAGGTCATCCAAAGTCAAGGTAAGTCTGAGAAATTTTCACAGACAGTAGGAGAATAATAAATCATGACAATGACATGTAATGATTTCAGTACTCTGCATGAGATATTGGAGTACAAAGATGACATTAGGTAAAAACAAACACAATCTAAATAAACGATGGACTTATAATAATGCCTTTTAGCATGTTAATAATTTTGAAAAAAAAACTGTTGCAAGATAATTCAAAAAATAAACACAAATTACCAAAAGAGAAAATTTAAAATATATCTAAACTGTGGATGCTTCAAATATTTAAAAGATATTAAGAGAATATTATTTACAACTTTGTCGATAATTTGCCGATCTGGATGAAATCAATAAATTCTTGAAATGAAACAACTGACCAAATCCTGACACAAGAAGACGTAGAAATTCTAGTTCTATTGAAGAGACTGAATCAGCTACTAAAATATATCCTTTGATGAAAATTCTGGGCTCTTAAAAATCTCTGCATGGAAATATAGAAGAGCAGTCATGGGAGATGGTTTTGTCAGGCAGATGTTAAAATGCTTCCACTGGAAAGCTTTTTATCTGTTAAGAGGTTATTTAAACCAATGGATTAATAATACATCATTAATTGCTTACTCGTTTCTTAGTCTTCGTTTCAAAGTACAGATATTCAAAGATATTTGTTCCAAAGAAACAAACTAACAAATGCCTACTCAAATAATCACTTGTAGAAGCTGCCAAAAACAGAGAATAAGAAGAAAAGATAAGGCTAAATTTATTCGCTTAACTCTTCCTGAAACATGAAGAAAGCATCCCAGTATGATTCGGTAGGAAAATAATCATAATGGACCAAGCTAATCAACAGCATCCTATTTCTGGGGAGAGCTCTGCATCCAAGTCACCTCATCAGTCTTTGACAGTATATGACTTGCCTGTCCTTAGCAGATATGCCTATATCTTGATCATTCAACTGCCCCTGGGGAGATTTACATTACTGAACACATTTGCTTAGCCTGATCCTTCAGAAAAGAAGTGTTCCTTAGCAGAAGAATTTTCCGTGCAGGAAGGCCGTTTACATGTAAGGTACCAAAACCAATAAATTTCATAAAAATTCACAGCAGAAACAAAAAGCAAAAAGTCCACAATTCCACAATTTCAGTTCTTATTGTGGTTCAGCAGTAGTGAACCTAACTAGTATCCATGAAGACTTGGGTTCGATCCCTAGACTTGCTCAGTGGGTTAAGAATCCAGTGTTGCCATAAGCTGTAGAGCAGTTCTCAGACGTGGCTTGGATCTGGTGTTGCTGTGGCTATAGCACAGGTTGGTGGCTGTAGCTCCAATTCGACCCATAGCCTGGGAACTTCCATGTGCCGTGGGTGCGGCCTTAAAAATTAAAAAAAAAAAAAGGGACAAAAATAACAGTCCACACATTCAGTAAACTCACCATCGTAAGGAAATTCTGTAAGACAACAAACAGTCCATCTAAGGCTGCCTTGTAGTTGTTCATTACTCAGAGTTCAGAAGGTCTTGTCTTTTCCTCGAATTCTTAAGTTAATTAAAATAGCTTTCTGAGGTGTTTATTGAATATAATAACTCATTTATCAGAATGATTTTTGATGGCCCTAATGTTTAAATATGACTAAGAAAACAGAAGCAAATGAAAATCAGCGTAACTTAACTGCCTAATAATGCAATCACTTGTATCTATTGTGTGATAAGTATAAAGTATCAAGTACTGTATAGATATTGACTCAGTTAACTTTCACAAAATCATATGTATTACTTATACCATGTTTTACAGATGAATAAACCTAGGAAAGGCGAGGTTAAGTAATTTGACCAATTTCATGTAACAACTGACAAGGTAAGAAGTTGAACCAGGCAATTTGGCTCTAGATTACATACACTTAAACCATTATTTTAAGCCTATATTTATGTATACTATGGACAAAAATTTCAAAGATTTTCCTTATAAGAGAGCCATTTATATCTGCACTAGTAGGTCTTGGACTAGATATTACTAACAACCTTTCTGGTTGCAAGGAATAATTGAAAGAAATGAGAAGTGATGGGCATAAAGAAACCAAAGCACACCATTGAGACAGTCCTGTCACAGAACTAAAGAATACAAGCTGAATATCAGAGTGAAATGAACACTTAGCCTGGGGACATTTACTGAAGGGCCTGTTTTTATAAGGCCTTACTGCACTGTGGTACAGATACAAATTGATAAAACCCTGGATCACCTCAAGGAAGCCAAGCTGCATGCATCATATTCTATGTCAAGCAGGTGACAGGCTAAATAATCCATTTCAGGAAAAATTGAATATAAAATGTTTGAGAAGCATTAGTTTTAGTAGAAGAGTCTGAAATGAGATCCTAGTGAATGATATAAAGAAAGATGTGTACATAGGACAAGGTGGGCCCTGTCCTATATACCGAGACCTTCACCTCAGGTTCTAGAACACCCTACCCCTTGCAGAAATGCCAGGACTGTTTCTAAACCTTTTTCTTTTAAAACTTCCGTAATAACAGAGTTCGCACTGTGGCACAGCCTCTCCAGATCTTGCACTGTCTCTGTGGCATCCCAGGTTCAATCCCTGGCTTGACACAGTGAGTTAAGGATACAGTGCTGCTGCAACTGCGGCACATATTGCAGATGCACCTCAGATTTGATCCCTAGTTTGGGAACTTCCTTACGCCGTGGTTGTACCCAAAACAAACAAACGAACAACAACAACAAAAAAAAAAATGAAGAAGTTTGGTAACAAGCTATTAAAATAAATATTAGGAGGTTTCTGGCCCTTATCAATCATTTTCTAAACACACATTCTTTTCTAATATGATTCAAGGGAACATAGGATGATCAACCTGTGCTAACAAAGGCTTCCAGATGAAGCTTGATGGTGCTGAAAGCTCAGTACTTTTCATTACACCAAATAACTCAAGATAAATCAAATGGTAAGTTAACTAGAAATGATTGCTATAAATGCAAAGACAAAAAAATGGAGAGATTTAAATTATAAAAGTAACAGCTGAAATTACATGCTTTCTACTTTACTATTATATTGGCTCATCCTTATTAAAATTCTTTCTAGAAGGTTTAGATGTGTGTCAAAAATTCTACAAAGTTGAAAGTTTACATCATGTTAACAAAATTTAGAGAAAAAAAAAGTACCTGAAATTTTCTATCACCCAATTGTTTGCTTCACTGTGTCCCACATTGAGCCCTTCAGGAATGCCTTATCTTTAATTCTTCTAATTGTTTGGTCATTAAGGTTATAATCTTAGCGAGTTTCTGAAGCTTTATTGTTTTGCTTTCATGCCACTCACATTGCTCTGTGAACTACAGTGACAGATGCAGTGGCTTTTCCAATTGTAAATGAAATATTCACTTGTTGAATGTGTTCACAAAACTTATCTGCTTCATTTCTAAAGGAGTATAATTTCCCTCTGGATTTATTCTTAGATCTATTTTTAACTAACCACTTTGTGATTTGTTTTACAAAGGACCTTCACCATTTATTTGCTGATTTATGTTAATCTGTTAAGAATTTTGTTTTGCTTTGTTTTGAAGTTTGATCAGCTAATTTATAGAAGATCTTATGTTAAAGTATTACCAGCATTGAGATATTTATATTGTTTGATACATAATTTTGATTGATATTTAATATTCATCAGTTGTTTAATTAAAAGAATAACACTAGAAAATGAGTCATCTATTTCTTGGCAATTAAAATCTTTAGGTGGCATAGATTTTAGCAAGTGAGTTTGAAATTCTGTTCAATGTAAGAACACTAAAAATAAAAGAAAAATTATTCCTGGTGCTTGTTGGTTGAGACACTGATTGACAAAAGGACTGTGACGTTTAGAGTCTAATTTTAATTTACTGCATTATAGACCTCATAGTGTTCCAAGGTACACATGCTTTATTTAGAAAATCAGTTTAACTCAAGATAAGATGTAGCAGAACTAACATATAGATAGAAGGAACTATAATGTTTCAAATACTAGTTTCCTGAATTAGTCCTGCCCTGTTTTTACAGTAGTTAGGCCCATGAAAGAGGAAATAGGAGAAGCACCAGTTTAACTGAAGGAAGAAGGGCTATTTTTTTTTTTCCTTCCAAGATTTCATGTGCAGATTTCTATAGGCTTCAGGATTCTGTGATGATTTGTAGCTCTGATAGGAATAGGGTAGGACGGGTACGCAGGTAGTTGTAGAAGTTCCAGTAGGGGACCACAGGTAGAAAGGGAAACCTGGGGAACTTTTGGGAGACCACTGTTAAGTTAATAATTGCACTAGAAATTCAGCAGAAAGAAGCAGGCTTGCTTAACTTTTATAAAACCATAAGTAACAGCACAAGATATGACTAGTCATTAAGTGAAAGATAAAATGAGGCCTGCCTTCAAGTTCAACAAGATAATGATCCTTAGGACCAAGGACAGGAATTTAAGGCAAAGATGACATTCCAAAGTAGGAGACTCTCATTATACAGAAACCTGAGATGATTCAACATGTTTTAGTATGTTTCCACCCTTCTGCTGATAAGCACCATGACAGTCCTAGTTTGACCTCATAGGGTCAAATACATCCTTACCTAATAAGAAGAAGGAGCTAGTGATACAAGACTGAAGTCTACTCAAGAATGAGGAAAGTGGTCTTTCACCCTCTCCCCACTTTCCTTGGATTATAAAAAGGTAGTCCACCTAATCCTCAGGACAGAGCTTCTTTTCTGCCTGCTTGTATCCCTCACAAGCAGCCTATCTTAATAAATATATTTGCCTCTCATTTTGTCTCTAACTGAATTCCTTCTGTGCTGAGACACAAAGAACCTGAACTGCAGTCCAGATACCAGGTGAGTGATTCTAATTAAGAGAGTGTGGGTTCAAGTCCCAAACTAGGTTCAGGGTAGTTTCAAATCAGAAGGTGTTTTCAGTTTCAACTCCAGGTGTAAAGAAGTACATATAAGAAGGTTTAAAGAGACATCAGGAATTTGGTCAGATTTTTTTTTTTAAATATTAGGTGTTTTAATTTAATCCATGTTTTCCCCTCTTCTTTTAGGAAGGGAAGATGTAATATTTAGCTCTAGGAAAAACTTGTCTTTTATTCTCTGCTATCAGATAGCCCTTGGCTTAGTGTAACTAAAGATTTTGCTTCATTTGCATAATCTGCTGTCCATTGCTTGCTGTTTTTCTCATGGCCTCTGTGTCCTACATATTAGTCTGGTTACATCTTGGTCTCACATATTTTGAATGACTCAATACTACAGCCCCTCATTTTTTCTGTTACTTTTTCCTCCCCCTTACTTACCTGTTCTTCCATCATGTCCTAGGACTTCTTAACCCTACTTCATCCACTGGAAACTTCACCAGTTCCAAAATCTCTCTCCTTTAAAATCATTTTGGCTTTTACTGCATTAGCTCAGGAGGTAGGAACTAGTTTACTGAACTTAGATCACCTTTCAGTCTATATCAGTATTGTGCAAAAATTATTGACAGACTCACCACCATTATCTTCCTCTATTTCCTGCCTTGATATATAAAATAGACTATATTAGCACTTACTCTCACTCTTTATCCCAAAAATACAAAGAAGTAAATATTTCCTGTCAATTTTTAACCACTATCAAACTAGTTTCCTAGAAAAATTTACTCCAATGAACCCCTCACTGAGTTTCTTTGACCTTACTTTAAATGTCTCATCTTAGTGCACATGCATGAGCGCATGTGCACACGTGTGCACATACGTACACATACACATACACACACACCAATACAGCTTTAAGGTTCCTCATAGCTTAATTCAACATTAGACAGGTACATTACTGACTATAGTTCCCTGATCATCATTTTCTTAGAACGTTAACATTAGAAAACTTGCAAGTGTAAAATAATTTTCTCCCCACTGGAGATGGAAGTCTACAAGCTAGGAATATCTTTCTCAATGACCTGCTATCTCCCTTTGAAATGTAATCATCAAGAAGGGCCTCTACCTCCCAGTCTCTGTGAGGGGACAGAACCCTCACTAAGTGACAATTAGAGCAGGTATCTTAAAGACATTGACTAATCTCTTTCTGAAAATCAGTCATTCAGTACTTTTCCATTAGCCCATATCAACTTTTAAAAATCTTTCTGCCTTTTGTTTCTGCAGAGCTCAGTTCTGTCTTTCTCCTCTACTGCAATAGTTTTAAATAAAATTTTCCTTGCCTGTAAAACTTGGTCCAGTGCAATTTTAATTTGAAAACACACAGAGAAACACACAATTTCTTAACATCCTAAACATTCTTTTAGCTGCTATCCTTTGCTATAGCTAACATTCATTGTCACAACTTCTCTCCTTCCAGTCATTCCTCAACCTACTACATCTGTCATTCCACTGACATGAATGATACTAAAGCTTTCTAGTTGCCATAGCCATTGGCTATTTTCAGTCTTTATCTTACCTGAAATTGACACTAGCCTCAAATTTAGCACTGTGTCTAATGTCTTTTTAAAAATGTTCTCTTAATTCCTTGTCTTTATAAAATTTTCATATGATTGATCATCTCCTCTCACTTCAGACATGTTGGTGTTTCAAGGTCTTCAAACTTTTTTTTTTAATATTCTAGAAATTACCTCTGGGTAATTTCATTTTCATCCCTGTCATTGTCTACCATAGCCCTGCTGTGGATTATCCTACTTGTGAGTCATCTAGACATTACCTCTGAGTTGTGCACACATTAAACTTTTCATTGGATAGTTCTATTTGGAAATACCAGAGGAATTTTAATTTTAATGTGTTTAATGCCAAACTGATCACCATCTCTCTTAGTTCTTTATATAATAGTCAATAATCAGAATGCAGGCTGCCAACATGTAGGGACTTGCCCACAACAGACATCTCAGGGTCCTTCTTGATACCTTTTTATCTTTACCTCTTGAACCCAGTCAGACATCTTACCTAGGCTGACTAGTATCCGCAGAACATAAGTTGTTTCCTTAATGCATTAATACATTTGTTCCATTTATTGTCTCATATTTGGATTACTGCAATAACTGCCTAATTGGCATCCTTGTCCCTTGGCCTTGTTTCAAGTCACTCTCCCCCCATGGCTTTGTAAGACAAAAATTCACCTGTCATTTTCACTGCACTACAGGATATACTTCAATTTGATTACTATAAAATACTGAGCCCCTGTACCAAGCTTTGTTTTTTTACTAGGTATAAGATCTTGGGTTAGGCAAGCTATTTAGTATCTCCATTTTCCTTTTTCCTCAAGACAGAAGTAAGTAACAATGATGATGACTTCCTTATAGTAATATTGTTAAAATTGCTTTGCACAGAATATGTTACATAGTTATTGTCATGAATGGAAATGCAATGAGTTTTGTCCAAGAAATTGTAGTTAATTTAAACTTTTTAAATGTACAATAGTTATTGTACTGAGTGGAAATGGAATGAGTTTTGTCCAAGAAATTGCATATAACTTAAACTTTTTAAATGTACAAAAAATACAGAGAGATCACAGTAACTTTTAGATAAGGAATGACTTCTAAACCAGCAGAATTTACAGGAAATGGATGGAATGGTTTACATTTATTTAAAAATAAGGAATGCATCAGCAAGTGGCTTTCAGCATAAATCATAAATAGAAGCAAAAAAAGAGAAAAGAAAAAAGAGAGGAAGGAAGGGAAAGAGATACGGAGGAAAGAAGAGAGAGATTTAGAGAAAAATGTTTGTGTAACAGACCCAACACTTCCGACATAGAAATATGATCAAGAAAAAAGTATGGCTCACTTGGCCTTAGTGGCAAGAATATTCCCATGATGAAGACAGACATCACTAAGTATCTGACTCTCATAACTAACTTTCTTTTTGTCAAGGTTTCTTCTACATTTCCAAAGTTTTCAGATTTTTTTTTCTTTCTCATATATTTTGTTGAAAGGGATAAAATTGTTTGGATATTGGATAAGGAGTATAACTGCCTTATTAAAATTTTATACCTCAGTCTCAGGGAACTTGGTTAAAGGAAATCTGTACTTCAGAAATGGATCCATTCTTTGCCTGCTAGCAAGTCATAATTTTGTCTACAAGGTTAAGAATCAAATGTTGAACTATAATGTATTTATCAAAGTCATGTAAAGTTTTATCTACGCAGCAGCCAGACCTTCCCAAGGTGACCCTTAGTCTCAGTGTAAATGTTTTACTTGATATTTCTAGGTAGATATAAAATACATTGCTGTTGTTTTAAGTCACCAATTAAGTAGTAAATTATTCTCAGTTCTCTGCTTAAAGGGTAAGGGGTTTTTAATTGCCCACCTTCTTTCTTTGCCCTCCTAAATAAGGAATTTTATAGTAAAGAAGGGCTTCTGCTCATGATGAACTTTTTTAATAAAGAAAAATTTAGAGGTATTCTGTATTTTTCCTTTGTCAAATCCAAAGGATACATGGTGTTATGTAAAATACATATATTTTTCGATTTCTTAAAAAAATCTTTTGATAATGCTGGGAGTCATTTTTAAGTTACCATTTATTGAACGTTTACTATGTCAGGCATAGTTTTAAGTACTTTAAATGGATTAATTTATTGGGAAATGCACTAAAAGTGCATAGGGCATCTATAGCTGAAATTTGTGGATTTCAATTTAGAGAATTTAGAGCCTAAATTGATGATAGTCTAAAGAATATAAAAAAAATAAAACTCTTGGAGGAGCAAACAGAGGATGTTAACTCAGCTCCTAAGGGCATTTCCTGTTGTGCTGAGGAGAGGGAGATGAGAATGAGAGTAGACTGAACAAAATATTCTAATAATAGAGGGAATGACATCTAGAAAATATTTTTGACAAGTTTTGCTAAGATCGTATATTCAATAAAGTCACTCAAGGAAACTGCCATTCAGAGTAGTCTCTTTTGTTTTAAATTCCTTTTATGTTACCTTCCTACTGAAGAATGGTCTAGTTGCTCATGTATTACTTCACAAGAAGTATTAATGAAATTAAAATCAAAAGACATAACGGCTAAGAAAATATATCTGTAATCTGATAAGCCTGAATTCATATTAATAATTGAACTTTCTAGTTGTTTTTCTTTGAGCAAATTACATAACAAGAGAGGTAGTTCTACAAAATCGTGCTTGTAAATTCTTTGATACACCCCTTGATAATGTGATAGGCTTCATGGCTCACTTCTAATGACCACAATGCAATACAAGTGATACTGACTGACTTTCAAAGCTAGGTCATAAAAGGCAATATGGTATCATTCCGGCTCTCTCCATGGACTCCAGACACCATATGGCAAGGAACCTCAGACTAAATGGAAAGGCTTGGTGTGGGTGTATCAGACAAGAACACTCATCTGAGATCCCAGCCTACAGCTGGTATCTGTTGCTAGACATGGAAGAGTCTTTAGAATGACCATCTCAACCACCATGTGCCTTCAACTTCATGGCCAACCACTACTGAGAACCACCCAGCTGAGACTAGTCAACTGCCAGCATTATGTAAATGAATGATCATTTCATTCCACCAAGTCCACCAAAGTGGAGAGGAAATTGGAATAATTTATGAGCTGCCATTGTCTCATCTAAAAATATAAGCAATAGTACCTACTCCAGAAATTTGTTCTGAGAATTAAATGGGATACTGTTTCCTGAGGAGCAACAGTGGCAACTGGCATAGAAATTAGGGTGGTAAATGGTAACTTTTGCTCTTAATGATAATTTTGTTTAGAAGCAGCATCTTTTTGCAAGCTGCTACAACAAAAGTATCATAACAATAGCATTAAACAACATACATGCATTTCTCACAGTTCTGGAGGCTGGGAAGTCTAATCTCTCAGCAGATTGGGTGTCTCATGAGAACTCACTTCCTGGTTCAGAGAAGGCTATTTCCCTGAGTTCTTACACGGTGGAAGGGGGAGAGTAGTTCTGTGAGGGTTTCTTTTATAAAGGCACTAAATCACATCAGAAGGGCCCTCATCACCTAATCACCTCCCAAAGCATCACATCCAAATATTATCACACTGGAGATTAAGTTTCAACATACGAAAAATGAGAGAACACAAATATTCAGCCTATTGGATTCTGCCCCTGCTCTCTCCCAAATTTATGTCCTTCTCACAAAATTCATTCATTCCATCCCAGTAACCCCCAAAGTCTTAACTCATTCCAGCATCAGCCTTAAAATCTAAGTCTAGAGTCTCATTTAAATCAGATGTGGAGACTCAAGGTACTCTTATTCATCAGCAAATTCCTCTCCAGCTGTAAATCTATGAAATCAAACAAGTTATGAACTCAAAAATATAATGATGGGGGAGGCGTACATTCCATTCCAAAAGGTGAAAATAGAAAAGAAAGGAGGAGTTACAAGTACCTGGTAAGTCTAGAACTTAATAGAGAGTATATTTTATTAAACCGTAAGCCTTGAGAATCATCTTTGGCTCAATGATCTGCCTTCCAGGCCCATTTGCGTTGCACAGCTCAGCAGAAGACCCTGCAGTGGCTCTGTGTTAGGGCCTCCCCCCTTACAGCCCACGCTGGCTGGGGTCACATGGATGCATCTGAGGGCAACTCTCTCCTTTGAAACCTAAGAGTAAGTAGCCATTTGGGAGGGAAACAAATATTCAGTCTATAGCAAAGTTATAATACAACATTTAAAATAATTTGCATAAGAAAAATAATTGTCAACCTTTCTGAATAACTGTGACAAGAATGTGCTTGACTCCCTTAGAGCTAAATTCACCTCTTTGAGACAGTTAGCATGTCTTGTTCATAATTTTATGCCTCGTAACAGGATAGAAGTCATTCTTAAAAGATAGTAATTCAATAATTATTAAATTCTGTCATATGTTTACACACACACACACACACACACACACCCTACACACATACACATGCACATGAATGTTTTAGTCCCTGATCTTTGAAACGGCAAAATGCTAAGCAAACAAAATATTAGGTATATAATGGGTACTTACATTACAGGGTCATAATGCATAGAGGTTGGACAGAGTTACGATAGGTCCAAGTTTGTCTTGCTTGTTTATACAGGATTCTAGAGTCTATAACCCTACCCTACCTTAAGGTGTAACCACAGAACCAACCCAAAACTGTCCCTATACTGTTTCTAACAAAATACTGAGTTGTTTTTCAGACACAGCAGAGTAAAACTGCAAGTCATGAAGCTGAAGTACTCACAGAGGAGATTTTGTCCTCAACACCCAGAACCAAAATTTCTCCTCCCCAAAGGACCAAAGCACCAAGACATGATCAGAACCTGAATGCCAAAATGCTTACAGATGCAAAGGGTCCATTATCCAGGAAGACAGGTGCTGAAGACACCTCTACCAAAACTTACTGTATAAATAGCCAAGTTCCAAACCTCTTCAATGGAAACCTACCCCACCAGTGTTTCCACATAGCAGTACTTCCTCCCCTAACTCATAAGAGTTTGACCAAACCCCAGATCAGCCACAGACTGGGGAGAAAGATTTGAGCCCTGCCAACTGTCTCCTTGCCAGCTGACCTCACAAGAAAATGTTTTCATTCCTCAAAAACCAGTGCCATGGGATTGGCTTCTGTATACACCGGCAGCAAGCCCTTTGCTAGGTGAAAACAGCATATGAAGATGTGGCAGTGAAGACAGAAAGAGTAAGAATAAATTTCTTATGTGCCCCTTTCATGGCTCCTTTCTCTTTGAATGTGTTCTAATGTATTTCTACAGGTTACTGGCATTTAAATAATCAAGATGCATTAGCCTGTTGCTTTACAAAGTATGACCCAATAGACCTACATCACTGCCATAACCTGGGAGATTATTAGAGATGACCAACTTCAAGACCTACTTCCAAATTACTGAAACAAATTCTGTGTTTGAAATGATTCTTGAGGTGATTTGTACTCACAATGAAATTTGCCAAACCCTGCTCTACAGAATTTTGCACTTACCAATATTTTTAAAAAAGCAAAAATCACCACCATGTTCTTATATAAAACACTTAGCATTTTGAAATTTAAGTGGCATTTGTTACAGTAGAGATATAAACTGACAAAGGAATATAAAGGCTCTAAATTTGGGTAACCCATTTGATCATCATCATGAACATTCTTCTTATAACTGCTGCACAGTTGTCAAGATTTGGACATGAAAAAAATCCAAGACCAAATCACTTTTCTGATACATAAAGAATTACATTTCTGGTGAGGTTAATAATTTCCTGTTAAACAACTTTTATAATTTGTGGAAATGGAAGGCAATTACAAATGATCCCTGGCCAGCCACTTATTGTTATTTCAAGTATTTGGTCCTGCCAGTGATGAGTAGGGAGACAGCCAGGGTCTTGATGAGATTTCAGGCATCCTAAGGGACAGTTTTGTAAAATGTTCAATCAAATAATTAGCCCCAGATGAGACTGTATTATAGTATTATTAAAGGAGTTCTTGAGAAAGGGGAAACAAAATTCCTACTCCTTCTATATTTATTAAAACATTGTGCATCTAAGATTTATAAGTGCCCTTCTAGGCACTAAGGATAAAATAATGAGTAAAATAAAGTTGGGAAGCTATGTCTTTGTTGTTCAGTCATCTTTAAATAAGAGTTTTCACATATATGCCTATTGGTAATTTCTTTTTATTTTATTTCACTTTTTTTATTTTTTGGCTGCATCTGCAATATCTGAAAGTTTCTGAGTCAGGGACTGAATCTAATCCACAGCTGCAGCAATGCCAGGCCCTTAACCTACTGCACCACAGCAGGAACTCCAGAAATTTCATTTTGGAAAATGTTTTTCACTGGATGAAGAAATCCCAGTTGCCAGTATTACCATTTAGTAATTCTCTACTGTTTCGCTTTTATCAAATTTGTTGCTTACTTTCCTTATTTTTAAAATACCCTCCCTTCTACCTTCTTCAGTTTTAATTTCCTTTTTTTTTTTTTGCTTAAGTGTCGCAGTCCTATGCCACAGCCAGCCATAGCAACCCAGGATCCAAGTCACACCAGCAACTTAAAACCACAGCTCAACAGCGCATGGAAATAATGGATCATTATCCCACTGAGTAAGGTCAGGGATTGAACCCATAACCTCATGGATACTAGTCAGGTTCATTACCACTGAGCCACAATGGGAACTCCTTTTTTTTAAGATTCTTAGGTGGAATCTTATATCGTTGATTTGAGAACTTTCTTGCCTCCTATTATAAGCATCAAATGTATCAATTTCCCTCTAAGTGTTGATTAAGCAGCATAATATAAGTTCTAAAAATATTTACTTAAATTTTATTAAAATTAAAATATTTTGTAATATTATCTGAAATATGGTCATTGTCAATGTGATTAGGAGCATTTGGGTAAAATTTTAAATATTTGGGATCTTCCATATTTTACATATTTGGGAACTTTCTTTTTGTCTTTTTTTTTAATGACATTCAGTGTCTCTCCCCACTTTGTTCTGCCACATGTGAGTCACGATTTTCTTCATCTTGTTTCTCATTGGAAGTACCTGCCTTCTCCAGATTTCAGGGTACTTGATATGTTGCCTTGGCTCTCTGATGATGGCAGAAAAGGCAGGATTTTGTAAGCCATACAGCATTTTGACTGTGGTAGAAATGTAATGAAACTCCTTCTGGCATTAATAACCTAGACAGGAGTGAAAGTCTTTTTAAATTATTTTTAATTGAAATGCAGATAATGTAAAATTTACAATCTTAAACATTTTTACATTCTTAAGTATTTTTAACCTGGTTCTAATTATAGTGTGGATCCAATATTTCCTGTCTTTTCTTTTAAATTTATATTATAAATATATATATTAATATGAAATTACAACATATTTATCAAAATTATAATTTTTATTTCCTACAAATTATTATAAGTAGACATATTACTGTGTAATGACTTTTTTCTATTTTTAAACTTAAAAGCTATTCATAATATATTTTAAATGGAACCATAATAAACATCTTTTTATATGATTTTTTGAGTTACTGCCAGAAGGCCATGATAAAATTAAGAGTAATAATGCCTAACGTCAAAATGGTATGTGCTGATATTTAATGAAAACTATCTTTCAAATTATATACACTTCTATATAATAAAAAGTGGATTTCTTTGGAAAATATAGTGCTTGGGTATATGTTTGATTCACTATATTTGGTATTTGAATAACCTAATTCTAATATTCATATTTTATAATTTAAGTAATTAATAGAATTCATACAAAGTCTAAATTTGTGCTTAAATAATGCAAATTAAATCTCCCATTTAAGAATTTTTATATTTTCGGAGTTCCCGGTGTGGCTCAGTGGTTAACAAATCCGACTAGGAACCATGAGGTTGTGGGTTCGATCCCT
>PVHT021183528.1:1505279-1515732 GCA_004024745.2 Catagonus wagneri
TTTTTTTCTTCTATCTTAAGGAGAAGGTGAAATAGTTTGAAAATAATAAACAGAATTTACAATTAATTGCTGAAGCACAGTTCCATCTACATATATTATAGGAGTCCAACTAGGGCTGAAATTGTTAACACTGAATACTATGATGCATTTATCTATGGATTTCAGATTTATCATTAATTTATTCTTCAAAACAACCTTAGGGATTAGATGCTATTGTTAGCTACATCTTATGTAAAAGGTAACTGAAGCACAAAGATATTATATTATTTGCCCAAGGTCACAGAATTAATAAAGGGACAGAGTCAGACTAAAATCTGGATATAATCTAAAGCCCAAGCTCTTAACCATTTGCGTAACAGAGAAAAGGGAACTTTAATTCTTTTTTTTTTTTTTTTTTTTTTTTGCCTTTTGTCATTTTATGGCCGCGGGTTTATGGCCGCACCCGCGGCATGTGGAGGTTCCCAGGCTAGGGGTCTAATCGGAGCTGTGGCCACTGGCCTGCGCCGCAGCCACAGCAACGCAGGATCCGAGCCGCGTGTGCAACCTACACCACAGCTCACGGCAACGCCGGATCGTTAACCCACTGAGCAAGGGCAGGGATCGAACCCGCAACCTCATGGTTCCTAGTCGGATTCGTTAACCACTGCACCACGACGGGAACTCTGGAACTTTAATTCTTGATGCCAATATATTTTCAATGAAAAAATAGAATCCCCGTGCATGTATTCACATATTTGAAAAGTGGTATATCTCATTTATTAACAGCATTTAATACTAGGTGAGGACACATTTGGAATTCAACACTAAAGAAATCATAGCAGAGTTCCCATCATGGCTCAGTGGTAACAAGCCCGAGTAGTATCCATGAGGATGCAGGTTCGATTCCTGGCCTCGCCCAGTGGGTTAGGGATCTGTCATTGCCATGAGCTGCCGTGTAGGTTACAGATGCAGCTTGGATCCAGCGTTGCTGTGGCAGTGGTATAGACCGACAGCTGCAGCTCTGATTCGACCCCTGGCCTGGGAACTTGCATATGCCATGGGCATGGCCCTTAAAAAAAAAGAGAGAGAGAAAGAGAAAGAGAGAGAGAGAGAGAGAGAAAGAAATCCTCATTTCCTAAAACCAACTATAGCAATTTCACAGCTAACAGCAAGAACTCACAAGGTTTCTTAGCGTGTCCTAGGGATAGGTTTTAATCAAGGTGGTAAGTACGATATAGGCAAATACAGGTAAGCATCTGGGGCCCAATAGACTTCCAAACATACCTGCATAGGATGCTGTCTTAGTTTTGCAGGACACAATTTGCCTCTGGAGTGTGAACTGTGAAGATTCGTGGAAGAAATCTTGGTTTTAGGAGAGCTTGAGCAAGATTTTCCAGTGGGATGGTTATGCCCCATTGGTTATAGAGTCAAGCCAGATTTTAACTGGTTAAACCAGGTCTAAATCATCAAAATACATATCCAACTCTAAACAAGCTAGTTCTGAAGACTATCTTCTAGTTTCAGTCTTTAAACAGGACTTTATGAATTGTTGGTCTACCTTCTTCTTGTACAAAATTCCATACTAGGGCATTCCTTATAATAAGCCTGTCCAGATACAACTTGACATTATACACCATCAACATTTACACTCTATTATAAATGCTTTTATTTAAAGTAGAACAAGTGTATCCTCAATAGCTAAATATCTTAAGATATTAATAAAGAAAATGATATCTGAGAGACACTAGTGAGCAAGATATGCCATTTTGGTCAGAAATCCAAAAACTCAAATGCCATCTGGAACAGAGTGAAAAAATAGTCACATGAAATATTTAGCTAAAAGATCTCCATGGCTCAACGGCATAAATAGTTATATCAGAGGAAATAAGACCTCCTTTATGGTGATTGAAATTCACCTCTGCAAATAATTTTTATGGCTGCCCTAACACAGTGTGCAAATAAATATAATGTCATAAAAATATATTGAGCATAGAGTAAAAAAGAAGAAAGGAAAGGAATTAGACAAACATATACATTTAACTCAGATCAGATCCTGGATTACTTTATTGAAATTTGAGTAGTGGTGTTTGCTGAAATGCATCCATTTTGCATTTTGCATTTGGTAATGGAATCTGACACATGGGATGGATTTGGGAGTTGGAAGTAAGAAAGCAAGTGTTCCCAAGGTATAGCTAATGTTCCTTTCTTCATTTTGCAGGAAGAACAGGAGAGTTCTAAATACTGTTCATTCAAATTAGATTTTTTAACAGGTAGAATTGATTTTTAGTTGATTACTAATTTAAAAAACCATGATCCTTGACAACCCTTCTAGCTAATTCACTGCAAGCCTTTTTGTGAAGAGCCCATTTATTTGTGGGGTCTTTTATGTAAAATGGCCTAAATCTCTGTAACTATGATTTGTGCATTTAAATCTTACTTTACCAGAGGATTGTGTTTCTTGATTTTTTTAGACTTAATTGTATAAAGCCATTTTAGTTTCACAGCAAAATTGAGTGGAAAGTAGAGTTCCGTAAATTCCTTTTTCCCACACATGCACAGCCTCTCTGCCATCAACATCCCACAGCAGAATGGTACATTTGTTAGAACTGATGAGCCTATATTGACAGAAATTAATCACTGAAAGTCCATATTTTACACCAGGGTTCACTTTTAGCGTGATATATTTCAGAGGTTCTGACAAATACATAAGACAAGTATCCCCTATTACAGCATCGTACCAAATAGTTTCACTGCCCCCCAAATCTTCTGTGTTCTGCCTATTCATATCTTTCTTCTCCCATACCCAAGTTCCTGTCCTTAGAGTTTTGCCTTTTCCAGAATACTGTATAGTTAGAATCCAACAGTATATATATATATATATATATAACCTTTGCAAATTGGCTTCTTTCCCTTAGTAGTATTCATTTAAGATTCCTCAATGTCTTTTCATGTCCTGATAGCTCATTTCTTATTAGTGCTGAATAATATTGTCTATTACCCTAACATACCACAATTTTTGTATCCACAGTTTAGTTGCTTCCAAGTTTTGGCAATTATTAATAAAGCTGCTATAAATATCCATGTACAAGTTTCTGTGTGGACATAAGTTTTCAAATCCTTTGAGTAAAAACCAAAGGGCATAATCATTGCAACACATGGTAAGGATATGTTTAGTTTTGGATGAAACTACCAAAATTTCTTCCAAAGCAACTGTACTATTTTGCCTTTCTACCAGCAATGAATAAGAATTCCTATTGCTTCAAATCCTGGTCAGAATGTCTGGATTTCAGACATTCTAGTAGGTATCTCATTACTGTTTTCATTTTCAGTTCTCTAAGGACATGATGTTGAACGTTTTTCACATTCTTAAATACAAATTGTATGTCTTCTTCAATGCAATATCTTTTCAGGTCTTTTGTGTATTTTTTAATAAGTTTGCTTGTTTCCTCATCATTGAGTTTTAAAATTTCTTTGTGATTTTGGATAATAGTCCCTTATTATGGCTGTCTTTTAAAAAATTCATCTCATTTAATGACCTAGGTTTTGCTGTGTCTATTTTAGTTGTGACCATTATGACATATTTTTTTCTGTAGTTTACAAAGAGGTCTTTTTAAACATAAAAAATAAACTATACACTTTTCTGAAGATTCATTATATATTAATTTTTTGACTATTGTTTTAGTTTCCACGACCTTCTTATATGAAATGTGCTTTCATAATGACAAGTGTTTTAAACTGAGATTCTAATACATGATTTAGCAAATAGTATTGTAGGCATCATTTGACTTTCATGGCAGATTTCACCTACATATTTACTGAATACCACTTCAGTAAATTTAGTTAAATTTTTTGAGGATAAAACAAAAAAATTGCTACTTTAATACTTGAAATACCTAAAAGCTGCATTTAAATATGATAATATACAAAATAAAAATGACTCTTTTAGTGACAAAATTAGTATTTAAATATGATCAAAAGTGTAAGCCTAATGTGCCATGAAAAATATATCCAATGTCAAAATTTAATGGCACTATTCTCTCCTAGATTTCTTTTTTACTCAACTTTTTCTTAGTCCTTTTGTGAATTCCTGGTATTGTCCTCAACCTCTTAAAACTGAAGCACCCTGGGGTTTATTCCTATGTGCTCATCTCTTCTCAAGCTCCACACAGTTTCTTGATGAACTAATTCATAATCCTAATGTGAAATGCCATCTATAGGCTAGTGATTACAGCCATTTTTTTCCAGCTCATCCTTCATTCCCAGGCCCTGTTTTCATAAATCCACCTGCCTTCAAGGCTCTCTTTGAAGATATACATTTAGTATATAATTCAAATCATCTCATATAGAATTGAATTCCTGATCTTTCTGGTCAAACCTTCTCCCCTGGCAATGTTCTTCATCTCATTGGATAGTATCTTCATTCTTTCACGGTATAGGCAAAAAAAAAAAAAAAAATTGGATTTCTCCTTAATTTCTCTCTTCCTCTCACACTTCATATCCAGTCCATTAGGAAATTCTGCTGGCTCGGACCTTCAGATACAATGTGAAGGATGATATAACTCCTGTTCACCTCAATAGCTAACTATCCTCTGACCCATTATCTTTAGCCTCATTTGCCTGCGTTACTCACATAGTTTTCCTACAATCCTTCCATTTGGGCCCTTCCCTTCATGCTTTCCATGCAACACAGCAGCTAGAGTGGTCATTTTCAAATAGAAGTTCTTTTGTCTTAGCCCTTTGCTCAAAATATAGCAATATTTTAATTCAGCATAAAAGTCAAAATTCTAGTAATGGTCTTAATGGCCCCAATTACTCACCAGGCTCCTATTTTACTGCTCATTATCATGACCACTCTGCTTCAAACAAAAGAGGTCATGGTTGTCCTTGCCTCCCCCATACCAGGAATACTCCAGCCTTGGAGGAATCTGCTCTGATTGTTTCCTTTTACTGGATTTTCCTTCACTCAGTTACCTTTGTGTCTTGCTAACTTTCTTCACATCTTAGTTCAAATGCTCTATTTCCAATAAGTTTTATCTTAATAATCCTGTTGAAAACTGCAGTCTACTCCCTCTCTGGCATTCCCAAATGCCCTCTATCCTACTACACCCTTTCCCGTGTCTACAGCTTTTATTGATTATAACTCATTTACCTCCATAATTCTTACTTTGTACTATAAATATGTTTTTAATATCTCCCTTCTTCCATTGAAATATAAACTCTACAAGAACAGGAGTATTTTTGCTTTTTGTTCACTCTTCTGTCATAGAGACCTAGCTGAGTACTTGGATTTGTTGTTTAATAAGTATTTGTTGAATTAAAGATAGAGAGTTTAAAATTATTTTTATCTTTGACCCTGGATCAGAGTTACAGATACAAATGTTAAGTTCCTTAAATTGTGTTTTGTTACTACATTTCCACACAAAACTATTGAAATTATTTTGGTGGTATAAAGAACTAATTACCTACCTGTAATGAACCAATCAGTAACCCCTTAATTAACTCAGAACTGGTTCTGTGTATAGCAGAGTCTGTGCTGACTGCATAAAGTAGCAAATCTTCATGACATAAAAAGTCAAGTAGAAACAAGTTAGCTAACTCAGCATTAATCTCTATAGCTATAAAATTGTTACAAATAAAATACAGTACAGGCAGGGCAACATAATTTTACTGTAGAAAAACAAGCACTTTTGCATTCAAACATATTTTGTACTACATTTCTTAAGCTTTCCAAGAAGAATTGTTGAGACAAAGACAAAAAGGAATGAAAAAGGAGTGCACTGTTTTATAAAAAGAGAAGTGTGAGTGCTCATGAATGAGCTCATCTTTCCAAGATGCATCTTACGATTTTTGTCTCCAGAGCAAAACTAACAATGTCTTACTATAAAATTGTACATGAAAGCAATTTTTTAAAGAAATTGCTATTGTGAAAACCCATTCCAGTATTTTTTCCTTATTAACAGAACCATAATGTTGTTTATGTATCATCCAGCCATATTCCCTAAGGGATGAATTTTGATTAGCTCAAACTAATCTGCTAAACCTATCACTTGACAGGGCTAGTAATGTTCACGAAAAGCCACTCTGGCCAATTATAAAGGAGGGTAATTCTACTGCAATCTTCCGATAAATTTCTCTCACTCTAAAAGTAGGTCTGGATTTTTTGCAGTAATAATTTGTTTTAATTTAAATAAAAAATTATATCAATGCATACACATAAAATTTTCACAATTTATAATGGTAAATTGAATTTTCATAATGAGAACAAATATGGATTTGATATCACCATCCATAACAAAAATTTGAACATTAACAAACCCTAGAAATCATTCCTCCACCTCTTTCCAGTTGTTTCCACATAGAAACTAAATCTCCAACACTATAAAATAGTCTTAATTGTGCTTGAGTTTTATATAGGTAGACTTATACAATATTTATTATTTGGTATCTGCCTTCTTTTAATTAATACTATGTTTGTGAGATTCATTCATGTTGTTGAACATAATAAGTTGGGGTATTGCATTCATTGTCATAGTTTTATTATGTTAACATAGCAAAATTTATTTAATCAGTCTGCTTTCAGTGGGTTTTTGGCTACTATGAATAATGTTGCTAACAATACTATGCAAACATGCTTTCTACAAAACAAACATAAATAAGTTCTCCATTACTCTCTTCCACTTTTTCCATGATTTTACCAAAAATCTCCAATCCTGATTTCTTCCACTTTGGTAGTTGTGTATAGAAGTTAACATAATTATTTTCCAAAAAAAAAATTAATTATGTCAATCAGCATTTCCTTTTTTTTGCCATTGGGTTATCCCTTTTGTGTGGTGCCTAGCATGTCTTTATATATTACAGTTAAAATCAATTTATTGGATTTAATGATATATAAATGTAGCATTTTATATATATATATGTAGCATATGTATATGTAGCACATTTGTGTGTGTGTGTGTGTGTGTGTGTGCATCAACTATTTTTCTGACATTGTGGTTTAGCTTTTCATTCAGATTAAGAATTTTAAATATCATGAAGCTGGCCTGTAAGACCTTTTTTCATCTTCTATCATTGTTTTGTATCGTCTTTAACATTTGGATATACAAGTTACATAGAACTGATTTTTGCATAGTACAAAATAGTGACCCAAGAAAATATTCCAGTCATTCAGCATATTACTGAAAAAATATACATTTTCTACTATAGTACAGTGATCCCTTTGTAATACGTGACTCTTTTAAGTCACTATACCTGTATGTTTGTTTCTAGATTCATTATTCCTACAACTTGTCTGTTGACCTATTCTTCAGCCGATACCACACAACTATTTTAGCTTTATGACTTTGTTTTGTTTTTGTTTTGACTTCACCCACAGCATACGGAAGTTCCCGGGCTAGGGATCAAACTCGTGCAAAGCATCAACCTGAGCCATAGCCACATGGAATCTTTAACTGCTAGGCCACAAGGGAATCCTATTTTAGCTTTATAATGCACTTTATTCTCCAGTTTTGTTTTTTGTGTTAAAGATTATCTTGGATAGTCTGTGCCAATTCAAATTTCTACATATATTTTGAATTCCTTTTTAAATTTTACCAAAGGAAAAAAACTGGAATTTTAGTAAGAGAATTTCACACGTTTTATATATATTTAACATATATAAATAGGTAGATAATTGATATCTTTACAATGTTGATTGTTCCAATATATAAATATAATGTATTATTCCAATATTCTCCAAAGGATATTTTACAATTATTCATGAACCAAATAATTGCTGCAGATATTTGTAGATATTCTTAATCAGTTAAAATTTTTTCTGATCATGCTTTGCTGTGTTTTCATTGTGAACAGCTATTCTACATTTATTGTGGCTATCCTTTGATTTTTTTCTAATATTCTATTAATATAATGAACACAAACCTTGTATTTCTAAAATAATTATAATGTCTTTCATTTGCTACTAATTTGTTTAGATTTTTACATCAAGATTTATCAAGGAGATTGGCATTCATATTTTGGTATCAAGTTTATTCAAATCACATAAAGTCAGTCACAAGGATTTTTTTTTCTCTCTGGAAATATTTGTTTGACATTGCTCTAATGTTTTCTTTAAAAATGGGGGATCAGGAAGTGAAGATATGGGGAGTTGAGATTAAGTTTATAGGAAAGTTTTAAGCATGGTTTCAATCTACATAAGAGAAGATTATTTTCAGTGAATTTGTTAATTTTAGTTAAATTTATTAATTTTATTGGTATGATGTTGTCCATGGTATTATTTTTAGGATCAACAGTGCTTTTTTAATCTAATATTGTTTTGAAAATTGGTGCCTTTGTCAGCCCAAATCCTTGGATAAACAAATATTGATATAATTCTATGTTGAAATAGAATGACTTGTTTGTCATATTGATAATATTTAGTACACAGACAATAGTAATGTACTGACAAACTGTTTTTTGAAATCTAAGGCTAATATTCTTAGAAACATTTTCCTTCTTCCAGTTACCAATTAAAACACTTATTTTCCCAGCCACTGAAAGTTACAGTTTCCTTACACATGCCAACTCCTACAGAAGAAAATGATACTTTGTTGCATAACAAACAGCAGGACTTCCTTCTCAGAATGCAGACAATTTATCATAAACACAAAGCTTCCAAGACATCATCAAGAAGAAATCTGCTAGGACTCTAATGCATCTATCATGAGTCAGTGACTAATGTGGTAAAACTCCCTCCTGTAATTTATATTCTAGTCTACTGTAATCTTTAAAATGCTTTCGTCTTTCTTGCTTCCAATTTCTGTATCATCCCCATTCTGACTAAATTTTTCCTTGTGTTTTTCAGCATTTCTGCTGTGAAAAATTTTTAAATTACCTTTTATCCCCACCTCTGAATTTTATTTCCATCTTTGGGCCTCAAATGACAATTGACTTTCAGTAAGACCATTTACTTTCTGCTCCTTCAAGTGTATTGTATATTCTGCAGTACAATATTTCACATTTCAGAAATATCAAGATCTTGATTCCAGTGTCATTCTGATTATATTGATGTCCCTCTCCTGGTCCCACTGAAAGTCATGGTTGTTTATACAATTACATTCTCCCTTCTATTTCTGTCATTTACTTAGTTCCTTGTCACTTTTCCTCATCATATAAAAGTTTCCTTCCCAGACTTATATTCTCTTCCTCCTCACCAAAATTTTTCTGTCATAATCCTAAATGTGTTCCAGTTTCACACTGATGATCTATCCAATTCAAATCTCTCATTTTCTTGACCACTTTGTCATCAATGAAATTATCCATTCTTACAGCCTGGCCCCAATCAATATTCACCCACAAAATCACTAATTAAAAATCCTATTCTCTGTAAATAGTCTCTTATTCTTCAAACTTTCAAGACATTGCTTAAAACTGTCAAGGTCTTTCTCTTACTCAAGACAGAATCTCGAGTCCTAAAGAAATCAAGTTCTCTGAGAAATTACACTTGCATAGCTTTCAAGTCTTTTCTCTGGGCTTCAGTTCTCATAACTGGAAATCCTAGTTCATCTTCAGTCTTAATTGATTCAAGGACTCAATAATGTTACCAAAGACTCAGGTTCTTTACATTCCTTTGTACCACCATCCTTGGTATGGCTTCACACTCAGACTGGTCTCAAGATGGCTGCAACTGTTTGCATTGCATCCTGACACAAAGGGGAGTGGGGGGGGCGGGGCGGGGAGAACATCTGTACCTGAACTTTCTCTAAGGAATTCATCATCATTTTTTTTTTATGTGAAGCATTTCAATAACCTGCAACTACTTTCTATCTATGCCTTCTCTGCATCAATCACTCCACATGAAACAGCTAAATGAAGATGCAAACATGTAGATATTTCCATATAACTCACTTGTCTGTAGTCATCCAATGTTTTAAGAATAAACCTACCTAAAGAGGCCAAAGATCTGTGCTCTGAAAACTGCAACACACTGATGAAGGTAATCAAAGATTACAAAAACAAATGGAAAGTTATACCATGTTCTTGGATTGGAAGAATCAATATTGTCAAAATAACTATACTGCCCAAGGCAATCTACAGATTCAGTGCAATCTCTATTAAATAACCAATGGTATTTTTCACAGAATTAGAACCAAATTTTTTTTTCTTTTTCTCTTTCTTCCTTTCTTTCTTTCCTTTTTTTTTCTCTTAATGAATTTTATTTCAATTATAGGTGTGCATAAATCATCACAAGTCAATTTTACAGATTTTATATCCCAAACCTCCAGTGCATCCGCCCACCCACCCAGATTGTCTTATTTGAAAAACCAAGGTTTTCCAAAGTTTGTGAGTCATTGTCTGTTCTGTAAGAAGGTTCATTGTGTCTTTTAGTTTCCACATGTAAGCGGTATCATTGGGTGTTGCTGTCTAATTGTCTGACTGGTTTCACTTTGCATGATAATTTCTAAGTCCATCCATGTTGCTATAAATGTTGGTAATTCGT
>PVHT021183528.1:1516732-1533734 GCA_004024745.2 Catagonus wagneri
ATACACGATGGAATACTATTCAGCCATAAAAAAGGATAAAATAATGTCATTTGCAGCAACATGGATGGAATTAGAGACCCTCATACTGAGTGAAGCAAGTCAGAAGGAGAAAGACAGATGTCATATGAAATCTCTTATAACTGGAGAATAAAACACTACACAAATGAACATCTCAACAGAAAAGAAAATCACGAACTTGCGGAACAGACTTGTGGTTGCCAAGGGGGCGGGGGAGGGGTGGGGGAGGGGAGGGAGGGAGTGGGGGTAACTACTGCTTTAATGATGGAATAGCAAGGAGCTCCAACTGTAATGCACGGGGAACTATATCTAATTACATGTGACAAATCCATGTATGTACTTGTAATCGGGTCACCACATGGTGCAGTTGGAAAACCTGACAGAAATCTGTAAACCAGCTATAATGCAAAAAAAAAAAAAAAAATGGTCAGAAATCTGAACAGATATTTCTTTAAAGACAGAGAGATGGCCAAAATGTACATGAAAAGATGCTCAACGTCACTAATTATTAGAGAAATTGAAATCAAAACTACAATGAAATATCATCTTATACCAGCCAGAATGGCCATCATCAAAAAGTCTACAAGCAATAAATGCTCGAAAGGGTTTGGAGAAAAGAGAAGCCTCCTACACTGTTTGTGGGAATGTAAGCTGGTACAACCACTTGGAAAACAGTATGGAGGTTCCTCAGAAAACTAAATATAAAACTACCATATTATCCAGCAATCCCACTTCATATATCTGGACAAAACCATAATTCAAAAAGATATATGCAACACAGTGTTCATTGAGAACTGTTTAAAGAGGAATGGATAGAAGATATGGTACACATATACAATGGAATGTTACTCAGCCATAAAAAAGAATGAAATAAAATCATTTGCAGCAACATGGATGGATTTAGAGATTATAATACTAAAATCTGACTGACAGAAATAAATAAATTAATATGATATCATTAATATGCAGAATTAGAATAAAAATTATACAAAAATACTAATAAAGCAGGAACAGACTCAAAGATTTAGAAACCAAACCTATGGCTACCAAAGGGGAAATGTGGGGAGGAGGATAAATTAGGAAGTTGGGATTAACATATACACAGTACAGTATAAAGTAGGTAAGCAAGAAGGACCTAATGTATAGTGCAGGGAAATCTACTCAATATTCTCTAATAACCTATAAGGGAAAATGATCTGAAAAGAATGGATATATGCATATGTATAACTGATTCACTTTGCTGTACATCTGTAACTAACACAACACTGTAAGTCAACTACATTCCAATAACATTTAATTAATGTTTTTATCACAACTTCCAAATTATTTTTAAATTTTTTAATTAAATTACAGTTGATTTATAGTGTTGTATCAATTTCTGCTATACAGCAAAGTGACCTAGTCATACATACATATATACACATAATATATATTATTTTTCATCATGTTCTACTCTGAGAAGTTGATTATAGTTCCCTGTGCTGTACAGTAGGACCACACTGCTTATCTGTTCTAAATGTAATAGCTTGCATCTACCAGCCCCAAACTACCAGTCTATCTCCCTACCTTCTCCCTTGCCCTACATCTTCCAATGCTTAAAAGATCTAAAGAGATCTTCAAAATATGCCTTCCCCCAAATATTACAGTCTCCTCGTGAAAAAAATTTTCCTCTTGCTTACTGTCCTCACAGGACTTGTTTGTTCCTATGTTTGTTTACTTACTTGCAGACAAATTTCTTTCTATTCCATTGCCTTCTTACATGCTAGACTTTAGTACTGAAATACTATTTTCTCCTTCCCCAGGGTATTTTTTTTAACAGGAAATTTTTCATATCAGTTTTCAGGAAGTCACTCCAGGGTAGGTCAATTATCTATGTTTCATGTCCTCACTATGCACTCAGCCTTTCCTTTCAGGCGCTTATCACAACTATAAGTGAATTATTATTTGTATAATTGCTATCCTAAAAAATATCTCTTTCCATAAATTTTAAGCTTCTTGAGGGCAAATACCATCTACCTTGTTCTACTGTATTTTCAGAAAATCGTGACATATGGTATATAGTAAAACACACACACACCATATGATGAAATTAGAGGTAAAATAGTTAAAGATAACTTCTATTTTCTATAGTAATAAAAGGATAATTTCTATTTTTCCACATACATTTTATGTCTACCTTACTTCTCACACCCCTTCTACTTTTGCCACAGATATTTGGCTCCTGTTTTGCACAGAAATGAATGGGCAACAGGCAAGATTATTTGTTTTATACTTCTTCTTTATTAGTTTCCCCTTTGGGGTTATAAATCAAATTTTTTATAACACCAAGTAAAGATACTATGTAATTTTCTCCAGTTCTATTTGACATTCATGTGTAAAAGTAGAAATGATGAAACATGTCGATCAGAAGAAATGTTTCCTAAGTGAAATAATAGAAATCCAGAGAGTTAAGGAGAATACATTAGTAGCAAAACAGCTTTTGGATTGATGGTAAACAGGGGTTTTTGTAGATAGGCAGAAAAACAGCACATTAATAGAGTGTAGGGGATAGTGTACAAATATAACTGGAATGAGGGTGAGACTTATAGGAATAATGAAATAGCCAGAGAAAAGAATATTTTTAGAAAGAGATTAGGTATAAAAAATTTTGGATGATGATAGGATCCATCATTCTACCATGGATGCGTAAGCTAGAGGGGAGTAGAGTTAACTGAGCAAATGTCTAAAATACATATAAACTTTATTTATAATATACATAATATTATATTAAAAATATTACATATTGAATACACATATAATTGAAAGTGTGTGTGTGTGTGTGTGTGTGCACGTGATGGACTTAAAACATGAATAAATGCCAATTCTTTTTTTTGTCATTTTTTTGCGTTTTCTAGGGCCACGTTTGCAGCGTATGGAGGTTCCCAGGTTAGGGGTCTAACAGGAGCTGTAGCTGCCAGCCTTCACCACAGC
The DNA here is from genome assembly GCA_004024745.2 of Catagonus wagneri. Lineage (NCBI taxonomy): Eukaryota > Metazoa > Chordata > Mammalia > Artiodactyla > Tayassuidae > Catagonus > Catagonus wagneri. The sequence goes on from PVHT021183528.1 coordinate 1,519,721, forward strand.
CACAGCAACGCAGGATCCGAGCCGCGTCTGCAACCTACACCACAGCTCATGGCAACGCCGGATCCTTAACCCAAGGAGCAAGGCCAGGGATCGAACCCACAACCTCATGGTTCCTAGTCGGATTTGTTATCCACTGAGCCACAACGGGAACTCCAAAATGCCAGTTCTTAAAATAATACTGGAAATTGATCACTTTGACTATTCAGGGGGATTAAAAATTTATTCTATACTTATTAAAATATTTTCTTCTATAACTACTAAAGTCTTTTACTGTATGTAGAAAGGAAAACTCTCTAGAAATTTCTCTTTTACCAGTATAAAACAAGAAAAGAGTCTTTAGGAGATTTTAGGGATTTGCACTTGAGAAACTTAACACTGCAATACTCTTCATCTATAATGACGTATTTTGTTAGAACTCACCAAAAGAGTGAGTTAGTTTCTTTGGATTGAATAGTGCTCCCTTTTACCTCATTGTCACTGTATTGTCTCTTTTTTTGTTGTGATGTAAGTTGTCACCATAGGGTAAAAGAAATTGGAAGGATACTCTGTATATAAAGAAGTCAGCATGAAAAAGTATAAATTACATTCTATGATTAATTTAACACTGTGTGGTTGGAAATACCTGCCTCATAACAAACAGATTGCATTTAATTACCACGAAGTCACATACAACAAGGAGTTCTGAAATCCTCCTTTATGAAGCACTTCTCAACCATAATGCCAAATACCAGAAGATTTGTGAATAGAAATGGGGTAAATGGAGGGACACATCTTTCACAGCTAGGTCCAAGGTGAATGGGATGTGGGCAAGTGCTTCATGAAGCAGAAGCACTGACTCAGCATATAGTCAGGGCTCAATTAGACCTCAAAGTGAAGGGCACTTTCAGAAAGAAATTGAAGACACATTGTGTCTTTAATGATGACAGACTATGAGCTTCAGAGGTCAGAGTGAGTAGATTTGGGCTAACTGGAAACGAAGTTTAATAGGACCAACAGATCAAATTAGATAATATAACTCAAATACCTCCTGGGGAGTTCTATGGTAGCTCAGCAGGTTAAGGATCCAGCATTGTCATTGATGTGGCTCAGGTCACTGCTGTCATGCAGGTTCAATCAGGAACTTCTACATGCCCCAGGTGCAGCCAGAAACAAAAAAAGAAAAGAATGCCATTATCTGCCATATCAGCACACAAATGATGTTGTAGCCATTGCAGCCATCAAGCAGCCACATTACAGCCCTACTGATGGTGCAACCCACGGAGACTCAGGATGAAAAAACACAGGATATTGGTCCTGATATCTGATAGCTGAGATATGAGGTAGATATCAAAGGAATGATTTCAATGAGCCCAGAATTTCCATCTCCCCATACAAAGAAAAGTGCTAATTTTGATAACTTACTTGGGATTTCTGGTTTTCTTTAATTAACATAATCTTTTGATGTTCCAACTACCTGGCCTTTGTTGCAAAAATTCCTTTATATCCTGGCTCCCCACCTTGCCTCATCAGACCAGAGTCCTGTCTCCCAGGCTTGAAGTCCTAAGAATGTCTGCTGAATAAAACATAACTCTAAACTTTTAAGTTGTGCATTGTTTTTCAGTCAACATATAAAAATATATGGTGATAAGTGTCTTTGTGATAATGAGTGGTCTAGGAAACTTGAACTTATAATTGAAACAAAAGTAAACAGGTAAAAAAAGCCAAAATAAAACAAAAAAAAACCCTTCTAGATCCCTAAGATCCCTAACATAAAATTGTTAAATCTATAAAAATGAGAGAAGGTCACAGCTTTCATAAATAGCTCAAGTTCACATCACCTCTTGAGAAGGACTACTGTCCTAAAATCCTATTTTTCAAGTACTCCGGGATAACAGCTGAACTCTAATTAAATACATTCCTCTTTTAAACGGATGCCAGGTATGAGTTTAATAAATTGATGCAAATTTTAAGTCTAATCACGGATCTCTCTCTCTCTCTCTCACACACACACACACACACACACACACACACACACAAAACTTCACTGTTACTTATGCACACTTACATATGCTTTCTTAGGTGGAACAGCAAGTATTATAACTGAGGAATGGAGTATCACTAACACTCTACTGAGCTCATGTAAAGGGGTTTAATTGTTGAGAGAGAGGCCGTTGGTTTAGAGAGCTAGAGTACACAGGTTCAAATCCCGTTTCTGCTAATTAGCAGCTACCGAAATTAGTGACCTTTTATAACCTTCAACAACTGACCTAGTTTCCTCTTTTTTAAAAGAGTGGTGATGTTGTCAACACATTAGTATTGGTTCTAGGCCTAAATGAGATGAAACATATAAAGCATCTCAAGCAGTGGCTTGCATCTGTTGTTTTTCAGTACAGTGAATATTAGCTCTTTGCTGTTCTTGCATACTGGAAAAGATTGGCATTTTCATTGACAGGAGGGAAGCTATATAAAAATTATATAAGCTAAATTGTCAAGAAAGGTAATTAGTCTGTTTTTAGCCTGATTTTTTTCTGTTACGTAAGGAACAGAGATATGTAATTTTTTTCAGCTCTAAGATTCTATTATTCCATCACTAAGTTTTTATCTACAGGCAAAATACAGAAGTTATACTAGACAAATTACTAGTTTATTATTCACTATTTGAATATACTGATTTCAAAAAACTAAAGCAAAAAAGCAAAATACAGACAACACATGTCTTTTCAGGAATCATGTGAATAACTGTTTCAGTGATCATTTTTATTTCTTACAGGAATAATAAATGTCATAGTATTGTATTAAGTTGCAAAACTTAGGAGAAAATACAAGTTTATTAACACATTTATCAGACATAAGAACACCTTGCTCTTATAACTTGCGTGTTAAGCAAGTCCTGAGGCATGCCTTATGCTGGCCCAAATCTTTCATCATCAATTGAGATGAAGCAGGTTAATATTTTCTTAGTATTATTTTGAATTCCTTCTCTCTAAGCTGTGTACTGACAACCATTAATAAATTTGTTTTCATTTCCTTTATATATATAATAATTAAGAATTCATTTCCAGTTCATCTGTACGATGAATGTTATTGCCCTTAGGCTATGCCTCTGGCTTGATCTTTTAATGTTTTTAAAAATATAATCTAGACAATATTTTTACTTCCCTGGGAAGTACCTTAGGTATTCACTTATTAAAAATTAATAAGTAAAAATATATATGTATATATCCACACACACTTACATATAATTTTAAAATAGCATCACAGCTAAATCTTATCCAATGAACAGATAATAAGGGACTTTGATAAGTATCTTTTCAAAAGAAATCACCACTGTATAATACGATGAAATGAATTAATTACTGGTAAATTTATACTATCTTTTATATGGTAAACCAGTTTTTCAGTTCCCCTATAAGAGGGCTTCCCAAACTTTTATGGTTTATGGCACACAGAGAAATAATTTAAAAATTTTAACCCTGGATTGACTTGTAAAAGTTGTCTATGTGGTTAGGTATTAAAATTCATGTCCTATAGTTCCTGTTGTGGCACGATGGGTTAAGAATCTGACTTCAGCAGCTCAGGTCTCTGCAGAGATGTGAGTTCAATCCCCAGCCTGATGCAGTGAGCTAAAGAATCTGGTGTTGGTTACCTGCAACATAGGATGCAGCTACAGTTTTGGATTCAATCCCTGGCCCAGGAATATACATATGCCATGTGTGCAGCCATAAAAATTAAAATAAAATAAAATAAGGTAATTGACAAAAACAAAAATATTTCTAAAAAGTCATTTCCTTTTAAGTATATTAAATAATTTTAAGGAAATGAAATATATAAATTATTGGGATAGTCCAGTTTGTACCACAAATGTAAATATAAAATTTTTATGCATGTTTTATGATTTAAATGGCTATAATCAATGCTTACCACTTCTTTAAGTGATTATATCATCAGATTCTTATTGGTAACTATTTTTAAGAACATACATATATGTAGTTGATAAAAAAATTATAAAGCAAATTTTACCACCCTCCAAAAAATGAGGAAAAGTGATATTTAAAGAATTAACATTTTTCTCATGCTTAGTTACACAAGAAATGTTAAACACTGATAGAATGATTAGACTTTGAATATAATTTAAGTATTTCATATAAAGTATTTTAAAATAATAATGATGCCCTAACTTAAAGAATTGACAGGTATTTGTAGAGCAATACCCCTAAGTAATGGCCTTCTCCCTTCATCTCTAATCCCCCTTCAATCTCATTGGTGGTCAGCTGGATGGCTCACCATGCTTTTCATATTTTTAGGACCTGGAATACCCTTTCTGGCAGCATCATAGATTCCTTTCTATGAGAAACAAAGGAGTTTCTGCAGCTGGGGGATGAGGGAAGTATCCAGGTCGTAGACTTTCCTTGGCCACGATCAAAGGGGTGGGTACTGGTTTCTTGCTTTCTGTATTTGCTGCCTACATAGGTAATGTGTGGGGCAAATTATGTTTGAGCTTCCCTCTGTGTAGCTCATGATGAAGTCAAAAGAAATTGTCTGAGGTCTATGGTGGCCCCTAACGAGAGGCAACACTATAATATATTTTGGGTATCTGAGTCATAGTAGAGATATTTATCTACCTCCTGTCCACTATAAGTCAATCATGGAAGAGAATAAAATGTCTTTGAAATAAACAATGAATTTAGTTATACTTTATACATGCAGCATATGCTTTCCCACTTTTTTTTTTCATCAGAACAGAAAAACCTTAGAATAGAAAACTCTTCTGTTCTACCAATCTTCAACATTCATCAAGTATTTGAGTCCTCACATGCTATATGCTGGGCCCTATGCTAGTTACCAAAGTTAAAAATGGTAAACAGCAACAGTCATGAGAGTGATGCATTTACAGTGTGTTTTTCCTGCTCACTTGTAGTAACCATTAAAATATCATAGAACAGACCACTGCATAAAGAAATAAACTCTTAGACTTACTGGATGACAGTAGAACCAACTAAATTAAATAGCACAGAGACAACTAGACAACTTAATACTTAACATTACATTCATCACAGCACAAATACCTGCTATATCAGACAGGAAAACCGTTTATATTTTGTTTGGTTAAAACTTTGTATGAGTGGACAAAATAGTGTAAGGAAATTCAATTCTGACACTAATCACCAAGAATTAACATCAGACTCCGCAGATTAAAAATCAAGAGTCCAATGAGACTGCCCTCACTCCAGATGCTAGATGCAAGTTCCAGGGTCCCAAGGCCACTGCACTTCTAACCAGTTGGATACAAATCCTGTAGCCTCTCATAATCCCCTTGGGTTCTATAATTCACTTCAATAACCCCAGAATCCAGGAACCCAGGGAAGTGCTTTAGTTATTGTTACAGTTTTACTTTAAATGGTGCAAATCAGAGGAGTTCCCATGGTGCCTCAGTGGGTTAAGAACCCAACTAGTACCCTTGAGGATGTAGGTTTGATCCCTGGTGTCACTCTGTAGGTTAAGGATCCAGTATTGCCTCAAACTGGATACATCAGTGCATAGTTACCCTGATAAAGACTATAGGTCACTTTGAAGATGAATAAAAGGAACATTTAGAGAATGCAAGCATGATGTTATTAAGACCAAATATCAAGTGTAGCTGGTTTCCTCTTCACTCAAATGAATCTTGATATCTTAAGAGCTGATGTTTTCCTAAACAAACATCTTTTGTCCAAGTGTAAATCAGTAAATCAGTTGCAATGTCCACATCACCCATCTTTGTTCTCAGACTGCAGAGGATGAATATTCTCTTTTTTTTTGGGGGGGGGGAGTTCTTTTTAGGGCTGCACCCACAGCATCCAGCCTATGCCACAGCCACAGCAGCATCTGTGACCTACACCACTGCTCACAGCAACACTGGATCCTTAACCCACTGATCAAGGCTGGGGATCAAACACACAACCTCATGGATATTAGTTGGTTTCAGGTTCACTATCACTGAACCACAAGAAGAACTGCAAAGGATGAATATTCTTTTCCAAGTCATTGAAGAGTCTTTCAAGGATGCTCATACTCCCTTCTCCAGTGTATTTCTCAAGGGTTTGCTGAATGAAATTTTCTCTGAGTTTTCCAGAGAACATAGTTAAGTGGCGGATAAAAGTGTATTCCTGATAAATCCAGTGTAATGTGCCCCTGAACGTATTTTGCAAATCCACGCTTTAACTGGAACTTCATCCTCTTTCTCACATCATGATAGCACAAATAGAAGATGATAATATTGTTTGTAACACGGGGCTTCCAACCATTCCAAGTCTCACTGTCACTTCCATTCTGTGGTCTGAAAGGGCCAGTACCTTTGCATACCTTGATTCTAATAGGAACAGATTTGTGTTTTACACAAAAACAAAACCAAATAAGTCTGTAATCTCAAATCCATTCATCAAAAACCACCATAAGTCTATATTTTACCAATCAACAAAACAAATGATGACTCATTCTTACCACCTAGGTTAACCCAGAGTCTTGAGTAAGTACCTCTGTATTAACAACTTCACTCTCAGCTATGACTTGTTCCATCATCTTTTGTCAATTAAATTCAAAAGCAAATTTTTGTACGTATTTTTAGGTTCAGTGATTTAGTTACCAAAATCTCAGCTTTTCTCCTCTAGTGTGAGCATACTTTGTAGTTTGTCCCTCAGGAATGCTAGCCTCTGACTCCAGTTAGATGGAGGTAGATGACAGCAGTGGGAAATAAAGGAAGCCGCTATCTTCTTGCAAGGTTACTGACTTGCGTGTGGCCGTTACATGATCTTCTCTCAAGGTAGGACTAGCATCCTCAGACAGGTAAGGAAGGGCCAATTCTGTCACTAATGGGGGCTCAGGAGCATCTGGGAACATGCTGCTATTGTCTCAGTTCTTCTAGTTGTCACCATTCTTTCTATTGGGTTCCAATGTTTTTTATTCATTTTCCTTTTTTTAACATAAAGAAAAAGAAGAAGAAAACTATATAGGTGTAGAAGATGGAAACACCCTTCTACTTTTAGTTCCAGTACCTCTGAGGTAACTAGTGAGCTTCATTCATGGTAATTAAAAAAAAAAAAAAAAAAACTCTGGAGTTCCCACTGTGGCTCAGTGGTAATGAACCTGATTAGTATTCATGAGGACTTGGGTTTGATCCATTGCCCCACTCAGTGAGTTAAGGATCTGGCATTGCCAGGAGCTGTGGTGTAGATCGCAGACACAGCTTGGATCTGGTGTTGCTGTGGCTGTGGCATAGGCCTGCAGCTGCAACTCCAATTGGACCCCTAGGCTGTGTATTTTCCATATGCCATACATGCAGCCCTAAAAAAGAAAAACTTAAAAACAACAACAAGAACAAAAACTCCATTGTTTGTGACCCAGTAAGAAATTAAAACTCTCTGAGTTCAGTAATTTTCTCATATAACTTGCCCAGTGCAGGTAGGAGTACAAACACTCCCACCACAAGGTTACTGACTTAACCAATTTCAATCCACCAACAAGAGAGAGTAGAGAAGAAATATGCACCATAATTCCTGATTAACTGACATGAGGTGGATTCAGCTCATCACTGATTGATTCCCAAAACTATGCTATTCAACGGGCAAGATGGGAGAGAACTTGGAAGTATCAGAAAGGTGCTGCCAAAGCTGAAAAATTCCGAAAGTTACTATAACTTCCCTGAAACATGCCAGCAAAATGCATCCCAGCAACTTATCTCCTAAATAAGAACACTAGCTACAGATGAGTTGGGGAAATACAGTGTTAGCTCTTCAGCCTCTTCATTATAAGAAAATATGCCAGAAGTATTGTGGAGTTAACCAACATAAATTTTATATCACACCCACTAATAAGGGCTTAGATTGGTTTCCTTAGGTATTGTACAGTGAAGTAAAGAATTATGTTTTTAGATCTATGTGTGTAGATATATGAGTGTCTTAAAAAGTACCAAAGAATACACACTGAGTTGTTAACTCAGGTTATTGGTCTAGAAAGAGGATAAAGAAGGAGACAAGCAGGGAATTCATTTTTGTTGTTTTGTTGTTATTTATTTTTATTTTATTTTTTTGTCTTTTTGTCATTTTAGGGCCACACCTGCGGCATGTGGAGATTCCTAGGATAGGGGTTTAACAGGAGCTGTAGCTGCCGGCCTAAGCCAGAGCCATAGCAACGTGGGATCCGAGCCACGTCTGCAACCTATACCACAGCTCACGGCAACGCCGGATCCTTAACCCACCAAGCGTGGCCAGGTATCGAACCCGCAACCTCATGGTTCCCAGTTGGATTCGTTTCCACTGAGCCACAACAGGAACTCCTATTTATTTATTTTTAATAGCTGCACTTGTGTCATATAGAAGTAACTGAGCCAGGGGTCGAATTGGAGCTGCAGTTGCTGGCCTATGCCACGGCAACACTGGATCTGAGATACATCTGTGACTTACACATTAGCTTGTGGCAATGCCAGATCCTTAACTCACTGAGTGAGGCCAGGGATCGAACCTGTATCCTCAAAGATACTATGTCAGGTCTTTAACCCACTGAGCCACAGTGGGAACTCCTCCAGGGAACCTATTTTAAAAAGTAAAAAGCAGCAGTTCCCATGTTGTGGCTCAGAGGAAACAAACCTGGCTAGTATCCATGAGGATGTGGGTTCGATCTCTGGTCTCTCTCAGTGGGTTAAGGATCTGGCATTGCTGTGCGCTGTGGTGTAGTTTGCACCAGCTTGGATCCCACATTGCTGTGGCTGTTGCATAGGTTGGCAGCTGCAGCTCTAATTTAACCCCTGTCCTGGGAAATTCCATATGGGTGCAGCTCTAAAAAAAAGAAAACAACAACAACAACAACAACAAAAACCACCAAACAACCACAACATAAACTAAATGAATCAACATATTCATTATTATATATAATTATTTATGTGCAAAAGGAAGTAGAAAATATTGAATTACATCTCTGTCTACTAATTTGAGGATATTGATGAAAAAATGTGATAAGATAAAAAGCAGAATTCAATAACATTTGTAATATAATTTGATTCAAGAAAAAAAATCCACAAACAAACCTCCCACGGAAGTATATATGGCTTGGGTATGTCTGAACAAGTAAAAAGAAAGACATAGAAAAACATAAACCAAGCCCTTATTGTTAGTTGAATTATGTTTTATTTTTACTATAATAATATATTATTTTTTAATTAAAAATTAAAATATGGATAATTTGTAAGTCAAATGTTTCTCAGGAGATTCAGGCTCCAGGACTAGTTGAATCACATAAATGAAATAAAATGAAAATTAATAATACGTGACTATTTTGTCAATAGAGTTTCAGTAGCATATGTATTTTTACAGGAGTGAGTCTTATTTGAGCCACCAAATAGTATGAACAAACTATACATAATAAGGAGCAACTAGAACAAATCAAATCAAGAGAGTTTTGATTACGTAGTGAATGAACACTCTCAGGTTAAGGGAGGTCAATAGCTTCTATTTATGCATATGAAATATGTGCAGCAAGTGACACAATTGGAAAAGAACAAAAATCGTTTTGTAGGAAGGAACAGTGACAAGGGCAATCGTTTCTTTAACTTACTATTTTGCATTAACATTATAGCTTCATTCTATTCAATGTCACAAGTATTAATGGGAATATTTTATTCTGGACTAGTATGATCCTCCTGAGATTTCTGAATAGAGAAATAAGTAAAAATGCTTAAACTAAAATATATCAGATCCTCTATTCTATTATTTAGAGCAGATACAATTGTAACAAGGAAGCCCACTGTGTTCTTATCTGCCTTTCCTGGCATGGTTTAGACAAGACTTCAACTTCTTCACCAGTCTCACTTCTTTTTTTTTAAAGCTGTTTGAAGTTTAAAGCCTTAGACATGCTGTGGAAAGAGTACATTATACTTAATATACCTTCTCAACAGGAAAACTAGTATGTTCTTTGGATATGGCAGCTGTCCTCACCTCAATGGCATTCACTTAATGATTCCTATAATATCAATATCAGAATCAGAATGTCAAAGGCAAGCCTCTTTCATAAGATACATTTGGGATTCTTTAACTTTTAGAATAACAAGCCACACGGCCTTCTCTGGTTTGATTTAAAATCATTAAAAAAACATACATCCGTTATTTCATTTTATTATTATTTTTTCACACTTTTTTTTCCTTTCTTCTTTCTTTCTTTTTTTTTCTTTTTACATCCACAATAGCAGCATATAGAAATTCCCAGGCTAGGGGTCAAATCAGAGCTGCAGCTGCAGGCCTATACCACAGTCCAGGAACACCTCATCCAAGCTGCAACTCTGACCTATGCCACGGCTTGCAGCAATGCCAGATCCTTAATCCACTGAGTGAGGCCAGGGATCTAACCCTCATCCTCAGGGACACTGTTTCAGGTTCTTAGCCATCTAAGCCACAATGGGAATTCCTCACACTTTTTTTATGATGCCTGCCTATTAGGAGTTATGTTTGTGATACCTCAAACTTTTTGAGGTAAATATATAATAACCAAAAAAAAAAAAATTGACACATAACAATGATAAATAGAAGCAATACAACAGATTGTGTTTGAGAATAATAAAGACAGGCATATGTCTTACAAATGGTAGGAAAAATACATATACACATCATAGCTCATTATTTTTTAGCAAATAAGAGAAGTGACACAATCATAATAGAAAATAATTCTCCAGATATTTCAAGGCAGAAACCAACATGTCGTTTGTTCCAGCTCAGGGTACTTTGAGTTGGTAATCACATTTTTCAGGTGGGAAATAACTATTTAGGTATGTCGAACATGCTGTGAGGCAAATGTAGGTTATTAGACCTTTTTTTAAAATGTGGTTAAATTTTGAATTTTTCATCCTCTTCTAGTGTTTTGGAGTCTTGTCTGCTTAAAGTGTGTATTTTAAGATAGATGATAGATAGAGAGACAGATACATTTGGAGTCCTTTCTTCTTACCTAATTTGAATACTTAAATAGATTAGAGAGACAAAACTACAATTTGAGATTCTTTCACTCCCATATGTATTAGCAAATTAGCTATATGTAAATAAAAGACTCATGAAAGATGTATTAATAAAAATGAGATCAATTTAAACTAAGGAAGCACTTTTCTCTAAGAGAAGAAGTTGCCCCCAATATATGTGCTGATTTGTGAGTCTGGGGTAGGAGAGCTCTTTTTTGGGGGACCATACATGAATGTCTGAATTACCTTCTGTCAGGCGGAGTTCATGCCTTGGCAGAAGCGATGGCCCAAATAACCTCTACACCCAACCCCTGCATCAAATTGATTATAATTTCTATTCAAATGGTCACAATTCAAAATCTATTATTGTAAGCCCAATGGACTAAAAGTTATGTGGGAAATGAATGCATGACAGTCTACTGTACAGAGAAATGCAGAGTTAGCCACAAAGAAATAGACCTGAATCCTACCCTTAGGTCCTTAGTTTTTCCTTCACCAAAATTCTATGAGTTTAGGCAACTTTCTTAAGTATTCTGAGGCTTATTGTAACACACATACACACATACACATGCAATAAGCATACATATGTATGGATAAATTCTAGGTTATCCTTGGCAAAGTTGAGGTTTCATTGTTTGGAGGACGGGCAAGAAACACCAAATTCAGTAGAAGGAATGCATCAGTTAGCCAAGACAAACAACTGGAGTGATAAAAAAAAAAAAGTATACAAAAATAGGAAATAAGCATCAAATAATAGATCCAGGGCAACACCAGGACAAAGTAGTTTGATGTTGAGCCACCCTTTTGCTGAAGTGATATCTCCCCTATTATCTAGACAGGATTGTCACTGTTCTCAGAGAGCAAACCTGAGGGGTCAGGCGAAAACAAGGAAGGATGGGGAAGCCCACTCCTGAGGTGTGTGACTAGCTCAGCCCCTTTCTTTCTTTTTTTTTTGGTCTTTTTGCCTTTTATCTAGAGCCACACTCACGGCATGTGGAGGTTCCCAGGCTAGGGGTCTAACAGGAGCTGTAGCTGCCGGCCTTCGCCACAGCCACAGCAACGCAGGATCCGAGCCGCGTCTGCAACCTACACCACAGCTCACGGCAACGCCGGATCCTTAAGCCACTGAGCGAGGCCAGGGATCAAACCCGTAACCTCATGGTTCCTAGTCGGATTTGTTAACCACTGAGCCACGACGGGAACTCCTAGCTCAGCCCCTTTCTAAGTAAAGTACTTGCAACTCTATGAGTACATATTTGCCTTAATTAACTACATCTCAGTAATTGCAATACCTTTCTTCCTACTGCCCAATATTCAATCAGAAATGTTGGTGTAGTTTGAGATTCGAGTAGTCAAGAACTAGAAAAGCCAAAAAGGGAAAAATTGAATGACATCATTAATTTCCTAATTAAAATGTCAGGTATTTCTTTAGATGGTGACATCTTTTCTAGATAACAGGTGAGCATGATCAAATATCCTGATAACATGAAGGAACAAGGAATGAAAATATAAGTAAATTGGTTAAATTATTACTTCAAGAATAGTAAATTATATCTATATAATTACTGACAGTGATTACTAAATATGGGCAATGTGCTAAATACCGTGCTATGTGTATTACATGAAAAGCTTAACACTAACCACATATGTAAAGGTAATATTATTTTCCACAGTTTACAGATGCGAAGAGTGAGGCTTTGAGAGAGAAATCAGCAAATTTATAAAGGCAGACTGGTTCCAAAGGATTTCTTCAAGTATAAGTTCATGTTTTGAGTGGCTTTAAAAGTTTATAAACTCATACAAATGTATTTAGTAAATTCATAAAAAAACAGAAAAAATAAAACCTTAATATATTGCCCAAACCATACAGGAAATCCTGTTTTCATCACTAAAAGCAGGAGGAATGTCAGATATTAACTTGGTAACGGTTTTAAAAATCTTTAATAAATAATGCTGGCGCTCCCACTGTGTCTCAGTGGGTTAAGGACCCTATGTTGTTTCTGTGAAGATGCAGATTCTATCCATGGCCCCACTCAATGGGTTACAGATCTGGTGTTGCTGCAAGCTGAGGCCTAGGTCACAGATGCAGCTTGGATGAAGTGTTGCTGTGGCTGTGGCATAGGCCTTAGCTGCAGCTCCAATTTGACCCCTAGCCTGGGAACTTCCATATGCCACAGGTACAGTGATAAAAAGAAAAAAACAAAAAATAATGCTTATTTTGCTTTGCTTTCATTATTGTCCAAAATTTTATGTAGTCTATAGTCCTTCAATTCAAAACGCACATTTGACGAGATCCCACTGTGGTGCAGTGGGTTAATATTCTGACTGAAGCAGCTCAGGGTCACCGCAGAGGTGCAGGTTTGAGTCTCAGCCCGGTGCAATGGGTTAAGGACCTGACATTGCTGTAAATGGATTCACAAATTATTTTCTTTTCTTTTTTTTTTCTCTTAATGGATTTTATTTCAATTATAGGTGTACATAAATCATCACAAGTCAATATGACAGATTTTGTATCCCAAACCCCCAGTGCATCCCCCCAACCCCCCAGATTGTCTTATTTGAAAAACCAAGGTTTTCCAAAGTCTGTGAGTCATTGTCTATTCTGTAAGAAGGTTCATTGTGTCTTTTTAGTTTCCATATGTAAGCGGTAGCATTGGGTGTTGCTGTCTAATTGTCTGACTGGTTTCACTTCGCATGATAATTTCTAAGTCCATCCATGTTGCTATAAATGTTGGTAATTCGTTCCTTTTAATGGCTGAGTAACATTCCATTGCGTGTATGTACCATATCTTCCCTATCCACTCTTCTGTGGATGGGCATTTAGGTTGTTTCCATGACCTGGCTATTGAATAGAGTGCTGCAAAGAACACTGGAGTACAGGTGTCTTTTCGGGTCATGGTGTCTGCTGGATAGATGCCCAGGAGTGGGATTGCTGGATCAAATGGTAATTCTATTTTGAGTTTTCTGAGGAATCTCCATACTGTTTTCCACAGTGGCTGCACCAGTTTGCATTCCCACCAACAGTGTAATAGGGTTCCATTTTCTCCACACCCTCTCCAGCAC
>PVHT021183528.1:1548325-1570293 GCA_004024745.2 Catagonus wagneri
TGACAAAATCCAACACCCATTTCTGATAAAAACGCTTCAGAAAGTGGGCATAGGGGGAACCTACCTCAACATAATCAAGGCCATCTATGACAAACCCAGAGCTCACATCATTCTCAATGGTGAAAAGCTGAAAGAATTCCCACTGAGATCAGGAACAAGACAGGGATGTCCACTCTCACCACTACTATTCAACATAGTTTTTGAAGTCCTGGCTACAGCAATCAGAGAAGAAAAAGAAATAAAAAGAATCCTAATTGGGAAAGAAGTAAAACTATCACTTTTTGCAGATGACATGATACTATACCTAGAGAACCCCAAAGACTACCAGAAAACTGATAGAGCTCATCAATGAATTTGGCAAATTTGCAGGATACAAAATTAACACACAGAAATCAACTGCATTTCTATATACTAACAATGAAAGATCAGAAAGAGAAATTAGAAAAGCAATCCCGTTTACCATCGCATCAAAAAGAATCAAATACTTAGGAATAAACCTGCCTAAAGAGACAAAAGACCTGTACTCTGAAAATTATAAGGCACTGATGAAAGAAATCACAGATGACTTAAACAGGTGGAAAGACATACCATGCTCTTGGATTGGAAGAGTCAATATTATCAAAATGACTATACTACCCAAGGCAATCTACACATTCAGCACAATCCCTATCAAATTACAAATGGCATTTTTCAAAGAACTAGAACAAAATTAGTTTAAAAGTTTGTCTGGAAACACAAAATACCCAGAATAGCCAAAGACATCCTGAAAAAGAAAAATGGAGCTGGAGGAATTAGGCTTCCTGACTTCAGACTCTACTACAAAGCTACAGTCATCAAAACCATATGGTACTGGCACAAAGACAGAAATATAGATCAGTGGAACAGGATAGAAAGCCCAGAATAAATCCAAGCATCTATACTCAACTAATCTATGATAAAGGAGGCAAGAATATACATTGGACAAAAGACAGCCTCTTCAATAAGTGGTGCTGGGAAAACTGGACAGCTACATGTAAAACAATGAAACTAGAACACTTCCTAACACCACGCACAAAAATAAACTCAAAATGGATTAAAGATCTAGATATAAGACCTGATACTATAAAACTCTTAGAGGAAAACATAGGCCAAACACTCTCTGACATAAATGATAGCAACATCTTCTCAGATCCATGTGTCAGAGTAAGGACAATAAAAACAGAAATAAACAAATGGGACTTAATGAAACTTCAAAGTTTCTGCACAGCTAAGGAAACTCTAAACAAAA
Source organism: Catagonus wagneri (assembly GCA_004024745.2). Taxonomy (NCBI): domain Eukaryota; kingdom Metazoa; phylum Chordata; class Mammalia; order Artiodactyla; family Tayassuidae; genus Catagonus; species Catagonus wagneri. The sequence goes on from PVHT021183528.1 coordinate 1,549,593, forward strand.
TGAAAAGACACCCCACAGAATGGGAGAAAATATTTGCAAATGATTCATCTGACAAGGGATTAATCTCCAAAATTTACAAACAGCTCCTACAGCTCAACACCAAAGAAACAAACAACCCCATCCAAAAATGGGCAGAGGATCCAGGCAGACAGTTCTCCAAAGAAGACATGCAGATCGCAAATAAACACATGAAAAGATGTTCAACATCACTCCTCATTAGAGAAATGCAAATCAAAACCACTATGAGGTACCACCTTACACCAGCCAGAATGGCCATCATCAGAAAGTCTATAAACAGTAAGTGCTGGAGAGGGTGTGGAGAAAAAGGAACCCTATTACACTGTTGGGGGGAATGCAAACTGGTGCAGCCACTGTGGAAAACAGTATGGAGATTCCTCAGAAAACTCAAAATAGAATTACCATTTGATCCAGCAATCCCACTGCTGGGCATCTATCCGGCAGAAACCATGACTCGAAAAGACACCTGTACTCCAGTGTTCATTGCAGCACTCTATGCAATAGCCAGACCATGGAAACAACCTAAATGCCCATCGACAGAAGAGTGGATAGGGAAGATATGGTACATACACACAACGGAATGTTACTCAGCCATTAAAAGGAATGAATTACCAACATTTATAGCAACATGGATGGACTTACTTAGAAATTATCATGCGAAGTGAAACCAGTCAGACAATTAGACAGCAACACCCAATGCTACCGCTTACGTGTGGAAATTAAAAATACACAATGAACCTTTTTACAGAACAGACAATGACTCACAGACTTTGGAAAACCTTGGTTTTTCAAATAAGACAATCTGGGGAGTGGGGGGATGCACTGGAGGTTTGGGATACAAAATCTGTAAAATTGACTTGTGATGATTTATGTACACCTATAATTGAAATAAAATCCATTAAGAAAAAGTAAATAAATAAAAAATAAAGTTAGTTAGATCATCACCTGCTTTCTCACATTCACTTCAGTGTTGTTATGTGACTCCTTGTTAATGTATTTAAATATATTTGTCACAGTCTGCATTTGATCTATTGTCCTATGTCTGAGTTTGTTCTTATTGTTATTTTATTTGAAGATATTAAATTATTCTGTGATATACAGATCTATGGATTTTGACAAATGAATGGAATTCTGTACCATCAGCTAAGTTGCTTTGACAACAGCTCCATCATAAAGTCTGTCTTTATGACATACATCTCTATCCCCTACTCCTGTTTTTCAGTATTTTAAAGATACTGGCTCACTGTTTCCTTGTTGTATTATGTATCATGAGAAATATTCCATCTTCTTTACCTTAATTCCTCTGTATACATATCTCTTTTTTACTCTGATTGAAGATTTTCTTTTCATCATTAGTTTTGAGCAATTTGATTATGACATGCCTTGGTATCGTTTTGTTCATTTTTCTTGTGCTTTGGGTTTTTTGAGGTTCTTGGATATACATGTTTATAATTTGCATTATGTCTGGAAATATACTGACCATTATTTAGTTTTCTGCCAATCCTGCCTCACTGAAATCCTGTAGTTATATATATATATATACACAGAGAATAGTCTGCTTAAAGTTGACTTACAAGTTACTAATGTTCATTTCACTTAAATTTTTTCTCTCTGTATTTTATTTTGAAGTTTCTATTGTTATAACCTATCATTAATACCTTTATCTATAATATCTGATAAGGCATCTATCCTATTAAGAATTTTTGTCTCATATTATAATTTTCATATTTAGAAGTCTGATTTTTATCTTTTAAAAATATCATGTCTCTACTTTTCATTATAATTTTAATAATTTTTTCATGACTTTTCCTGATAATTCAGACATCTTTGTCAGTTCTGGGTCTTGAATGATTTTCTTCTCCTTTGGGATCTCTTTTTCTGCCTTTTTACATGCCTGGTAATCTTTGACAGATTCCTGACATTATGTATGTATTTTACTTTGTTCCATGCTGGTTAATTTTTATCCCTAAAATGCTTCCTGAGCTTGGTTTTAAGGTATTGTTATTTGGAAATTATCTGTTCTTTTGGACCTTGTTTTTATGATTGGTTCGATAGCTCTAAAGCAGTGTTCAGTCTAGGGTTTCTTATTCCCACCTCCTGAATCAAGACCTTTCTGGATACTCAGTTCAGTATTCCATAAATTCAACCATTTGTCCATTTTATCTAATAGGAAGACACTGTTCACAGCCTTGCTTGAACATCAGGTACTAGCCTCCTATTTTTAAATTATTACATGGTGATTTCCCTGATCTCAAGTGTGTATGAGGTCCCTCTCCTCATATGCGTATGCTGGTTAGTAATTTGCTAAACACCCTAGATGGACCCTCTGCAAGTCTCCTGGACTTTTTTGCTATAATACTCTCTCCTCTCTATTAGTCTATCCTGTGATCATGGCTTCCTTAGTCTCTCCTGACCTTTAGCTCTTTCCCCTCAACTTAGGGAAGGTGCTAGGATACACTTTAGTTTCCAGTGCCTATGATGTGGCCCAGAAAAGCCACAAAGCAAAGCAAGCAAACTTTGAAAGCTCACTTTCAAAGCAGTAAGTTGGGCAGTAGTAAGGCTCACTATACTTGTTCCCATCCCTCTTTTCTTCCTTGCTTGTTGTCCAGTGGTCTGAAAACCATTATTTCATTTCTTTTTCTGCATTATTTTCCTGTTTTATTGTTCTTGTTGTTTCAGGCAGAGTAAACCCAGTCCCTGTTACTACATCTTGGTCAAAAGAAGAATGTTCTGGTCAGGACTGGTGATAAAAAACAAACGAAGGACTCCATTTTTAGGTGTGGGCAGAGTGTTCTTAAATTTAATAGCTTACTATTTGGGTCATTCATCATCTCCTGAGGTGAAATTCTAAGCTACCTCTTATTTTTTTTTTTTTTTGCATAATACTTACAAAAAGTCATGGTTGCTGCAGGAGATTGACCTCTTGGAGGAACAAAGTTCTTGCGAGGCATTAACCATATCCCCAGTTCGACACAGGTTTAATGGCTAAGCCCTAAAGGATTAAGAATAGAAAAGCTTGGAAATTCTATTACTACTTTCATCATTTTTTTTAATGTGGAGGGCTCTCTATCAGAATAGCACTGTTTAAAATTCTCCCCAGCTCTGTCTCCTTCTCAAGACACATGGGGTCATTATTTGATTGATGAGTTTTTGTGCCAGAACTCAAACCACTTTTGTCCTTTTCTTTTCATGTTAGCTCATCTTTGGAGCATACTCATATGCTTGCACCCTCCATGATGTAAGCTTTACAAGGATGCTCTCTCTGCTCTTATAATTTCCCTGAGTTTTCACTACACTGTATAGAATGCGAATCCCAGAAACAAATCTTTTTAAAGGAAAACCAACTAACAAACCCACTTCTCTACCTAATTCTTTACCTGTATATTGCCTTATTTCTTTTATCTTTTTCCTCAACACACTTTAACAATTTGTATAAATAGAGAAACAATGCTCTGGGCAGCAAGGTCTGAGAACAAGGAAATTGGGTAAAAAGAGCAACAGAAGGAGAACTTAACTCAGTCTTTACTGTCCCTTGGCTTCTCCAGTGTCTACTGCTAGAAGATTTCAAAATCTTCCAAGTCTGTAAGGCATAGAGAATAGAAGCAGTCCACATACAGAGTTAACCAAATTCTAGCCATATTCACATTGACAAAATTAATTCTAATGCCTGTTCTGAGAGTTTTTTGGTCTTATTTCAGAGAGCCTGTGGACATTTAATGAATACAGTCATTTTTTTTACAACAGGCAATAAAGAATTCCTACATCCATTAATGGTTACCAAAAGCGTACTCCGAAATTTGAGGTAAAGATACAGATGCAGCCAACATTTGGAAATCCAAACAGAGAGGGAGGGTGATCAGAGAGGTGTTTCTAGGACATTGTACTCACATTAGGAGATAAAAATTTAGCTACTGGCAAGCATAAGGAAGTGGCGAATAAGTGACAGTGGTGTTCACCAAAACTTTCATTTCTTCCCTTACCTCTGTTAGCCTCCCTGGCAATTAGACTGAGGTCTGGCCAATAGCTGGTTATAGCTGGTTCTAGGCAATGACCCATGAGGAGAAGTGGTTTGACACTTCCTGGTTCAGGCATGGAAAAATCTGTGGGTTTGTCTCCAGGTTTATCTTTAAACATGTACATGATGGAGATAGCTCTTTATTCTGTAATCACCTGTCTACAAGGTGGTGGTGCTGCTGTTGCTAATTCCCTGGGGATCTAAGTGCTCTGTGGACCTATGCATCACTAAACCCATGTGGAACTCATAGCATGTGGTTGAACAAATTCTGGCAGTGTTAAGCCATTGATATTTTGGATTTGTTTCTTATCACAGCATAAATACAACCATATCGACTAAAACAGGCCCCAAATCTAGAGAGACAGAGGGTACAAAACAGGTCAATAGCAAGAGGTACACTTTGGAAATATCAAGGATAAGCTAGTAAAACTTGTGAAACAGATCAGAATTGAACTTAATGTTTTATCCTAGAATTCTAGATGTGAGTTTTGTATAAATTTCTTGTTTATACTCAATATCACTTAATCAAATTATCAAATTAAGGTTCAAGGGACACAAAACTGTGGAGGGCAGGAATATTATATGAACTGAATTCTCAGTAAAATCTAGTCAAGATGAATACTGTGCTAGAATAACTTATAATATTATATTAATAATCAGAAATATGTTTTAGAATGTGTGATTGAAAAACAAGGGAACTAAGTTTTACGATGAATTTTGCAATAAGTTTGTTTTGCTGAAAGGTTAGTGTGCATAACCTTCTCGAAAATTAAGATTAAATATTGCATCTCTTGTAACTCATTTAAGTTAACCTTCTAAACAATTCATGAATATCTCCTTCTTGAAGAAATACCTGCAATGCTTCCAACACCAACTGTCCTAGAAAACCAGGGTTTCTGCACTATTTTCACTTGCTTTTTTAACCTGTAGGGCCAAAGGACTCTAACTTTGTCAGGTTTTTTGAGAAAAAAAAGAGCTGAATACTGGAATCTTAATGAGCTAGCTTTCATTAAAAGTATCTTAGAACAATTACAGTTCTATAACCTTTAAGCTATATTTTAAATTCTCTTTCAGATTTGTTTATTATAAAATTAACCATAAATCAGTAGAAGAATCGTGCTGTGGGTAAATTGAACTCTTTGTAATAACGAATCTCACAAAGTAGAAAATACTAAGGCATTATTTCACATCTCTTAATTACCTTAAATAATACAGTAGTTATCACATAGGATGGGAAATTACCCTGAGATTAAAAGAGCCAAAAGAGAAAAAAAAATTCTGAATACCTGTTTCCTATTACTGTAAAGCACTAAAGAAAAAATAAGGACTCCAATATTGAATTCTTCATCCTCACCTTCGTGTGGGTCTCCCCTCCCTTCCTAACTTCTGCTAAATAGTGATCTAAAAGAATCTTACTTGAGTTCAGGGAATTAAGTTCAGGGAACTGGTCCACCCTACAGCTTCTAAGTTTCCTTCTTCCCACTCTGGTTCACTGACAGAAAATCTATGGCTTCTGTTAATATTAAAGCAATACTGTATGTGAGAGAGCTGCTATACGCTTAAATGTGGAGGAGGTAGACACCCAGGGTCAGAGATATACACCAAGGGCACCAGTGTTCATTGTGGAGGTTTTGAAAGGGCAATGGTAATAGGAGCCTTCCATACTACAGTGCTCCCCACTGACAGTCTAACCAGGAGGACTGGCAAAACTACCAAATACCCACCCCAGATACTAATCATTCTGTGCAATTGTAGATAATTACTTAAGTCATCCTATAAGTATTTTTTCTACATATTACTACTGGGAAATCCTTGCCATGCCACACAGTACATACTTATTGAACAAAGTGAGCAAATAGTCTGTGTGATAGACACTAATAACATAACTAAATTACTTCCCTTTATTCTTGATTCATTCTTTAGTTTCAAAAAAATTTGAAAAGATATTTTACTTCTTGAAGATTATATTCAATTTCAGTAAAAGTTTCCATGTAACCTAAAATTTGTGTCTATCAAACAAAAATATACATTTTATGGTGTGTATTCTTTAAAATTTTAAATGCAGGTAAAATCTCAAGTTATTTATATATATATATATATATATATATATGATTTTTATTCTTTATTATTACTGGTTTACACTTACCTGTCAATTTTCTACTGTACAAGCACAGTGACCCAGTTACACATACACATATAGATTCTTTCTTTTCACATTATCATGCTCCATCGTAAGTGACTAGACTTAGTTTCCAGTGCTACACAGCAGGATCTCATTGCTTAACCATTCCAAAGGCAATAGTCTGCAACTATTAACCCAAGTTCCCAATCCATCCCACTCCCTCTCCCTCCTCCTTGGCAACCACAAGTCTATTCTCCAACTCCATGATTTGCTTTTCTGTGGAAAGGTTCTTCTGTGCCAAATATTAGATTCCAGATATAAGTGATACCATATGGTGTTTGTCTCTTTCTGACTTACATTTGCTATGAGAGTCTCTAATTCCATCCATATTGCTGCAAATGGCATTATTTTGTTCTTTTTCATGGCTGAGTAGTATTCTGCTGTGTATATATACCACTGCTTCCTAATCCAATCATCTGTAGATGGACATCTGTGTTGATTCCAAGTCTTGGCTATTGTGAAGAGTGCTGCAATTAACATGCAGGTGGATGTGTCTTTTTCAAGGAAACTTTTGTCCAGATATATGCCCAAGAGTGGGATTGCTGAGTTATATGGTAGTTCTAGGTATAGATTTCTATGATAACTCCATACTGTTTTCCATAGGGGTTGTAACAGCTTACATTCCCACCAACAGGGCAGAAGGGTTCCCTTTTCACCACATCCCCTCCAGCAATTGCTATTTGTGGACTTATTAATGATGGCCTTTCTAAGTGGTGTGAGGTGGTATCTCGTGGTAGTTTTGATTTGCATTTCTCTAATAATCGGCATTTTTCCATGTGCTTGTTGGCCATCTGTACATCTTCTATGGAAAAATATATATTCAGGTCTTTGGCCCATTTTTCCATTGGGTTATGAGCTTTTTTTGCTGTTGAGTTGTATGAGTTGTTTCTATATTTTAGAGAGTAAGCCCTTGTCAGTTGCATCATTTGAAATTGTTTTCTCCCACTCTGTAAGTTGTTTTTTTGTTTTCTTTTTGGTTTCCTTTGCTGGGCAAAGATTGTCATTTGGTTAGGTCCCATTGGTTTATTTTTGTTTTAATTTCTGTTGCTTTGGGAGACTAACCTGAGAAAACATTTAAGGTTGAGGTCAGAGAATGTTTTGCCTATGTTCTCTTCTAGGGGTTTGAAGGTGTTTTTTCTTATGTTTAAGACTTTAAGCCATTTTGAGTTTATTTTTGTGCAAGGCATGAGGTTGTGTTCCAGTTTCATTGATTTATATGCAGCTGTCCAGTTTTCCCAACAACACTTGCTGAAATGGCTGTTTTTTTCCCATTTTATATTCTTGCCTCCTTTGTCAAAGATTAATTGACTGTAGGTGTCTGGGTTTTTTTCTGGATTCTCTATTCTGTTCCATTGGTCTCTTTTGGTACCAGTACCATACTGTCTTGATTACTATGGCTTTGTAGTATTGTCTGAAGTCTGGGAGAGTTCTGCCACCTGCTTGGTTTTTGTTCCTTGGGATTGCTTTGACAATTCTGGGCCTTTTGTGGTTCCATATAAATGTCTGGATTGTTTTTTCTAGTTCTGGGAAGAATGTCATGAGTCGGGAGTTCCCTTTGTGGCTCAATGGTTAACGAATCTGAATAAGAACCATGAGGTTGCGGGTTTGATCCCTGGCCTTGCTCAGTGGGTTAAGGATCCGGCGTTGCCGTCAGCTGTGGTGATGGTTGCAGACACGGCTCAGATCCCGCATTGCTGTGGCTGTGGCGAAGGCCAGCATCTACAGCTCCTGTTAGACCCCTAGCCTGGGAACCTCCATATGCCACGGGTGCGGCTCTACATAAAATGCAGAAAGACAAAAAAAAGAAAAGAATGTCATGAGTCATTTGATAGGGATTTCTTTGAATCTGTGGATTGCTCTGGGTAGTATGCCACTTTTATAATATTAATTTTTTCCAACCCATGAACATAGAATATTTTTCCATTTCTTTTGCATCATCTTTAATTTCCTTGACTAATGTTTTATAGTTCTCAGCATATAAGTCTTTCACCTCTTTGGTCAGGTTTATTCCCAGGTATTTGAAGTTTTTGGTAACAATTTTAAAAGGTATTTTAGTTTTGTGTTCCTTTTCTAAGATTTCAGTGTTGGAATATAGTAATGCGATTGATCTCTGAATGTTACTATTATATCCTGCTACTTTGCTGAATTTGTTGATCAGTTCAAGTAGTTTTGGGGTTGAGTCCTTCAGGTTTTCTATATATAGTATCATATCATCTGCATTCAGTGACAGTTTTACCTCTTCTCTTCCTATTTGGATGCCTTTTATTTCTTTTGGTTGTCTGATTGCTGTGTCTAGGACTTCCGATACTATGTTGAATAACAGTGGTGAGAGTGGGCATCCTTGTCTTGCTCCAGATTTTATTGGGAAGGCTTTCAGCTTTTCTGCATTGAGTATTATATTTGCTGTGGGTTTGTCGTAAATGGCTTTGATTATGTTCAGGTATGTTCCCTCTATATTCACTTTGGTAAGAGTTTTTATCTTAAATCGATGTTGGACTTGTCGAATGCTTTTTCTGCATCTATTGAGATGATCATGTGGTTTTTGACTTTTCTTTTGTTAATGTGGTGTATGATGTTGATTGATTTGTATATGTTGTACCATCCTTGTGAACCTGGAATGAATCCCACTTGGTCGTGGTATATGACCCTTTTTATTTGTTGTTGGATTCTGTTGGCTAAAATTTTGTTGAGAATTTTTGTGTCTATATTCATGAAAGATATTGGCCTATAGTTTTCTTTTTTAGTGTTACCTATGTCTTTTTTTGGAATTATGGTGATGTTGGCCTCCTGGAATATCTTTGGAAGTGTTACTTCTTCTTCAACCTCTTGAAAAGGAGGATGGGTATGAATTCCTCTTTGTATGTTTGGTAGAATTCACCTGTGAAGCCATCTGGTCCTGGACTTTTATTTGCAGGGAGGATTTCTATGACATATTCAATTTCGTTTCTACTGATTGGTCTGTTCAGTTGATCTAAAGGGTGGAATTGAAGTAAGCTCAATTTCTTTGTTTTAAAAAACACATTGTGGCACAGTAGAAATGGATCCAACTAGTATCCATGAAGATGTGTGTTCAATCCCTGGCCTCACTCAGGGGATCAGAGATCCAGCATTGCCTTGACTTATAGTGTAGGTTGCAGATGGGCTCAGATGCTGTGTTGCTGTGGCAGTGGCATAGGCCAGTAGCTGTAGCTCTGATTCAAACACTAACCTGTGAACTTCCATAAGCTGCGGGTGCAGCCATAAAAATCAAATTAAATTAAATTAAATTAACTGTACTGCCATTTTTTTTTTAAACTCCAATACTACTGATGAATTCAGTGAATGGTAGTACTACAGGAGTTGAGGCTATAAACTGTGTCAGAATTAAGACAGAGTAATTCCCAATCATCAGGGATGTGTTCCGGAAATGACCATAGGTAGCTGAATCTGCATGCCAGGAATTTAAATATTTATACCTAACAGTTCTCCATATTAACTATCACATTGAATAAAATGTTTCTTAATGGGTAACAAGTGAAAGTAAGTATAAAAATAAAACATAAAGCAATAACAAATACATGGATAATAAAATTGTTTTAAGAGCTTCAAAAACTTATGTGACTTCAAAAACTTACTTATGTGACACTAACTCCAACAACTCTCTTTATAATTTGAATAAAAATGATTTTTTTTTTCAGCGAGGAGTATTTTCTCATACATGATGTTTAGAAATTCCAGTGAATGGGTCATAATAAACAGCAGAGTGGCTAGTAGTTGATTTGAACATTTTAAAATTCTCTGCAGACAAGGAACATCCTTTTCAATTGCACCAAGATACATTCATTCAACTGCCTTGTCCTTGGCACAAAATTGACTCTTTTAAAGTGAGAAAAAAGATGCAATGTTGTTATTGGCTTTACAATAATGAAACTTTTGAAAATGGAAGAAATACCAGTGAAATAAGCACTTTTATACTGAAACTCAAGAGCAGTAAATATAAGTACCAATGGCTCTTTGAATTCTGAAGCTCCATATATTGCATTTTTTTTCAGCCAATTTGCTGTAATGTAACTGGGAATATTGGACAATTGAATTATCCATGCACGAGTGCCTCATTTGGTTTTGCTGGTTGTAGAATCTGGGAAGGTGTCCAGCTGATGAGCCATGGGGGATGAAATCTAGCCTATGCTCTGCTTGCCAAGCTGTGAGCTCAGGCATATGACTGCATCTGCCCAGAGGAAGTGGCACATAAAGATATCTATTTTCTTAAGGTCCATCCCATGGAGCTGCATTTACCCAGAGGGTGTACCATTTCTGCACTGTATAAACATTCCCTTTAGACCACTGAACTATTTGTAACTAAAAGAGTTTAGTTTAAACTCCACTTTCTCCAGATCAATCTCTTAGATGGAAAATCACCCAGTATTTTGTTAAAAATTCCTTCAACTTTTTGCTTCCTGTCTCAGTCACATACATAGATAAAAATCAAATAATATAGGTTTCTTCCCCATCCTACCAATTCTGGAACACCACTTTTAAATCACTATTTTTGACACTTCTAGTGAATAACTTCATATCAGTATTTCTTTACACTTTCACATTACACATTATATGATAGATGAGAATGTCCTTTCTAAAGCATTAAAATTTTGATAGTTATTTTTGTTCAGTTCTTTATTTGCCTCTTGAGTATCTAAACTTCTCTCTATTGAGAGACATCTATCTGTCTTAAAGAATATAAGTATTTGTTGCAGGAAAAAAAGGGGTGGGGCAATGAGAAAGAATAAGGTTATAATCAGCTTCTTATCTGCCAAATAGGATTATCCAAAAAGAGTATCATCTTGAGTTCCATGCAATTGTCTTTCAAAAATTTCTAAATTGATTTAAGCTCTTCCTTCTCCCACCCTTGCATTTTTCTTCAGCATGTTAATATAGACTTCTCCAAATGTATAGAAAAAATATGCCTGCTTATCATAGTGGCTCAACAATAAAGGCAAAGGCAGGAAGAAGGAGAGAATGAAATCTGGGAAATCTCCCCATTGGTTTCTGGGTGTTAGTGGAAGGGGAACAGTGAAAGAAGGTAGGGAAAGTAAGGCTTTACTGCAAAGGAATTACATTAGAAATGCAGTGGAGAAAATAACACAGAATGGACTTTTATCCTTGGCTCCATTAGTAAAGAGAATGACTTCCCCAAGATACTGACATCCTAATTCTTGGAACCTGTGAAGATGTTACCTTACTTTGCTGATGTGATTAAATTAAAGATTTTGAGATGGAGAATGTATCCTGGATTACCTCTGGGGACCCAAGGTAGTTACAAGGGTCCTTATAAGTAGATGCAGAAAGAAGAGAGCAAGGAAGGTGAACATGTTATTTTGCTGGTTTTGAAAATGCAAGAAGGAGCCAAGAGCTAAATAATGCAGGTGGCCCCATGCCTGAAGAAATGGTAAAACAGATTCTCCTGAGAGTCTCCACAACAAATGCAAACCTGCTGAATCCCTCATTTTAGTAAAGTGAAACCTATTTCAGACATCTGACCTCTAGAATTGTAAGATAATGACCTTGTGTTGTTTTAAACCACCAAGTGTGTAGTAATGTGTTACAGTAGCAATAAGATAACAATACACTTCCTTTAGAACACTAGCAGAGACTGCAGGGCCACCCTCCCTCCACATCACTGTAGCACTGCAGCATCTTATTCAGATAAATGGAGTCTGAAATCAGGCTTTCCAAACACTTTGCATTTCATTTGAGGCAAAGATGCTAAATAGATAAGGAATGATCTGCCATGAGGGCTCTCGGATGAGATACACCTCATCAGAGCCTAGGCAAGATGTGCCAGATTAACTAGAAGGATGAATAATGTGGCTGATGTCACAGGCTTCAGCCAAAGCGATCCAAAGTGGGGCCATATCAACCAGGAAGAGTTATCCAACTCTGAAAAACTGAGAAAAAAAATGCAGACTCTACACTTCAGCAGCTATAGAATCAGAACAGCAATCAAACTAGATGGGAGCTCAGGAATAAAAAAGAAGTATAGTTTGAAACATACAGATATATGTTTCCATACATAGGAGTTATGATTCAGATGTGCTATGATAAAAGTACAGGTACTTCAATTAAATTCCATCTCTTTCTATTCATACATCCCCTAATAATTATACTGGCATTCATATTCTCTCTTCTAATTACCTCTGCTTCTTCAAATAACTTGTAGCATTTCATGTTCTATAAGCCACAGACACTATCTTTTGCTCTACTATCTTTAGATAAGAACATCAACATCTTTCTTATTCTCTTCACTTCACCTCCTAAAATCTTTACTCTCATGTCTTCTTCTAGCAGAGTTTTCTAGATTTGATTCTAGAAAATAAAATAACATGGGAGTTCCTGTTGTGGCTCAGGAGGTTAAAAATCTGACTAGTATCCATGAGCGTGTGGGTTTGATCCCTGGCCTTGCTCTGTGGGTTAAAGGATCTGGTGTTGCTGTGAGCTGTGGTGTAGGTCACAGACATGGCCCGGATCTTGTGTTGCTACAACCGTGGTCTAGGCCAGCAGATGCAGCTACAATTCAGCCCGTATTGTGGAAACTTCCACATGCCACAATTATGGCTATAAAAAATAAAACAGAACAAACAAAATAAAACTAATAACATTATACAGATAATTTTGAACATATAAGATTTGTTTAATACAGTGTAAACTTAAAATATAATTACATTGCATTTTAATGTGACCCTAATTCTGAACTTTCATATTATCCAACAGATAATATACAGAGCATCAAGTTCAAGTGAATGTCCATTTTCACCATCTATCAATTGCCTTCATCATCATTTGAAACTGTTCAAAATTCTCATCCTGCTACTTCTTTTCAAGGTCTGCATTCATATGAGGTTTTAGGACTTCTCTTTCTTTATTCCAGGTTAGGTCCAAAGTTCATTTTCACATCTTTCTTTTTGGTTTAATGTCATGTTTTGTTGGAAATAAATTCTCCACTGAATTTCTTAGTAAAAATGCATATAGGGTAATAGTGAATTCACCCAACTGAAAATGTCTTTATTATTTCTTTCATTTTAATTGTTTCACTTGTGCCAGAAATCTAGATAGAAAAGAATTTTCTTAAATTTTCTTACTGAAAGTTAAAAACATTAATCCATTATCCTTTCAGGTCCAATGCTATTGACAGGGTATCTGATACTATTCTTTTTTCAGTTCACTTTTACTTAAATTTTTATTGGTTTGTTATTATTTTAGCTTACTTATTTTTAGTACTTTTAATATTTTAATAGATACTTTTAGGTGTTTCCTTAAATTTTTCCCCATTTTTTTCTGTTGATCCAATTTCACAAAGTGCACATTTATTGCACAAGGCTTTAAGCTGACCTAATTTGAAGACTGATTTCCCTCAGACTCAGGAATTTCTCTTTCTGTAATCTCTTTGACAATTTTATCTTATTTTTTCTGCCTCCTTTCAAGAATTTTGATTAATCTGATACTTTACCTCCTAAATTGATTCCTTGTATCTCTTTTTTCTGTTCCATCTATTTTTTTTTCTACTTAACTTAGGTTTCCTCAACCTCATGCTCCAAGTTTCTATTATTTATGACCTTATTTGTCAAATATATTACATAAAATAAGAACAGTTTACAAATCATAAGTGTTTAGCTTGATGAATTTTCACAAAATAACTACACCTGTGCAACTATCACACTGGTGAAGAAATAGACTCTATCTTCCAACTCTGAAGTCCTGGTTGTGTCCCCTCCCAATCACTAACCTTTCATATGTAAACAGCATTGTGATTTTAACAGCAAATATCATTTAGATCTGGGTCATAAATTAATCACTTTGAGTCTTAAAATATGTATTCTTTCCTGTCTGGTTTATTTTACTCAACATAAATTAACACATTTTATTTTTAGCTGTAGTTTATTAATTTTCTGATAATAAACTACTTTGCTTAATACTGTAATCAACATGTGCACATGAAGAATGTACCCAAGGCCAAGGAAAGCGTCATTCAAAAAACCTGAGGGAATTTTTGCAAACAGGACTACAAATACTGCCTGTCACTTCTATACACTGCCAAGCATGTGACAGGCACTCCATACATATCAACTGAAAGAGTAGCAAATTTTATGTCAACAACACTGGAAAGTTAAAATGAGCTATTTTTAGGACACATTAAATAAGAGCAAATGCAATTCAAATGAAATAGGTTACTGTGAATATATAACCATCAGTGAAACCATAGTTATAGACAGAAGTCAAATTCCCTTAACACAAACCATCTGCTAGAATATGAGAAAGAAGAATTTTCTTCATCAGCGGTGGAAGGTAAATTGGAATCTCTACTTTGAAGAATAACTTGATATTGTTTAATAGACTTGAAATTTACACAGCCAAGGACTGAGGGATACTGATCTTAGGTATAAATCTTACAGTAACTCTGGGTCCTCTAGGATGTGTCATCAGCAGGACAGAAATACAATTTAGGTTGATGGGAATTATTCTAATACAGCAAAAGGAGAACAATTCAAAGTCCAGTTTACGTAAGTAGTTTAAAATTATGATTCAATCAAATAAAATAATATACAGAAGCCATTTTTGTAATATGTATTCACATATTATAAATGGATAATATTCACATATTATAAGTGGATAATTCTTGAAAATCTGTTAAATGAAAAAGGTGAAAGGAACTTCCACAAATTCACAGTACAATGGCATTTAAGTCTTTTAAATAAATATACAATAATATATATCATAGATTCATCTATATGAAGTAAAATTTATAAAAAGGACTAAAAAAATACATAGTAAATATATGGTAGTGAGCTTCTCTATGTAAAAAGGAAGGTAAATGCCTTGGGGAGGAGGGCAGGTAAAAATTAAGTCTTCAACTTTATCAGTAATGTTTTATTTATGTCACACAAAAGCAATTAGAGAAATAATTAAACAAATAAAACTGGCAACGGTTATTGTTTTTTAATTATGTTTGGGTTCATAGATATTTGCTGTTTCATATTTGTCTATTTTTCTGAATTTAATCTATTAACCTAAAGTTTATAATTTAAAATATGAAAAAATAAAAATATATAATATTCAACAATACTCTTTATATTTGTATTATTTTATTATATATTTTTTTAATAATCTTAACCATATAGGACCAACCTTAATATGTAAGAATAAGACAATTGTTTGAATTATGGTATAGTCATGCAAAGATAAATAGCTTTTAAATGATATTACAAGGAGTCACCTTACAACAATGAAAGATCTTCACAACATCATCATATAGCTGGCCACCCCTCCAAAACTTAACTAGCATCAAGAGCACTGAGAATTTTTTTTTTTTACTCTTGTTAATGTTGTTTACAGCTATTCTGAAAAAATATGTGTAGAAAGCAGGCAATGGAAGATAGTAGTTATTGGAAGATTGAGTCAAAAATAAAAGTTATACGTTATTTCCCCATCTTCCAGGGGCTGAAAATCTCTCCTTGACTTTGTAACAACAGTGTCCTTCTTACTGCCTGGATAGATTATACTTTTGTTTCCTAAAGCTCTAGATAGACTTTCCATTATCCTATGAAATATTTTTAGTTATAGGATGAAAAGGTGATGAATACTCTGAAGAGAGACTAGGATGAAGGGGAGTCTGTTTAGAATTGTTCTTACACATTACTCCATCATGATGATAGCAACATAGCTTATCTATGGCCAGAGGAAGTCCAAGATTAGTGGGGGAAATCATAGGTTGTCACTCAAAACTCCAGGTTCTCCACCTGGAACATCCCAGCAGATGTACCAGGGCAGGTGATACACACATAAATGTGGTTTAATGCTTTCGGTGACTTAAAGTCTAGGCTGCTGATCACTTGGTTATAATATGAACTGCTTGATTTCCAGCCTGTTATTTGAGACTCCACATGTCACTCATCATGCCAAAGTAGGAAAGATCTACTAATTAAAGCTCAGGATAGATATAAATTCTGGGAGGCCAATGTATACCTCTCCACAAATGATTTTTGAGGGAGGGAAACTGCCTGCTGCAAAACCAGTCCCTTGTTTGGAGAGTCATCTTTTACTCATCTGGAAATTTTTAATACTACCTTTGCTGAAAATTTGCAGCATGTATGCATTTTATGCTTTAAGAATTCTCTCCTGCTAGTTTGTTGATCAACTCAAATTCAATATATTAATAGGACTGTGGTTATACTACTGGAAATGTGATATGATTCAATGCTGAGACTTCAAATACATAATGTTAATTCCTATGGATAGAGGTTAATTTAACATACTAGGGAAGAGAAAGCCTTATTCTAACCAAACATAATTTGGCGTACATGAGAAGTTTTCAGTAAATAAAGAACTCCATGAAAAAGACAGCATTTGAACTGTCTCAGACAGAGCATTAGAGCGTACCACATATAGATAATGCTGGAATAAAGGTAAAAAAGGAAGGCAAGCATGTTTGTGAAATTAACAGTTTCAATAATTCTGAGTGCGAACAAGGATGAATTATTTCCTTGTGTATAATCACTGGATTTTTTTCTTATATACTTCTTCTCCTTTTAGTTATTTTTATTTATTTTTCCCTTTGAGCCACAATCCCAGCATATGGAAGTTCCCAGGTCAGGCATCAAATAACCACTGTTTTGGCCTGGAGATCAAACTGGCAATGCCACAGAGACAAGTCAGATCATTAACCTGCTGTGCCACATCAGGAACTCCCTAAACATTGGATTTTAAAGTCTTTCTAATAGTTTAAAAATCTTCAGAATAGGACATTTAATGGGCTTGTCTGAAGCATACAGAGCCTTTCTGAATATAAATTCATCTAATTGGCAAATAAATCACTTTACCTTTATCTAATTGTGTGCTCTATGATTTTCGAAGTCTCCTTAAAGATTGTATTTGGACAATGTTATTATTCATTTTATACATGAGGGCACTGGCATTAAAATATGAGGTATGTATGTGTTATTCTCAACATTTAGTTTGATATTTCTTATTGTGTAGAATTCCAATGAAGAACTGTGCATCAATACATTTATCTGTTCTACTGTTGGTTGGCACATAAATAGTTTCAACTTTGAGGCAATTACAAACACCCCTGACATCAACATTCTTATATTTGTATCCTGGTATACAATACCTAAGAACCATATCAAGGGATCTTAGGGTATTCATATTTTCAACTTTATGAAAAATCACCACAGTGTAAAGTATTTAGAAGGAAAATAAAACAAATAAAACAAAAGCAATCTTACAATTTCAAATCTGAGCCAGGAATTTATGTCAGGGTATCAGTGTGTTGAAAATTTTTAACAATTATTAAGAAAGTGACTTTCCCAAGTCACCTGACTAGCAACTGTCAAAGACAGAACTTGGGACTTTCTAACTCCAAGTCCAATAGTAAAACTGGGTCCAATACCTCATTAACCAATAAGTTATTCAAATGAATGAAAACCATATCAGGATACAAAGAAAACTGAAATGTACATATTAATTGAGTGGTATTGAGCCAACTGTGATTCATTTGAATTGTTTCTTTTTAACCCAAATGCAGATATACTTTGTTTTTGAAAAGTAGCATTTAACTATCAAATTATCTCCTTTATCTTCCTCCTCATGTTTTCTAGGTTGGTAAGCATATTTAGAATAACAAAATAATGAATTGCTATATTATAGAAAGCAATCCCCATCACTTCTTTTTCCACTGGGGAAAAAGAAGGCTACCAAGGCATTTGATAATTTTTATTTAAAGCCACGAAGCTTATAAAATGACTGGGTGGAAAAAATAGTAATGTTTTACTTGTGCTGAATTACCAAATAATAGAATACGACAGGGAATAAAGCCACATTTCAAATAGGTGAATCAATGATCTTTGAATTTTTTTTTAATGAAAGTACATCATTTCACTAATACAATTTATGGTTTTTCAAGTAAGATTAAATTTAAGAACCCAGAAAACATGTCACTAGCTTTCACACTTAAAAAGCACATTGCAGTCCTTACTTACTCTTTGCCTTCTTTTATCTTTGCAGATTATGGCTTTCCAGAAAGCTGGACACTAACATCGGACACGTTGCTCAAGAAGGCCTTGTTGGTACCATTTGTTCAAGATTAAGGGAACTTGATGTCTGTAAATATTTATATAAAAGGAAAAGCAAGGAATTTACTTTCTCTGTACAGCCTTGGATAAATATATTAGAAACATACTCTAATTTTAATGGAGATACGTTTCTATAATTTCTTCTCATCAAACTTATACCCATTCGAAATGCTATTTTCTGTTTAAATTTTTAAGTATTTATTTTTAAATGTCTTAACTGTCTCCATAAAACATGCATACTATAAGTGCTTATGAAATAGTCACAAAGATTATTATTAGGGGAGAGATTTACATGTGGATTTCAGTAGATTTAGGTATTTGACCCAAATTCTGTTTTCTCAACAATGTTCTGAATATTGTCAAATTTTCATCAATAGTTTTTCTTCTGTTATTGCTCCCAATTAACCTTTATAGTTTCTTTAATACAAAAACATTGCACTTTCTATCATTTGCATTTTTATCTTACTAATAACCTTTTTCATCTCCATCTTTTGATTTCAAATCTAATTATTTTGAGATTACTATCATGTAAGTATTGTAAAGCTACTGTTACCAATAACTTCTTTTCATTAAAAATTACAATTTACCTTATCACTGTTCATTGCTCAACATTCTGTTGTATGCAGTGACCCTGACTGGCTTTGTAAACTTGTCTGTTATTTCAGAAGCCTTAGCCCATAATTCTCTAAATATAGTCTCATAGCACCAGGTGAGTTTTGATTTAATCAAGCAGGAGAGTTCTACGCTCAGCAATATGAAAACCTAGAATTTAAGTTTTTCATTTAAATAAGTCTATAAATACACATCAAAACAAAGCAGTATTATTCCCATAATTGTAAACACATATATATACACACACAAGGAAGACTTTTGAAGAATAATAACAGCTATATCTAGCTATTTTCCAGGAATTGTGCTAAGTTATTTGAATTAAAGAGGGTTATTTTATTAGTCTTTACAAAACTCCATGCCTTATGCGCTATGATTTGCCCCATTTTACAAATAAACTTTACATTATTTGTGTTCTCCTCTTCCACTCATTTACTTCTCTAAATGTACCTCTACTTCTCTTCTTTCTCCCTACAGCCCATACTTCCCAGTATTCCTCCATTCCCCAACTCAAGCACCAGCACACAATTCCACAAACTGTCTACACATGCTCCCACCTCAAGGTCATTGCACGTTTATTCTATTATTTCAAAATTAAGTATCTGGAAAAAATCTACTTGAGAGTGTCTTTATTGACCTGACATTCATATAATTCCATAGTTTGAAAAAGATATGCCATTTCAACATATTTTTTGAAATACTATAAATTATATCTCCATGCAAAAAGCAAAGGGTCATTTACCATCACAAAAAAAATCACAACAAAGAAGAAACTCAAATTGAATACAGTCATCCCATTAAAGAAGATTTTATCCCCTGACATTATTAGGACTTGACTGGTTAATTTTCCCATCTAGGGAGTCATCTTTTTAGTGTTATTTTTTAATAAAAGTGACAATAAAGTTGACATAACAAATCATGGTTCTACATAAGATTTAGCTCAGTGATAAAAAATAGGATAATGTTATACAGGCAACATAAGTGATAATTCAGAAAGTCAGTTGTATGCTATTTAATTTACTACTGTACATTTTTAGAAATAGTTATTATTTACATAATTCCTATATTATTTTTACAGAAAAGCTAGAAGTGGAAAAACTCCTTTGTCAAAATCATGGAAAGTTTTCTCTGTGCAATATTTAACTACTTTTTTCAAGAATATTTGAAAAAAGAATTTGGGTTAGCTGATGGCTACTTTAGAAACAGTTCCATGGTTTTATGTTGATTTCTTTTTTCCTTTTGCAAATTTCTCTTGTGATTGAACAGTCAATAGAGTTTAATTGAATGATTATTATAATGACTGGTGAAGAACAGAATTTTTTTTTTCCTTCTTGAGGTACCACCTTATAATAGTAGAGGATGAGAGTTTATATGCTGTTAAAATGCATAAACTATATTTCGCAGAGGTCTTTTCATTTGAACTTAGATAAAATTATTTTATTGTGAAAACACGTCATATCTGTTTCTAATGCTGGCTAATGATTCAAAACCAACTAAATCAGAACTTCCAATTGCAATCAGAAGTGCACTTAAAATATATTAAGAATATCTACATGTTGATATTTTAACAAAATAACACAACCATTTCTATAACACATTTTTTTGCTTCATGATAAATAAGAATTTTAAATACTGAATTGGAGTTTATTTTTTAATAATTATATCAAAATGTAATCACCTAATTCAGAATTGCCCTTTAGAGATTTACTTAAAAAAGTATAAATCCTATTCAAACAATATTGTTAAAGTTTATAAACATTTCAGAAGTATTCC
>PVHT021183528.1:1571293-1588881 GCA_004024745.2 Catagonus wagneri
AACACAACCATTTCTATAACACATTTTTTTGCTTCATGATAAATAAGAATTTTAAATACTGAATTGGAGTTTATTTTTTAATAATTATATCAAAATGTAATCACCTAATTCAGAATTGCCCTTTAGAGATTTACTTAAAAAAGTATAAATCCTATTCAAACAATATTGTTAAAGTTTATAAACATTTCAGAAGTATTCCTTTGGGTTTATCACCAGAGCAATGAAATCAACAAGAAACAGAAAACAATCCTCTACTTTAAAAGTAAAAATACAACTTTCATTGCTTTTTGTTTTCTCCTTTCTTCCTACCATTAATTAATTTAGCTCAATTCC
Organism: Catagonus wagneri; assembly: GCA_004024745.2. Classification (NCBI taxonomy): domain Eukaryota; kingdom Metazoa; phylum Chordata; class Mammalia; order Artiodactyla; family Tayassuidae; genus Catagonus; species Catagonus wagneri. The sequence goes on from PVHT021183528.1 coordinate 1,571,627, forward strand.
ATCTATCCCATTTTCTTGGATTCTTCCAGCCTCAGCCTTAAAAGAGTTTACCTTGTGGACTTATATGAACTACATGAAATACAATGATTGAAGAAAATTAATAAACATGTAGTAGTTACATGATAAATATGGTTAATGATAACATGATCGTAAGTGATAATATAATTAGATTCCCAGAAGTCAAAGGCTGCTTATATAGCCTATCCCAGAAGAAGTGTAATACAGTGAATGAATCTTTGCTTTTATTTGTAATAACCTTCAGACATGTTTTAAAACTAAGTTAGAAGACATAATTCAAAGTATTCTGCAAACTATAAAAGACAATTATCAAAGATGACAGCAATAAAAAGCCCGTACTTAAACTTAGAACTTCATGTAGAAAGCTATCATCTCACCACATGAAATATTTTTGAAAATATCAATAAAACCTCTACCTTTGGGAGGTCTATTGTGGCTCAGCAGAAATAAATCTGACTAGTATCCATGAGGATGCAGGTTCAAACCCTGGTCTTACTCAGTGGGTTAAGGATCCAGTGTTGCTGTGAGCTGTGGTGTAGTTCACAGACATGACTTGGATCTAGAAAAAAAAATGCAAAATAACATTTAGATGAACAGTGCTGCAGGAGAGGGAGACTAATTCTGAAAGATAGAAATAATGAAACAGACGATCCTGGACCAGTAGAGTTAATAAGACTAGAAAAACAATGTTGGCGTGAACTGTTTGTAATTTATGAGCCATTTTAGATGAATCAATTTAGATGTTTGATTTCTTCTATCAGAGTCTTAAACTTTTCAGGGTACAGGACTTTTTTCTTTTTCAATAGGTTTGTTCCTAGGTATTCTATTTTTTTATTTTTTGATGTTATGGTAAATGGGATTGTCTCCCTAATTTCTCTTTCTGATCTTTCATTGTTAGTACATAGAAATGCAATAGATTTCTTTCTTTCTTTTTTTTGCCTTTTTTGCTTTTTAAGGCCACACCTGCTGCATACAGAAGTTCATAGGCCAGGGGTCAAATTGGAGCTGTAGCTGCTAGGCTATGCCACTGCCACAGCACTCAGGGATCCAAGTCACACCTGTAACCTACACCACAGCTCACAGCAATGCCAGATCCTTAACCCACTGAGTGAGGCCAGGGATTGAACTTGCATCCTCATGGATACTAGTCAGATTCACTTCCACTGTACCACAATGAGAACTCCAAAATGTAACAGATTTCTGTATACCGATTTTGTATACTGCAGCTTTATCAAATTCATTGATTCACACAATTCTGGTAGCATCTTTAGGATTTTCTATGTATAGTATCATGTCATCTGCGAACAGTGCTAGTTTTACTTCTTATTTTCTAATTTGGATTCCTTTTTTTTTCTTTCTTCTTTCTTTTTATTTTTTACAGCTTCACCTGTGGCATATGGAAGTTCCCTGGTTAGGGGTCATATTGGAGCTGCAGGTGCAGGCATATGCCACACCCAAAGCAACACTGTACCCAAGCTTCTTCTGTGACCTATAGCAATGCCAGAGCTTTAATCCACTAAGGAAGGCTAGGGATTGAATCCATGTCATCAGAGAGACAGTTTCAGGTCCTTAACCCAATAAGCCACAGTAGGAATGCCAAATTCCTTTTTATTTTTTGTGAGTTGCTAATGAAAGAAAGCAAAGATGACACAAATAAATGGAAAGATATACTATGATTTTGAAATAGAATAATCAATATTGTCAAAATAATTATACTACCCATGGGGATCTACAGATTCATTTGTTTGATCCACAACAAATGACCGAAGGCATTTTTCATAAAACTAGAAGAACAAAATTAAATTTGCATGGAAACAGAAAAGGCCTAAATAGCCAAAGCAATCCTGAGAAAAAAAAATGGAGGTGGAGGAATCAAGCTCCCTGATTTCAGACTACAGTACAAAAGTACAATCATCTAAATGGTATGGTACTGGCTCAATGACAGAAATATAGATCAGTGGAACAGGATAGAAAGTCTAGGAGAAAAATCCATGCTTTTGTTACTAATTTATGACAAAGGAGGCAAGAATATACAATGGTGAAAAGATAGTCTCTTAATTAAGTGGTGTTTGGAAAGGTGGACAGCCACATGTAAAATAATGAAACTAGAAACAGAAGTATAAGACTGGATACTATAAAACTCTTAGAGGAAAACATAGGCAGAACACACTTGGACATAAACCATAGCAGTATTTTCTCAGATCCACCCCCTAGAATAATGAAAAAAACAAAAATAAACAAATGAGACTTAATTTAACTTACAAGATTTTGCACAGCAAAGGAAACCACAAACAAAAATGTAAAGACAATCCACAGAATGGGAGAAAATATTTGCAAATGATGAGACTGACAAAGGCCTAATCTCCAAAATATACAAACAATTCCTACAGCTTAATATCAAAACAGCAAACAACCCAATCAACAATGGACAAAAGACTTAATGGACATTTCTCCAAAGAAGACATATAGATGGGGGAAAAAAAAATGAAGAGATGCTCAACGTCGTTAAGCAAGTTAAATGCCCATCAACGGAGGAATGAATAAAGATGAGGAAATTCATTCTTAGAATTGGTTTTAGTAAAGCTCATTTGTACTCCTTTGTGGTTGTGTAATAAAGGTCCATGGGTTTGTACACTTTCCCGTATATCTCACTGACCAATTCCAAAGAAAAAGAGCAGTTTAACAAAGTGAACTAGTCATTGGCTGTTTTTAAATAAATGGTATACTGCTTCTCACTGGCTGTATCAAGATTCATTTGGTTTTATTCTCCTTTGCAACAAAGTTCTAAAGTTAATTTCACAGCCAGATACTTGAATAAGTGATCAAGAGTGGCATTACCTGAAGTCTTTATGTAACTTGTCTGTGCACTGTCATTTTTTTCCATAAGTGTGAGATGAGGCATGAATACGAATTCAATTTCACTAGGACCATGCATCACCAGATCAATTGCCACTGCTGCGTTGTCAATAGCAAGCTCAAATCCAGAATCATCAGGTGTTTTGGTCCTTTTGCTACTAGGTCCTACTTCCTGATTGTTATGTATGAATGTATTACTATAGTGAGAACTGTCACCATTATCTTCTGCTCCACTACTACTTTTTTTTTCTTCATGGCATACTCCCTCCATTTCTAATATTTTTTTATATAATGATTTTTATTTTTTTCATTATAGCTGGTTTACAGTGTTCTGTCAATTTTTTGCTATACAGCATGAAATGTATAGATTCTTCTTTCTCACATTACCATGACCCATCATAAGTGAATAGACATAGCTCCCAGTGCTACACAGCAAGCTCTCATTGCTTATCCATTCCAAAGGCAATGGTCTGCATCTGCTAACACCAAGATTCAAATCCATCCCACTCCTTCCCCCTCCCTTTCCCCTTTGGCAAACACGTTTGTTCTCCAGATCCATGATTTTCTTTTCTGTGGAAAGGTTCTTTGATGGCATATATTAGATTCCAGATATGACATCATATGGTATTTGTCTTTCTCTTTATACCTTACTTCATTCAGTATGAGAGTTTCTAGTTCCATCCATTTTGCTGCAAATGGCATTATTTTGTTCATTTTTATGGCAGAGTAGTATCCCATTATGTATATATATACCACTGCTTCCTAATCCAATCATCTGTAGATGGACATCTGTGTTGATTCCATGTCTTAGCTATTGTGAAGAGTGCTATAATGAACATGCAGGTGGAAGTGTCTTTTTCAAGGAGTTTTTTCTGGGTATATGCCCAAGAGTGGGATTGCTGGGTCATATGGTAGTAATATGTATAGTTTTTATGGTACCTCCATACTGTTTTCCATACTGGATGTATGAATTTACATTCCCACCAACAGTGCCGGAGGGTTCATTTTTCTCCACATCCTCTCCAGCATTTGTTATTTGTGAACTTATTAATGATGGCCACTCTGACTGGTATGAGGTGTTATCTCATGGTAGATTTGTTTGCATTTCTTTAACAAGCAGTGATGGTGAGCATTTAACCATGTACTTGTTGGCCATCTGTATGTCTTCTTTGGAAAGGTATCTATTCAGGTCTTTGGCCCATTTTTCCATTGGGTTGTTGGCTTTTTTGCTGTTGAGTTGTATAAATTGCTTGTATATTTTAGAAATTAAGCCCTTGTCAGTTGTATCATTTGAAACTATTTCTCCCATTATGTAAGTTGTCTCTCTGTTTTCTTTTTGGTTTCCTGTGCTCTGCAAAAGCTTGTCAGTTTGATTAGGTTCCACTGGTTTATTTTTGCTTTTATTTCCATTGCTGGGGAGACTAACCTGAGAAAACATTTGTAAGGTTGATATCAGAGAATGTTTTGCCTATGTTCCGTTATAGGAGTGTTATGGTGTCTTGTCTTATGTTTAAGTCCTTAAGTCATTTTGAGTTTATTTTTATACATGGCGTGAGGGTATGTTTCAGTTTCATTGATTTACATGCAGCTGTGCATTTTTCCCAGCACTCCTTGATGAAGACTGTCTTTTTCCATTTTATATTCTTGCCTCCTTTGTCAAAAATTAATTGACCATAGGTGTCTGGGTATATTTCTGGGTTCTCCATTCTGTTCCTTTGGTCTGCATGTCTGTTTTTGTACCAGTACCACACTGTCTTGATTACTGTGGCTTTGTAATATTGCCTAAAGTCTGGGAGAGTTATGCTTCCTGCTTGGTTTTTATTCCTCAGGATTGCTTTGGCAATTCTGGGTCCTTTGTGGTTCCATACACATTTTTGGATTTTTTGTTGTAGTTCTGTGAAGAATGTCATGGGTAATTTGATAGCGATTGCATTGAATCTGCAGATTTCTTTGGGTAGTATGGCCATTTTAATATGGCCATATTATTAATATTTGGCCATATTAATAACGGTCAAAACATTAATTTTTCCAACCCATGAACATGGAATTACTTTCCATTACTTTGCATCTTCTTTAATTTCCTTGATTAATGTTTTATAGTTCTCTGCATATAAGTCTTTCACCTCTTTGGTCAGGTTTATTCCCAGGCATTTGATGTTTCTGGTAACAATTATAAAAGGTATTGTAGTTTTGTGTTCCTTTTCTAAGATTTCAGTGTTGGAATACAGAAATGCAATTGATTTCTGAATGTTACTATTATATCCTGCTACTTTGCTGAATTTGTTGATCAGTTCAAGTAGTTTTGGGGTTGAGTCCTTTGGGTTTTCTATATATAGTATCATGTCATCTGCATTCAGTGACAATTTTACCTCTTCTCTTCCTATTTGGATGCCTTTTATTTCTTTTGTTTGTCTGATTGCTGTGCCTAGGACTTCCAATACTATGTTGAATAACAGTGGTGAGAGTGGACAACCTTGTCTTGTTCCAGATTTTAGTGGGAAGGCTTTCGGCTTTTCTCCATTGAGTATAATATTTGCAGTGGGTTTGTCACAAATGGCTTTTATTATGTTAAGGTATGTTCCCTCTTTACTCACTTTGGTAAGAGTTTTTATCTTAAATCAATGTTGGACTTTGTCAAATGCTTTTTCTGCATCTATTGAGATGATCATGTGGTTTTTGACTTTTCATTTGTTAATGTGGTGTATGATGTTGATTGATTTGTGTATGTTGTACCATCCTTGTGAACCTGGAAGAATACTACCTGGCCATGGTATATGATCTTTTTTATATGCTGTTGAATTTAGGTGGCTAAAATTTTGTTAAGAATTTTTGCATCTATATTCATCACAGATGAATTTTTGTGTCTATATTCATCAAAGATATTGGCCTGTAGTTTTCTTGTTTGGTGGTATCTTTGTCTGGTTTTGGAATTTGAGTTATGGTGGCCTCATAGAATGTCTTTGGGAGTGTTCCTTCTTCAACCTTTTAAAAAAGTTTAAAGAGGATGGGTATAATTTCCTTTTGGTATGTTTGATAGAATTCACCTGTGAAGCCATCTGGTCCTGGACTTTTAATTGTAGGGAGTGTTTTCATGACATATTCAATTTCATTTCTAGTGATCTTTCTATTCAATTGATCTATTTCTTCTTGATCAGTTTTGGCAGGCTGTAAATCTCTAAAAAGTTGTTCATTTCTTCTAGGCTGTCAAATTTATTGGCATACAATTGTTGGTAGTTTTTCTCTCATGGTTTTTCATGTTTCTCTAGTATCTGTTGTGACTTCTCCTTTTTCATTTCTTATTTTGTTTATTTGGGTTTTTGTCTTTCCTCTTCTCAGTTATTTTGGCCAGAGGTTTGTCAATTTTATTTACATTTTCAGAGAAAAAGCTTTGGGTTTTATTGATTATTTTATTGTTTTTTGTATCTCTATTTTATTGATTTCTTCTCTGATCTTTATGATTTCCTTCCTTCTGCTGACATATTCTCCTACCATGATTGTATTCCCATCAATTTCTCCTTTTATGTCTGTTCGTATTTGTTGTAGGTATCTGAGTACTCCTGTATTAGGGGCATACATATTGATGATTGTAATATCCTCTTCTTGAATGGATTCTTATACCATTAAATAGTGTCCTTCTTTGTCTTTATTTATGGCCTTCATTTTAAAGTCTATTCTGTATGATATGAGTACTGCTACTCCTGCTTCTCCTTTGGCATGAAATAGCTTTTCCCAACCCATCACTTTCAATCTATATATGTCCTTCGCCCTAAGGTAAGTCTCTTGTAGACAGCAGATTGAAGGTTTTAGCTTTTTTATCTAATCTGCCACTCTGTGTCTTTTGATTGCAGCATTAAGTCCACTGAGACTTAAGGTGATTATTGACAGATACATATTTAGTGCCATTTTAGACGTTTTTGTTTGTTTGTTTGTTTTAGAGAAGCCCTTTCAGTATTTCTTTTAGAATGGGTTTAGTATAGCTGTACTCTTTTAGCTTTTGTTTGTTGGAGAAATTCTTTATTTCCTCTTCTATATAAAATGACATTCTTGCTGGATAGAGTATTCTAGGCTGCAATTTTTTTTCCTTTCAGCACTTTAAATATATCTTGCCACTCCTTTCTGGCCTGCAGTGTTTCTGTAGAGAAATCAGCTGATAGCCTTATGGTGGTTCCCTTATAATTAAAGCTTTGTTTTTCTCTTGCTGCCCTTAGAATCCTCTCTTTTTCTTTAACTTTTGACATTTTTATTATAATTGTATTGGTGTGGGCCTGTTTGGGTTCAAATCGTTGGGGCCCTCTGTGCTTCCTGTATCTTGATATAAGTCCCCTTAGATTTGGAAAGTTTTCAGATGTTATTTCTTCAAATATATTTTCAAGCCCCTTTTCTTTTTCTTCTCCTTCTGGAATTCCTATTATGCATAGATTGGCCCACTATATATTATCCCATAGATCTCTTCTATTGCTTTAATGTTTTTTCATTTGTTTTTCTGTCTGCTGTCCTGATTGGGTGATTTCCATTATTCTATCTTCCAAGTCACTAACTCGTTCCTCTGCATTATTCATTCTGCTCTTTATTGCCTTTAGGACATTTTGCATCTCTGCAAATGAATTTTATAGTTTTTCTTGGCTAGCTTATATTTTCTAGATCTTTTCTAAAGGAATCTGCATTACTGTTTATATCTTCCTTTAATTCCTTGATATTCACCCTTAATTTCTTCAGTATTTTCACTATCTCCCTTTTGAACTCAATGTCTATCAGTCTGCAGAGGTCTGTTTCATTGTTAACTGCTTTAGGTGAATTCTACTGTTCCTTTAGCTGGGAATGGTTTCTGAGCTTCTTCATTTGCTTTTTGTGTGTGTGTGTGTGTGAGTTTGGTGAAGTCAAACTGAAGTCTTGCAAGTCTACTTCTATGCAAGAGCACCCCTTTGTATTTTTGGGGGGCTACCATTTATTTTTGGTGTGGGAATTTGAATATTTGCTGTCTCTTTCTTTGGTGTGAGCAGGCTGTTATCCCCAGGATGGTCAGTGTGTTTTCAGGGAGAAGGAGGCAATAGTTAGGGCCACCAGTGAGTGCCTGGTCACTGAACTCAACAGGCAAGGACCTGCAGGAAGGTGGCACAGGATGCTCCTAGTTTCAGGGCCCTGGGAAGTGGCAATAGCTCTGGGCAGATCTACAAGTTGACCAGAGCATTTGGCAGTAGCTGCAGCAGGGTGCATGAGTACCCAGGGAGTGAGAGCAACAACAGCTAGTATTTAACTGCCATGCTCTCCTCTGAAGTGACTGGAACTGCAGGTGGTGCCTGTTCAGGGACCCCCCCTAGTAGCAGCAGGCCATTACCATCTCTGGAGTCAGTAATAACTGCAGTGGTTTGCCCCCACCACCTGTAGACCATGCATGAAGCAACCCATCTCACTCAGCCCACATAGGAGGTGTTACACAGGCTGCTGCTAGTTGCAGGATCCTGGGAAATGACAGATCAGGCATGTGAGTGCTGCCCAGAGCATCAAGCATCCACTGCCATTTTCAATCGGCTATTTTTTGCCTTGCTGTAATCTGTTCATGGCCTGTATCTTCAGTCCTTCTTCAATGCTGTGACTGAATGTTTGCTGATTATTTTGCTTGTTGATACTCACTAATACTCTTCCTTGATGAGTTTCATACTCATCACAACTTGGATAAATTTTACTGATGACTGCATCAAAGTTTGCATCTGGTCTTAGTGATCTTTTGGAAATTAGCTTTTTCCGACAGGTAAGGCATTCTTAATTGCCACTTCTGAGGTCTGTGATAATGCAGTCAGCACAAAAAAATGATTTAAACACTCCTTTATAGCCATGGCATTTTTCAACATATCCAAACAAATTAGGCACATTAATTCACTGTGTAGACTTTGAGGTGAAACACAATTTCCAAGCTATCATTATTGCCTCCTGGGGTGTTCATTGTAATCCATATAAACTGAGTCCCCATGTTTGCTTAATGGTTGAGTTTCATTTGTCTGCACAGCTTGAGACCTTGTGGCTCCTGGCCCAGCCAGGGGCCAGGGTGAGACCCGGGAACAAGCCTCCATGGCTATGTAATATCTTATTTCTGTCATAATGATAGGCTGTATATATTATCTTCCATTCCATAAAAAAACTTGTCCTGAAGTGCTCTGTTACTTTCCAATGCTTTGCCACCATTGGAAATATAATATTCCTACATTTCTAAGTTATTTGGTGTTTATGGGATAACAGAATAGTCTCTATATGGCTCATATCAAAAACTTATGCTACAGTTTGGGTTTTTTCTGGGGGGTAAGGCAATAGGCATCATTTCTTCATGTTGAGAGGAACAAAAAGAAAACATTTTTAAAAAAATGTCCCTGAAGGAGTTCCTGTCATGGCTCAGTGGTTAACAAACCTGACTAGCATCCATAAGGACACTTGTTTAATCCCTGGCCTTGCTCAGTGGGTTGAGGATCTGGCATTGCTGTGAGCTGTGGTGTAGTTTGCAGACATGGCTCAGATCCCACATTGCTGTGGCTGTGCTGTAGGCTGGCAGCTACAGCTCTGATTTGACCCCTAGCCTGGGAACCTCCATATGCCATGGGTACAGCCCTAAAAAGATGAAAGAAAAAAAATTAAAAATAAAATTTAAAAAAATTGTCCATGTGATGTTAAACCGATTTGTAATCACATAGGTGTTCCACTAATATTGTGTTTGTAAAGAAATACCCATTTGGTTTTTGTATCTACTGTAGAAAATGATGATCTACTTGTCCGAGATTAAGGTTTATAGGCTTCAATTAAGAATGGGCTGTGCTTATTGGTGTGTTGGTACATGTGCATAATATGAGATAGAGCAAGGCAGAGTTAATAAGGCATAAAGACTGATAGCAGGTTTGCAAATTATCATACCTATTTAATTTTTGTTATAATGTTATACGTCACCTTATAAATTCTCTTCAGTTTAATTCTTAGTATTAGTCTAATTTACAACAGAAATATGTGAGCCATAATTTTTTTTCTTTTCAAATATATCTATTTTTTTGTCTTTTTTTTTTTTTTTTTTGCTTTATCTAGGGCTGCACCAGCGGCATGTGGAGGTTCCCAGGCTACGAGTCTAACAGGAGCTGTAGCTGCTGGCCTTCGCCACAGCCACAGCAACGTGGGATCCGAGCCGCATCTGCAACCTACACCACAGTTCACGGCAACGCTGGATCCTTAACCCACTGAGCAAGGCCAGGGATCGAACCCACAACCTCATGGTTCTTAGTCGGATTCGTTAACTACTGAGCCACAACGGGAACTCCCAAAGATATCTATTTTTAATTTACTCAACACTTACTAAGCATCAGCAGAACATCTCCTATGTACCAGGCATCATGTCAAACACTGGGGTTGCAGAAATGAATAAAACAGTCTCCATATTAAAGGAGCTCAAAATCTACCAGTGAAAATAAAAATAATGAAATAGTCTAATATGCTAGTGTCATTACTGAACTCTAATTAGGCAGAAAACCCTGTTGAAACACAGAGGAGGCTTTTGTGGGAATCAGAAAACTTCCCTGTTGGTGATAAAACCTAAGTTGAAACTTGATATGCCCATTTTTTAATGATTTTATTTACTTATCAAATTAAAATGAATTAAAAACAACCCTATGTTTATTCTGCAGAAAAAGAAATGCAAAGTATGCTGCTAAAGACTTGTGACAATTAGGCTAGAGAGTGGAGAATGGCTTAATAGATTTATATTTTCTCCAAGAACTCAGGAACAATATTATTTTCTCATTCTCAGATTTCTCTGATATTTCAATAATAAGTCAGAGAAATCAATAATACATGTGAAATGCTGAAGTCAGCTAGAAAGGGAACAAGAAGGACTCAAAATTTAGTATATTTATGGTGAAGAAAACAAATTATTGTAAAAAAGTTTTAGAGCAGAAAAATATTTGGAAGAAGAAAAAATTTATAAAACAAAGATAGGGCTAAGTAAGGCTAATAAATATAAAATAAATAACTCAAAAATTCCATTGTTCAAGTAATGAAAGATCTAATTTTTTATTTTTTAAAAAATGCTTTATTGAAGTATAGTTGATTTACAGTGTTGTGATAATTTCTGCTGTTCAATAAAGTGATTCAGTTATATGTGTACACATATCCATTCTTTTTCAGTTTTTTTTTCCCATTTAGACCATAAAGGAATATTGGATAGAGTTCTCTGTGCTATACAGCAGATCCCCATTGGCCAATCATTCTATATATGACAGTGTGCCTATGACAGTCCCAACCGCCAGGCTCATTCCCCCACCACTACCACCTGTCCTCTTTGGTAAACATAAGTTTGTTTTCAAAGTCTATGAATCTGTTTCTATTCTGCAAATAAGTTCATTTGTATCCCTTTTTGTAGATTCCACATACAAATGGTATCAGATGATGTTTGTCCTTGACTGTCTGAATTCACTCAGTATAACAATCTCTAGGTCCATCCATGTTGCTGTAAATGACATTTTTCATTATTTTATGGCTGAATAATATTCCACTGTATCTATGTACCACATCTTCTTTATTCATTCCTCTGTTGATGGGTATTTAACTTGCTCCCATGCCTTGCTATTGTAAATGGTGCTGCTATGAATTTTTGTGTGCAAGTATATTTTCAAATTATGGTTTTCTACAGGTAAAGGCTCAGGAATGGGATTGCTAGATCATATTATAATTCTATTTTTAGTTTTTTTGAGGACCCTCCATACTGGCATAGCAGTGGTACCAACTTACATTCCCACCAACAATGTAAGAGTGATTCCTTTTCTCCATACCCTTTCCAATATTTATTGTTTGTAGACTTTTTGATGATGGTCATTCTGACTGGTGTAAGGTGATACCTCATGGTAGTTTTGATTTGCATTATTCTAATAATTAATAATGTTGAGCATCTGTTCATTTTTTTTTTGCCATCTATATGTCTTCTTTGGAGAAATGTCTCTTTAGTCTTTTACCCATTTTATTGGGTTGTTTGTTGTTTCAATATTGAACTGTAGTAATTATTTGTATATTTTGGAGAGTAGGTCCTTGTCAGTCTCACCATTTGCAAATAGGATTGACTTGTGTGTCATTTTTCATCCCTGTCCTAATTCCAGATATATTTCCAAGTTTATATCATCACAGTATTTACAAAAACATGTTTGCATTGAGAAATTAATCATAGGGGTTTTTACCTGGAGAGTCATCCCCCAATACCTTGTAATTAAAGTTTATTTAGTTATTGTAAATATTTACCTGTCATTTTGATAGACTGGGACCAGCTTGATGTTTTAAATGTTTACACCAGTGTGAAAACTTAAAGGTTTATTCAATATTTCACCATTTTATTGAAAATGTTTAAAATCTGTTTTTACAGTTCTTTTGGTAACCTTTGTCATGAGATTTGAAAACCATCAAAACCTCAAGGGAAATTTTGTATTCAGCTACTTTTCTGGTTCAATGTTAAATTTTGTAGATTATTAATGCATGTCCACTACTATAACCGTTTTGTGATATAAAGAAAGAAATGAATATAAGTAAGGTGCTTATCTAAAAAAACATATTTAAGAAAATAACATAAAGATATGGCTTGTGAAGAACTGATTTCAAAATAAAAACTAACAAAACTATGATTGTATATTTCCCAAATATCTAAATAAATAAAATTGGAAGTAGGAAATTATTTCCTTCAAATATCAAATGTCCATGAAAAAGCTCTTAAAGCACTGTCCATTCCTGAAAGATACAAAGAGATATATAACAGGTCTTACCTTTAAAGGTAAGCTTTGTTCTCACTGGAATAGAATACTTGTTCAAAGATGCATACTTTCAATGTAAGATAGCAGATGATAAAGTTTAGGGAAGCAATCAATGCAACATAGTAACACAGTCTATGTTCCTCTCTTTGTAACAGTAGCAATGGGCTTTGATGTAAATTCTGATTATTGAAAGCCATCATTAGTAATCCAAATGCACTGCTAGCCCGGGAATCTAGGGTTGAAACACTTCATGGAATCAGTATGAGGATATCCCCTCAGTGCTCATTATTGGTTTAATAGGGCATGTGAGCAAGGCTGACATAATTAAACTACAGGAAGGGATGGGGAAGAAGTGTTTTTCACTTTCCCTACTGCCAGAGGTGAAACAGGCCACTTGCAATCCTATAGCAACTGACAGCTTTCCACAGTCAGACCAAAAAATAAGCTCAAAAAATTTACAATATAGACAGCAGAGTGACTGATAGAATTTGGGTCTTTGATACTGCTGTTGAGAGCCACTAGATTAATAAACCAAATTCTCCCTACATGTTATTTAAAGCAATACATTATATTATTGTTTCAACAATTTGTCTTCAGTTTTCTTTTACTTACAGTCAGAGACATCCTAATAAATAAACATCACTGGTTCATTTCTGGGATCATATTTTATGCTTATTTTTTCCTACCTCTGAGTACTGTATAATGGCCACAGTAACTCACCTCGCTATAAAATAACTGACTGGGAAACAGTATGAATTTATGATAAATTTAAATAAAACACCCCCATTGATCCCATTCTACCCATATAAACATATAAGTATTTAATGGGAAATTAATTCCAATAGGAAAAAATAATCAAAATTATTCTACAATAGTATTCAACTCTCACTGGAAAAATGCATGTGTATATTCAGAAAAAAATGAGGTCTTTTTCCATAATCTGAGGGAATTTTCACTAACTCCAAAGCCAATGGGAGAAGGAAAAATGCACTTATAGGCTCCATGTGCTATAAAACAGAAAAGAGCATTTTGAAAATAAACAAAAGAAGCTCTTTTCCCCTGACTCAGTGTCTGTTGTATTAGATACTGAAGGTCTGTATCATCCATAAAATGGATGAAAGTCCTTCTATCCTGGGTCTAAATTTGTTTGAGATAAATCTGGAAACAGGATAAGACTTGTCAACAGTATGTTGTAATTCCTTAGGAAGCCAACCCATCCAGAAAATAAGTTGCAGTGTTTGCAATACGACCTTAGAAAAATGACAGATAATTGACAGAAATATGGGAAATATATTTACTAAAAAAATCAATTTCTGATAAAAAAAAACATAAAATGCCCAGTAACATGAGGAGAAAGATGATTTTTGAAAATAACATACCTCAATAAATACCAATAATATGAATAGGGAATAAGAAATATTTCATTTAAACTACAGGCATTCAAATTATAATATCACAAGGGACTCTACCCATTACTAAGCCTTGACAAGGCACAATAATAAAATGAATAGTTATTGCAAAGTATGAGACAAAATCATCTTAATACAATATGACATAATTCTTTCAGTAATACTGAAGAGAATCACTTAGCAATGAAACCAAAGTTTAATTAGCTAGTCAATTACTAAGTATACTTAAAAAAGAAAAAAAAATAGCAGTTGGATCCTTAACCCACTGAACCAGCAGGAAACTCTTCTTTTTTGTTTGTTTTTTGGCTTTGGGGTTTTTTTTTTTTGGCTGTGCCCATGGCATGTGAAATTGCTTCAAAATATACTAGTAAAAAACAGAAAATAAAATATAGTTCTTATATATTATAATAGTAAATGATACATTTGATATAAACTTAAATCACATCAAGGATCTAAAAGAAAACAGTTAAATTTTATGAAGAGATATTATAGAATATTTGAATAAATGCAAAGATGCTTCTGTATGGTGGGACTGAAATTACAAAGCTATGAATTATTATCAGTATAAATTATATTTCAAATTCATTTGCAAACATGCTCAATGCTTATTAATATTTTAAACTTAAGGAGACTGGATTAAGATGGTGGAATAGAAGGACTGGAGCTCAACTTCTCTCCCAAAAAACAGCAAAACTACAACCAAATGCTGAGCAGCCTTCAACCAACTGGACTGTAAACTTCCAAAAAAGATATTCTGCTCCACAAGACAAAGAGGAGACCACATCAAGAGGTAGGAGGGGTGATTACATGATAGAAGCAACCCCATACCTCCCAGGTCGGAAGCCCCACAAACTGGAAAGTAACTGCATCACAGAGACTTAGCTACAGGACTGAGAGTTCTGAGCCCCACGTCAAAACCCCATGCCTGGGGATCAGGCACAGGGAGAAAGAGCCCCCGGAGCATCTGGCATTGAAGGCCAGTGGGGTTTGTGTGCAGGAGCTTCAGAGGACTGGGGGAAACAGAGACCCCACTCTTGAAAGGCACACACAGACTTTCACGTGCACTGGGCCCCAGGGCAAAGCAGTCCCCAGAGGAATCCGGGTGGAATCTGACTGCAATTCTTGGAGAATCTCCTGGGAAAATAGGGGTGACTGTGGCTTGTTGTGGGGGAAGGACACTGGAGGTAAAGCTCTCGGGAACATTCATTAGCCTGCATTTCTCTGGAAGGGGCCATTTCTGGGAAAATCTGGTCCATCCCATCAGTGCTGAGAAGCCCCAGGCCAAACAATAATCCAGGTGGGATCACAGCCCCACCCATCACTAAACAGGCTGCCTAAAGACCCCTCAGGCACACAGCCAGCCTCTAATCTCATCCAGAGACAAAGCCCCACCTATCAGAGGGACAAGAATCAACCACACCTACTAGTGGGCAGGCATCACTCCCTCCCATCTGGAAGCCTACAGCAAGCCCCGCCCATACCAGCTTTAGTCACAGGGGAGGCAAATGCCAGAATTAAGAGAGGCTACCACTCTATTGTTGGCAAAAAGGTCACCACACCAAAAACCTATAAAAATGAAAAGACAGAAAACTCTAACCCAGAAAACGGAGAAAGAGAAAAGCCCAGAAAAACAGCTCAGTGATGATGAGATTACCAGCCTCTCAGAAAGAGACTTTAGACTGTTCATGCTCAAGATGATGCAAGGCATTGGAAATAGATTGGAGGCAAAGATTTTTCATTTACAGGAAACACTGAGCAGAGAAATACAAGTTGTAAAAATTAAACAAGAAGAGATGCAAACTACAATAGCTGAAATAAAAAATTCATTAGAAGCAGCCAACAACAGAATACAGGAGGCAGAAGAACAAATCAGTGAGGTGGAGGACAGATTAGTGGAAATCACTAATGCGGAAGAGAAAAGAGATAAAAGATTGAAAGGAAATGAGCTGAGTCTCAGAGAACTCTGGGATACTGTTAAACGCACCAACATCCATATCATAGGGGTGCCAGAGGGAGAAGAGAGAGAGAAGGGGACAGAAAAACTATCTGAAGAGATAATAGCTGAAAACTTCCCTAATATGGGAAAAGAACCACTCAGTCAAATCCAGGAAGCGCAACAAGTACCATATAAAATAAACCCAAGGAGGAACACCCTGAGACACATATTAATCAAAATGACCAAAATTAAAGACAAAGAGAAAATATTGAAAGCAGCTAGGGAAAAGAAACAAATGACATAAGAGGGAACCCCAATAAGGTTATCAGCAGATTTCTCATCTGAAACTCTACAGGCCAGAAGGGAGTGGCATGATATACTTAATGTGATGAAAGGGAAAAACTTCCAACCAAGATTGCTTTACCCTGCAAGGTTCACATTCAGATTTGAAGGAGAGATCAGAACCTTTACAGATAAGCAAAAGCTAAGAGATTTCTGCAACACTAAACCAGATTTACAACAAATCTTAAAGGAACTTCTCTAGGCAGAAAAGAAAAGACCACGACCAGAAACAAAAACACCACAAATGACAAGGCTCACCAGTAAACGCATATATACAATAAAGGTACTAAAGCATCCATGCACAACTATGCTACCAAAATTAGAAACCGTGAGAAGAGAGCACAAATGCAGGTCACTGGAGACGCACGTGCAATTAAGAAACCAACAACTTCAAACAATCTCATTTGTATATAGACTCCTAGATCAAAACTTCAGGGTAAAAAAAAAAAAAAAAAAGCAAGAAAAACCCCAGTTAATACAATGGCAATAAGAACATATATACCAGTAATTACCTGAAATGTTAATGGACTGAATGCCCCAACCAAAAGACATAGATCAGCCAAATGGATACAAAAACAAGAAAACAACCAATGGATCACTGAAGAAATCAAAGAGGAAATTAAAAAATATCTAGAAGCAAATGACAACAAAGACACGACACTCCAAAACCTCTGGGATTCAGCAAAAGCAGTGATAAGAGGAAAGTATATAGCAATACAAGCCAACCTCAGGAAACAAGAAAAAGCTCAAATAAACCACCTAACTTTACATCCAAAGCAGCTAGAGAGGGAAGAAGCCAGGTCATGGAAACAACCTAAATGCCCACCGACAGAGGAGTGGATAGGGAAGATATGGTACATACACATAATGGAATATTACTCAGCCATTAAAAGGAACGGAATAACATTTATAGCAACATGGATGAACCTAGAA
>PVHT021183528.1:1593324-1660996 GCA_004024745.2 Catagonus wagneri
GTGGAGCAAAGTAATATAAGCTATAAAAATTAAACAAGAAGAGATGCAAAATACAATAACTGAAATAAAAAATTCATTAGAAGCAGCCAACAATAGAATACAGGAGGCAGAAGAACGAATCAGTGAGGTGGAGGACAGATTAGTGGAAATCACTAATGCGGAAGAGAAAAGAGATAAAAGATTGAAAGAAAATGAGCTGAGTCTCAGAGAACTCTGGGATACTGTTAAATGCACCAACATCCATATTATAGAGGTGCCAGAGGGAGAAGAGAGAGAGAGAGAAGGGGACAGAAAAAATATCCGTGGAGATAATAGCCAAAAACTTCCTTAATATGGGAAAGGAACCACTCAGTCAAATTCAGGAAGCACAATGAGTACCATATAAAATAAACCCAAGGAGGAACACCCTGAGACACATATTAATCAAAATGACCAAAATTAAAGACAAAGAGAAAATATTGAAAGCAGCTAGGGAAAAGAAACAAATGACATAAGAGGGAACCCCAATAAGGTTATCAGCAGATTTCTCATCTGAAACTCTGCAGGCCAGAAGGGAGTGGCATGATATACTTAATGTGATGAAAGGGAAAAACTTCCAACCAAGATTGCTTTACCCTGCAAGGCTCTCATTCAGATTTGAAGGAGAGATCAAAACCTTTACAGATAAGCAAAAGCTAAGAGATTTCTGCAACACTAAACCAGATTTACAACAAATCTTAAAGGAACTTCTCTAGGCAGAAAAGAAAAGGCCACAACCAGAAACAAAAACACCACAAATGACAAGGCTCACCAGGAAAGGCATATATACAATAAGGATACTAAATCATCCATGCACAACTATGCTACCAAAATCAGAAATCGTGAGAAGAGAGAACAAATGCAGGTCACTGGAGACACACGTGCAATTCAGAAACCAACAACTTAAAACAATCTCATTTGTATATAGACTCCTATATCAAAACTTCAGGGAAAAAAAAAGCAACAAAAACCCCAAGCAGTTAATACAATGGCAATAAGAACATATATATCAGTAATTACCTTAAATGTTAATGGACCGAATGCCCCAACCAAAAGACATAGACTAGCCAAATGGATACAAAAACAAGAAAACAACCAGTGGATCACTGAAGAAATCAAAGAGGAAATTAAAAAATACCTAGAAGCAAATGACAACAAAGACACGACACTCCAAAACCTCTGGGATTCAGCAAAAGCAGTGATAAGAGGAAAGTATATAGCAATACAAGCCTACCTCAGGAAACAAGAAAAAGCTCAAATAAACCACCTAACTTTACATCTAAAGCAGCTAGAGAGGAAAGAAGCCAGGTCATGGAAACAACCTAAATGCCCATCGATAGAGGAGTGGATAGGGAAGATATGGTACATACACACAATGGAATATTACTCAGCCATTAAAAGGAACGGAATAACAACATTTATAGCAACATGGATGAACCTAGAAATTATCATACGAAAAGGAACCAGACGGACAATTAGACAGCAACACCCAATGCTACTGCTTACATGTGGAAACTAAAGAGACACAACGAACTTCTTTGAAGAACAGACAATGACTCACAGATTTTGGAAAACCTTGTTTTTTCAAATAAGACAATCTTGGGAGTGGGGGGATGCCCTGTGGGTTTGGGACACAAAATCTATCAAATTGACATATGATCTTTGTACACCTATAACTGAAATAAAATTCATTGTTAATATGAAAAAATTGAGGGAATTTTTATTAATACATGAGAGTACATTTTAATTATTGAACTGAATATTTTTGTTATGATTTTAAATGAAGTGCAAGTTTTTATTGCAGAAGAGTGACTATCAAGTCATCATGGACTTTGGGACGGAAAAGAACTATTTACTCAAATTAAAAAAAAAGTCGACTAAAGTAAAGTTACCTCACTATTCATCTTGCAGTTTATTTACTAGACATCATCATAGCCTTAATATAAGGGGAAACATTAAATATTAGATAGCAGAAAATTTTAAAACAAATATACTGTATCATATGAATATAATATCAAGGTAGCCATCTATAGAGAATTTGGAATTCTGATCATTCTTTAAGTTTTAAAAACACCCTTTTTATATAATACTATTATTTGATAATGGTGAGCAAAGTTGAAAGACTACAACAGTAAATAGTGATAGAGAATAAGGTGTTTTCTATTTCAGCATTTGCAAAAGACACTCAAAATTAAAATGAAATAAATGATAAGTGCATTAGTCAATCTGCTCTAAATATATTTAAGTATTATGACTTCTAAAGGGTAGGAAGGAGCAAGAAAAGTAAAATAAAGTAAGATAATACAGCCTAGAAATAAAAGACATTGAGATCAACATCATAGCATAGAAAATTACTGTTTTTAAAAATTAGGATGCAATTTACCAAAGCATAAAAGCATATGTAATAGGAAAAAAACAAACAAGTTTATCCTCTCCGTATAGGGGTCAATCATGAGTCTGCTTAACAAGAAAATTTATCACTCAACAATTCCACAACGCCAAATCTTGAAGGAAGGAAGTATTGATGGCTAATAATAAAAGCAACTCTCTAGGATGTTTATCTTTCAAATAGTGAACAGAACATAATTAAAGATATTATCAGTAACTCAACCAGAACAAAGCATAGTTAAATAATATTTGTATGTTTTAACTAACAACTTATTTGACAAAAAGGTATCAAAGCATCATTAATAGGACTTCCCATTGTGGCTCAGCAGATGAAGGACCCCTCATTGTGTCTGTGAAGATGCGGGTTTGATCCCTGGCCTCGCTCAGTCGATTAAGGACCTAGCATAGCCATAAGCTGCAGTGTAAGTCACAGATGCAGCTCAAATCCAGTGCCTCTGTGGCTGTGGCATAGGCCATAGCTGCAGCTCCAATTCAACCCCTAGCCCAGAAACTTCTATATCCCACAAGAAGAGGTCTTAAAAAAAATCATTATTAATATAAAACCTTTTAAATAATTTAACTTAAAGCTGAATTTAGTCAGAAACACAAACAAATGAGAGAAATACATTGAATACTGATTATCCTAACACCCAAGTCTTCTATACAATAGTTATTTCTAAAAACAGTACCTTTTTAATCTTAAGGGAATTTTTGATTACTGTGAAATGACAGTAGTTGCAATTCCAGTAGGATTTAAAATGGAAAAGCAATGCTCCAAGCACACAAGCATTCCTCACGCTGCAGACCTTCATAGCATAACTTGGGCAAGTCTAGACATTAGGTCCACTTGTTAGAAAGCCATCAGTGACATAATAAGGGTAAAACAACATTTCCAGCTTTATACCACAAAGCCAAATTGAGCTATATAACTAAGCTACACAAACTTTCATGAGGAGAATGCTTCAGTCTTATCCAATTTGTAGCATTTTACAGACTTAGTCATATATGTTAGTACACACCATAAAACATAAATGACTCCAACAGTGAATAACAGAGAGGCAGGGAAATGGTTGTTTTATGTTAGAATACTGTAGGAGAGAAAAGAGTGATACAACTTTTAGAATTTCTTCATGCTCTGGCTTGGTATGATTTCTTACTTCTAAACTGACTTTTTTATTACTCATTATGAATAAATGGAATAACATAATTATTTACAAGTGTTGGTGATAGAACTCTCTTTGTATGCAAATTCTATTTGTTAAAGAAACAACCTTCAGAGTTGTCTGTTTTAAAGATGGCGAAGTGAGCAGAACCGAATTCCTGAACTTAATGACAATGTCAGTGTAGCTTATGAAACCATGACAATGTAAGAAGAGACATCTGGTGTGCACCATGCATGTAATGTATGGTTAGCTCCAGTGATTCTTCCGAGTTCCCCTTGCGCTGTAATCTGCATGTGGCAGAGTGCCACTCAAACTAAGCAGAATCATTCGGCTCTCTTGAATATAAAGTAAAGAATGTAATGCTTGACTGGGCAGGCTAGTTGCACATGAATTTTGATGTGGATGCCCAGTAAAAAATGTTTCTGATAACTAGCAGGAGAAAACATCTGAAAGAATCAATAAAGAAAGGTTTATTTCTGAAGAACACACAGCTGTGTTTATGATGCAATCATTTCAAACACAAGCACAGGTTTTATGTTACATTCCATTAGCACACTGGGAGTGATGGCTACAAGGGGCACAGTAAATGATAGAACCAAAATAAGATGTGAAGAGGTGTGTGTTTGTGTGTGTGTGTGTGTGTGTGTGTGTGTGTGTGTGTGTGTACAGAGAGATAAATATGAATTATATCTGTGTGTATACACATTTGTATGCATGCTTTGAAATAACATCACTTTATTTATACAGTCCCCAAAAAGGAAAAAGGCACATGTCTGGACTTTGAATAAAATGCCATTATTTTTTAAATATTGCTTGCTTTTAACATGTAGTTTTTTCTATTTCATATTTTTCCTCCCTAATTTGTGGAATCATGGGTGAGGATTTTTGATACTGTGGTGAACTTGAGTTTTTCTCATTCCCCTCCCTCCCTGATCCATACTCCTCTCTAGAGTAATGAAGCTACTGGGCCTGCCTGTTCACTATGGGTTAATGATCATGGGAGTCCCAATAGGAAAACTTGCTACAGCACTTTCTTCCCTAGAGTCAACAGACCATATTCCATTACTACTGAAATCTGGGGTAAAAATTAGAATGCTGGGAATTCTGGAAAGTTTGGTCTATAAAACCATCAGCCTTTTTGAGTAAAGTTGACATTGCCCAACATAAATGGGTCTGGCCTCCCAGGTCACCATGAACCCAACGAAGTGCTAAAAGTTGGGGTGAGTGCTTTGCTGCTCCTGGGGAAGGTCCTATCAGACTGGGGAGCAGTATGACCTCCTCTCGGTAACTTTAGGGGAAAAGAGCAGCCGGAACATGGATTCCCCTCATTTTGAATCTTTGACTCATCAACCACGACTGACTCAACAAGTAGTGTTGGCACAAGTGACTACTCAAAAAAAAAAAAAACCTGGGTTCACCTCTCACATGATGTATCTTTGGAAGACAGTAGAAGACTACATGAAAAAAAATTGAGTTATACAAGTTTTGGCGTTATTTCGAGTAAGGAAAAACAAGATGGAGAATAACTTGTACAATTAAATCATTTTTGTCGTACACTAACCCCCAAATCCATTATATTTATAAAAGCCTTGATAAGATTATATTTACAAGTAGAAAATTACATAAGGATGCACACTGGATTCTTAACATGTGTTACTTGATGTGGGAAGAGTAAAAATAGAAGGAAAACAGAGAAAGAAAAAAGACTACTTTAACCAAATTACCTGAGATATTTATAGAATTTTATATATTATATTTAAAATTGTATATATATATATATTTATATTGAAATAAATTACATCAAGTGATAATCCTATTTAAAATATTACAGTGCATTTGTGACCTTTTTAATTACTAAGGGAAAATAACAACCATAACTAAGACTTTTTAAGGAAAATATTCGTCAAATTACATGATCAAAAAAAGTAGGACCGCTTAGGTATTCATAATATTGATGAATGCACAAGGTAATACCCAAAGTCTTTTCAAGTTGCATTATGGGTATGAATTTCAGAGCACAAAGTTTTCCCAGAGGAAGTCCAACATAAGCATTATGAGGAAAATATTGCAAACACAAAAGAGCTATAAAGATTAAAGCATAAAAGCACATTAATACCTCTTAAAGTGGGTAGCATATTGTAGTTCTCTGAAACTATCCTACAAATTTTCCAGCTCCTTTATAAGTGCCAACATTGGTAGATATAAAAAGACATGTACCTCGCCTTCCTTTTACTTCCACATTTCAAAGTAATTATTTTGAAAACGCTCAGACAAGCATCACTTGCTGACTCCTCTCTAGACAACCAACTCTATGGCTGGTAACTTTAGGTGTAATTAAAAAGAACTTTCAGAAATAGAATGCTAGCTGTTTTTGTTTCATTTAAATTATCAAAACAACAGAATAAACTTTCACTATTGGATTTTAAAAGAAAGCTCATTCTCTTTCCTTATTTTTGCTGAAGTTTGAAACAATTTTAAATAAAGATAAGCATGATTCTAATGGTTTGTAAGTCTAAACACAAAAAAGTATGATGTTCATACTTCAATTAAATTATAGAGCTATAAGAAGGATAAGTCATTACAATATATTGCATATAATCCCTCCCCCCAAAAAACTAAATTACTATGCTGTACACCTGAATCTAATGAAATACTGTAAATCAACTATACTTCAATTAAAAAGAGAGAGAGGCTAAGATAGATATGCCTCTGGCCTCAAAGAACTTAGAGGATCATTCACAGTTAAAAAATAAGAAGAGCTACAGTTGCATTAGTAATAATTGCTATCAAAGTTGAAAAATAATAAAAGTGCTCTGATGAAATATAATGAGGTATATGGGAAAGAATATCATTTAATTGAGGTGTTTCAAAGTAAAGATTGCCCATTGGGGTAATACCCAAAATATCAGGGTAGGGGAATACCAGAAGAAATATTTCATAGATTTATGGCAGAAAGAGAAATATATTCATTGATCAAATATATGTAAATCAGATTTCAGAGGGAAAAACACGTCTCAGAGGGATGACAGTATATTTCTGCCATTTATGACTAATAATTTATTACCTTGCAACACAAAGCTATTTTATTCAATGAGGAAATTTTTTCTATTGAAATAGGTTCAATAACAATAAGAAAGATATCTATCTGCATATATCAGATATGAACTGACCTATCACTTAGTAATATCATGAAGATAAACTATTGTGCCAAGGTTAAATGACAAAGTACCAGACTACAAATCAAGTATCTTAATTTCTAGACCCAGAAAATTAAAGAGTATG
The DNA here is from genome assembly GCA_004024745.2 of Catagonus wagneri. Taxonomy (NCBI): domain Eukaryota; kingdom Metazoa; phylum Chordata; class Mammalia; order Artiodactyla; family Tayassuidae; genus Catagonus; species Catagonus wagneri. The sequence continues at coordinate 1,600,176 of PVHT021183528.1, forward strand.
TAGTCAAGAATATGAAATATCATATTACCAATTTCAATATTAAATGGGATATTGTCTAATAAATCTCAAATTAAAATAGTATCACAAACAATACGATTAAAACAATCTATTCAATTAAATTTGGTATCCAGAGGCCAATGGCTTTGGATTTTTGTATAAGCTTGAATTCTCTGAAACCCTAAGAAAAACTGTTTTAAAAGTTTGACACTTTTTAAAGTTCATCATATTTTATACTAATAATCATACATAAACAATTTTTTCTTCAGTTAAGGGAAATGTTACTTGATTTGGCTTAATTCAAATGCTAAAAAAATAGGAAGCATTTTCACTTATTTGCTTAAAATGTATTTATTTTAAGCATTATTAGGTACATTCTAATTTATTCATATAAGGAAACCAATACTTCTTAAATTCATAAAGTTAAAATAAATATTAATCATTTACCCCCCCCAAAATTTCATACATTCAGGACAGAAAAAGAAACATGCTCATTAATCAAATATATGTAAATCATATTTCAGAGGGAAAAACACCTCTCAGAGGAATGGCAGTATATTTCTGCCATCTATGACTAATAATGTATTACCTTGCAACACAAAGCTATTTCATTCAGTGAGGAAATTTTCCATTGAAATAAGTTCAATAGCAATAAGAAAGATACCTATTCTCATTTATTATATATAATTCCTATGGTTGCAATTTCAAGAAAAAGTCTAAATTTTGAGAGGAGTTCAGAAATATAGGGTTCTCTTAAGCTGTTTTTGGGAGGGTGATTTAGTCCAACTCTATCAAACTGTTTTAAAGCTCCTTAAAAGAATTTATTTCCTCCACTCTAATAATACCGCTTCTGAAAATGAATCCGAACAAAATAATGTATGATGGTAACTGTAATTACGCAATAAGTAAAAATCAATACAAATGCTCAATTTAAATAAATTATCACACTGTGGATAATTTTCACCTATTAAAATTATTTTGGTCAGTAATATTGGTTGACATTAAAAGACCTTCATGACTTGCCTCTTCATACATATGCAAGGATGATTTTTATTATCTATCAACTGTGATTATCTCTGTACTGAGAATTAAATTGTTTTTCACTGTTTTCAAAGTATCTATCTGTATCTCTTGATCTTTAATAAAATGAACATTTATTGTTTTTACAATGAGGAAGTTGTTCTCATCTACGCCCAAAATAATGATTTCTGATAGTAGTAAAGACCACTATCCTTCTCTTAGATGTACGCTTAATGTTATACTGTTTCATTGTTTTAGGTGAATGAAAGTATTTGTCAATAGATTGATAATGTAACACATAAGCAATTACTTAAAAGCCTGGAAAATAAGCTAAATTTAAAAGAATTTTCCATATTACCTTCTCCTTTGGTGCTGGGGAGGGGGCTGGTCTTTCCTTATCTTTCCAAAATTTTAAATAAAGGAATTTCCTACATTCTATTTATCTTTGGCCAATTGTTTTTTCTGTCTAATCTCCAAAGGCAGTATTTTTTTTGTATTATCATTTGTGGGGTTTTCGGAACTTTGATTTATTTTTCAACTGTTTAAACAATTTCCCCCAAAAAATTTGCTAAAGGGTCACAGGCTTTCATCATTCTCTCTGAAAATAATCTTCTTTTCCCCCTCTTTCTCTCCTGACCCTTAGATACCTCATTCAGATACCTCAATCTTACCCCTAAAGAGACCCTTCAATTTATCCATTTGGGTGACTGTCTATTCTCATTTTATTATTTTTTAAATTGAAATATTTTTGTTGTTAATTTCTCCCATTTATATCCACTGCATTTGTCTTTAAGTGTACATTTTTAAAGTATATAAAATTGAAATATATGCTTTTTTCTTGAATTTGTTAAAAAATATATAATACATATAAAATAATTAAAAAGTATAATTCATTAGACCAACACAAAAAGTAGAAAACTGTTCATGAAATAGTCTAAATGCATAATATAAAATATAAAAGTATAATCACAAAGCAATAAATCTCTCATCATTTTCAGTATTTTTGACACAATTATTTCAATTATTGCTCCCTTAAGTATAAACAAGTAAACAGAGAATTTGAACCATGCAATTAGTAATTTAATGTAATGAGCATACATAAAACCATGCAACAGATATTAGACAATCTAATCTGGTCCCAAAGCAAATAAGACATTGAAAAATATTAATGATTAAAAAGTAAGCCCTTCTGATCTTGAAATATAGGGACTTAAAAGATTTAATGTGATTCCTTTAACTGGAAAGTAATTAAATGGAAACCCAGTATACACACAGCCTGAGGAGCTAAGGAGCATTGTGCCACAGGCCAGGGAGCACTGTGCTATGGGCTGGGGAGTGGAACACCATGGCAGATAGAACCCAGGAGGTGTGGGTCCATAGGAGAATTAAGGCACCACTTTGGGGAAGGTGAGAGGAGGACAGGTGAGCAGCCATAGGAATATCCCTGCATACATGCAGGCTCTCAGAGGGTGGGGCGCCTCTGGCACAGGATACAGGTGGCAAGAAGCCACTTGTTCAGGCTGAGTGCTTCTTGTGCAGGCTACAAGTAGCAGGGCAACTATCATGTGGGCTAAGAGCAGCAGGTGGCTATGTGCAACATGGTGCCTCTTGCATGATATACAGGTGGCAGGGACCAATCTTGGCAGTTGTCTCTGAGGCCAGAGGGAGGCATGGCTTGCCACCACTGGGGGCCTCTGAGTGGGCTCCATCTGTGGCCCCAGTCACCTCAGGGGTCAGCAAAATAAAAAAAGATTGCACTGCAACCGAGCACAACCATTTTTACTCTCACTCCCCTGAAAAGATATCCACCCTGCTGCTACCACTGCCAAAACTCTAGCAGTGCCCAGACGCTTGATCACTGTCCCACCCCAAGACCCCAGCAACTAGGCACAACTGGTGCAGCACCTCCTATGTGGGATAAGCGGAATGGGGTGTTTCTGGCATGGTCTACAGGTGGCGGGGGCAAAACTCCATAATTATCTGTGACTGCAGAAGTGGGCAAGGGCCACAACCAGGGTCCCATGATCAGGTACCACTTGCAGCCCCAATCACCTCAGAGGAGGGCATTGTGATTTAACACTACCTGTTGTTGCTCTCACTTCCCTGGGAACTCACACACCTTGTCGCTTCCACTGCCAAATGCTCTGGACACCTTGTAAATCTGCCTAAGACTCTTTATCACTTCCCAGGTAGCCTGTGCCACCTTCCTTCAGATCCTTTCTGCTGTTAAGAGTGCAGCAACCAAGCATTGTTTACTAGCCCTACCCAATGCCTCGTTCTCCACAGAAACACACTCAGCACTCTGAGGATAAGAGCCTGCTCACACCAAAGGAAGAGACAGCAAATATCCAAAATCCCATGCCAAAAATAAAGAGTAACCCCCCCACAAAATGCAAAGAGGTGCTCTTGCACAGAAGTAGCCCCCAAAGACTACAGTTTGGCTTCTCTAAACTCACAAAAAAAAAAAAAGTAAGCAAGATGAAGAGGCTCAGAAACCATTCCCAATTAAAGGAATAGGAGAATTCGCCTGAAGCAGTTAACAATGAAACAGACCTCTGCAGTCTGAAAGACACTGAGTTAAAAAGGGAGAAAATGAAAATACTGAAGGAATTAAGGCTGACTATCAAGGAATTAAGAGCAGATATGAGCAGTAATGCAGATTACTTTAGAAAGGAACTAGAAAATATAAAGAGGAACACAGAAAAATCAGAAAATTCATTTGCAGAGATGCAAATTGAACTAAAAGCACTAAAGCACAGAACAAATAATGTAGAGGAATGAATTACTGACTTGGAAGATAGAATAATGGAAATCACCCAATCAGGACAGCAGACAGTAAACCAAATTAGAAAACATGAAAGCAATATAAGAGATCTATGGGATAATATAAAGCAGGCCAATCTACACACAATAGGAATTCCAGAAGGAGAAGAAAAAGAAAGGGGGCTTGAAAACATATTTGAAGAAATTATGTCTGAAAACTTTCCAAATCTAAAGGATATTGATAGCAGGATATAAGAAGCACAGAGGGGCCCAAACAAGTTGAAACCAAATAGGCCCACATCAAAATATATTATAATAAAAATGGCAAAAGTTAAAGAGAGGATTCTAAAGAGAAAAGCAAGAGAAAAACAAATCATTAATTATAAGGGAACCCCCCTAGGGTTATTAGCTTATTTCTCTACAGAAACACTACAGGCTAGACGATAGTGGCAAAATATATTCAAAGTTTTGAAAGGAAAATATTTGCAGCCTAGAATACCCTATCCAGCAAGAATATCATTTAAAAGAGAAGGGGAAATAAAGAATTTCTCCAACAAACAAAGGCTAAAAGAGTACAGCAATACTAAATCCATTCTAAAAGAAATATTGAAAGGGCTTCTCTAAATAAAAAAAAAAAAGAAAAAGGTAAGAAACAGCATGGAGGAAACCACAACTGGAAAGCAATAACTTAAATAAGCCAGCATGCAGATTTAAAAGTGGAAAAAAAGAAATAATAAATAAAACTACAGTAAGCAATGATAACCACAAGGAACAGCAAAAGGACAAATATGAAGATCTTAAAAAAGGATTTCAAAGTCAAAGAATGTGGGAAAGGAAAGTAAGAAAATATAGATTATGTTTTTATTTTAATGTGTTGGAGCCTATATGACTATCAGGCTCAAGCAAGAAGATACAGGGCAACCACAAATCAAAACCAAACTTTACATTCACAAAAACTAAAAGTGCTCAAGCATAGAATAAGTGGAAATCATCCAACCAAAAAAAAATTAAAAAAAAAGAAAGGAAAAAAAGGAGAAACATAGCATCAACTAGAAAACAAGGTTTAAAATTGCAATAAATACATTCCTATCAATAATTACCTTAAAGGTCAATGGACTAAATGCTCCAAACAAAAGACACAGCACGGCAGATTGGATAAAAAAGCAAAAACCTAAAATCTGCTCCTTACAGGACACTCACCTTAGGGCAAAGGACACATATAGCTTGAAATTGAGGGGATGGGAAAATATATTTCATGCCAATGGACAAGACCGGAAAGCAGGAGTTGCAATCCTCATATCAAACAAAACAGACTTTCAAATGAAGGCCACAGGAGTTCCTGTCATGGCTTTGTGGTTAGCAAATCTGACTAGCATCCATGAGGATGCAGGTTCTATCCCTAGCCTCACTCAGTGGGTTAAGGATCCGATATTGCTGAGCTGTGGTGTAGGTCACAGATGAGGCTCGGATCCTGCGTTGTTGTGACTCTGGCACAGGTCAACAGCTACAGCTCCGACTGAACCCCTAGACTGGCAACCTCCATATGCCACAGGTGTGGCCCTAAAAAGACAAAAAGACTAAATAAATAAATAAATACATAAATAAATAAATAATAAAATGAAGTCCATAAAGAAAGACAAAGAAGGACACTATTTAATGGTAAAGGATCCACTCAAGAAGAGGATATTACAATTGTAATTATATATGCCCCTTATATAGGAGCACCCAGATATCTACAACAAATACTAACAGACATAAAAGAAGACACTGATAGGAATATAATAATACTAGGAGACTTTAACACCCACCCCACTCACATCAATGGACAGATCCTCTAGACAGAAAATCAATAAGGCAACAGAGATCCTAAATGACGCAGTAGAAAAGTTATACTTTATTAACATTCAGGACATTACATCCAAAAAAATCAGAATATACATACAATCTTCTCAAGTGCACATAGAACATTCTCAAGGATTGAACACATACTAGGGCATAAAGCTAAGTCAACAATTTTAAGAGTACAGAAATTATTTCAAGTATCTTCTCTGACCACAAAGACATGAAACTAGAAATCAACCAAGGGAAAGAAATGAGAAAAAACTAACCACGTGGAAACTAAACACCATGCTAATAAAAAAAAAAAAAACCAATGAATCAAAGAGGAAATCAAGAAGGAAATTAAAAAATACCTCAAGATGAATGATAATTAATACACAACCACACAAAAGGTATGGGATTCCTCAAAAGCACTGTTTAGAGGGAAATTCATAGCAATGCAGGCCTTCCTCAAAAAGAAGAAAAATCTAGAGTACTCATTGTAGGTCAGCCGTTAACAAATCTGACTAGCAACTGTGAGGATGCAGGTCAATCCCTGGCTTTACTCAGTGGGTTAAGGATCCAGTGTTGCTGTGAGCTGTGGTGTAAGGTCACAGACATGGCTTGGACCTTGCATACTGTGGCTGTGGCACAGGCCAGCAGCTACAGCTCAGACTTGACTCCTAGCCTGGGAATCTCCATAAGCTGGGAGTGCAATCCTAAAAAAAAGCAAAAAAAAAAATGAAAAAGAAAACTCTCAAATCAACAACTTAACCTGCCACCAAAATGAATTACAAAAAGAAGAACAAACAAAACCTAAAGTCAGCAGAAGGAAGGAAATCATAAAGATCAGAAAGGAAATCAATAAAATGGAGAATCAAAAAACAATTGCAAAAAATCAATAAAACCAAGAGCTGATTCTTTGAAAAGGTAAACAAAACTGACACACCTCTGGCCAGAATAGCCAAGAAGAGGAGAGAAAAAAACCCAAATAAACAAAATAGGAAATGGAAAAGGAGTAATCACAACGGATACTGCAGAAATACAAAAAACATGAGAATAGTATGAAAAATTGTATGCCAACAAATGTGACAACCTAGAAGAATCGAACAACTTTCTAGAGACTTACAGCCTGCCAAAACTGAATCAAGAAGAAATAGATCAGCTGACCAGACCAATCACTAGAAATGAAATTGAATGTATCATAAAAACACTCCCTACAAATAAAAGTCCAGGACCAGATGGCTTCACAGGTGAATTCAATCAAGCATTCGAGATGGAAATTAAACCAATCATACTTAAACTTTTCAAAAGGCTGAAGAAGTAGGAACACTCCCAAAGACATTCTATGATGCCCCCATCACCCTAATACCAAAACCAGACAAAGATACCATCAAAAAAGGAAACTATACGCCAGTATCTTTGATGAATATAGACACAAAAATTCTCAACAAAATTTTAGCCAACTGAATACAAAAACATATAACAAAGATCATACACCACAACCAAGTAGGATTCATCCCAGGTTCACAACAATGGTGTAACATATGCAAATCAATCAACGTCATGCACTACATTAACAAAGAAAAGTAAAAAACAACGTAATCATATCAATAGATGCAGAAAAAGCATTTGACAAAATCCAATATACATTCCTGATAAAAACTCTTACCAAAGTGGGTATAGAGGGAACGTACTTTAACATAATAAAAGCCATTTATGACAAACCCACAGCAAATATAATACTCAATGGAGAAAAGCCAAAAGCCTTCCCACTAAAATCTGGAACAAGACAAGGATGCCCACGCTCACCAATGCCATTCAACATAGTATTGGAAGTCCTAGCCACAGCAATCAGACAAACAAAAGAAATAAATCTATCGAAGTTGGAAAAGAGGTAAAATTGTCACTGTATGCAGATGACATAATACTATACACAGAAAACCCTAAGGACTCCACAAAAAAATGACTCAAACGGATCAACAAATTCAGCAAAGTAGCAGGATTTAAGATTAACATTCAGGAATGTCACATTTCTTTATACCAAAACTGAAATGTTAGAAAGGAATACAAAAATTACAATAACTTCTAAATCGTATCCAAAAACACCAAATATCTGGGAATAAACCTGACCAAGGAGGTGAAAGATTTATATGCTGAGAACTATAAAATATTAACCAAGGAATTTAAAGAGGATTCAAAGAAATGTAAATATATTCTATGTTCCTGGGTTGGAAAATTAATACTGTAAAATTGGCCATACTACCCAGAGCAATCTCCAAAGTCAATGCAATCCTTATCAAATTTTCCATGACATTTTTCACAAAACTAGAACAAACAATCCAAAAATTTACATGGAATCACAAAAGACCCAGAATTGCCAAAGCAATCCTTAGGAACAAAAACCAAGCAGGAGGCATAACTCTCCCAGACTTCAGGCAATACTACAAAGCCACAGTAATCAAGACAGTATGGTACTGGTACCAAAACAGACATGCAGACCAATGGAACAGAATAGAGAACCCAGAAATAAACACAGACACCTATGGTCAATTAATCCTCTACAAAGGAGGCAAGAATATTAATGGGAAAATGACAGTCTTTTCAGCAAGGGGTGCTGGGAAAACTGGACAGCCACATGTAAATCAGTGAAACTGCAACACACCCTCACACCATGCACAAAAATAAACTCAAAATGGCTTAAAGACTTAAATATTAGACAAGACACCATAACACTCCCAGAAGAGAACATAGGCAAAACATTCTCTGATATCAACCTTACAAATATTTTCTCAGGTCAGTCTCATGAAACAGAAATAAAAGCAAAAATAAACCAGTGGGACCTAATCAAACTGACAAGCTTCTGCACAGCACAAGTGAAACCAAAGCCAACTTACAGAAACTATTGAAATAATTTCAAATGATCCAACTGACAAGGGCTTAATCTCTAAAATATACAAACAGCTTATACAACTGAACACCAAAAAAGCCAACAACCCAGTGGAAAAATGGGCAAAAGACCTGAATAGACATTTCTCTAAAGAAGATATAGAGATGGCCAACAAGCACGTGACAAAACGCTCAACATCACTGGTTAATAGAGAAATGCAAATCAAAACTACTATGAGGTACCAACTCACATCTGTCAGAATGACCATCATTAATAAATCCACAAATAAGAAATGCTGGAGGGGGTGTGGAGAAAAGGGAACCCTCCTGCACTGTTGGTGGTAGGGTAAGCTGGTACAACCACTATGGAAAACCGTATGGAGGTACCTTAGAAAACTATACATAGAACTACCATATAACCCAGCAATCCCACTCTTGGGCATATATATCCAGACAAAACTTTCCTTGAAAAAGACACACGCACCTGCATGTTCACTGCAGCACTATTCACAACAGCCAAGAAATGGAAACAACCTAAATCTCCATCAACAGATGAATGGATTAAGAAGTAATGGTATATATACACAATGGAATACTACCCAGCCATAAAAAAGGAACAAAATAATGCCATTTGTAGCAACATGGATGGAACTAGAGACTTTCATACTAAGGGAAGTAAGTCATAAAGAGAAAGAAAAATAACATATCACTTATATATGGAATCTAATATATGGCACAAATGAAACTTTCCACAGAAAAGAAAATCATGGACATGAGAACAGACTTGTGGTTGCCGAGGGGGAGATGGAGGGAGTGGGATGCACTGGGAATTTGGGGTTAATAGATGCAAACTATTGTCATTGGAATGGATAAGCAATGAAATCCTGCTGTGTAGCACTGGGAACAATATCTAGTCACTTATGATGGAGAATGATAATGTGAAATAAAAATGTATCTATGTATGTGTCACTGGGTCACCTTGCTGTACTGTAGAAAATTGACAGAACACTGTAAACCAGCTATAATGGAAAAAAATAAAAATCATTACAAAAAAAATAAAAGCATGATAATCAGAGTATATAAATAAAGAAATAAGTGAAAAGTTGACCCATTACATACTTTAAGGAATGTTGAGCATGACTTTGAATGGAAAAATTAAAGAATGGAGCAGAAATTATTGAATTTAAAATGCTACAATAAGGAAAATCAATATATATATGTGTGTGTGTGTGTGTGTGTGTGTGTGTGTGTGTGTGTATTTTTTTTCTTAAAGACTGTTAATAAAGTCCAATAGCTGGTATGATTGATGAATGATTGAGGGCACAAATAAGACTAAAAAAGAAAGTTATCGAAATGAAAAATGTGAGGTTCCTGCTTTGGCATCAGAATCAACAGCGGATCTGGAGTGGCCCAGACACAGGTTCAATACCTGGCCTGGTAAAATGGGGTTAAAGATCTGCTATTCGGTAGGTTGCAGCTAAAGGTCAGATCTGATCCCTGGCCCAGGAATTCCATATGGTGTAGGGTGGCCAAAATGGGAAAAATAAATAAATAAGAAAATAAACAAAAATATAGATGGACAATATTACGAATTAATACACTCTTTGTTCCAATACATTTGAAAACATGAAAAAAATAAATTCCTATAAATATATAACTTATAAAATATTACAAAGAATTGGAAATTTTAAATAACTGCAGAGGCATTAATGAAGTGGAAAAAACAATTAAAAATATTAACTCAGGTTAGTTTCAAGGTGAATTTTAGCAAACTACCAAAAAAAGAGGTGGTTCTGGTCTTATGAAAACTCTTCCAGATAAAAACAAGAAATAGGATTCCATCTCGAGTCTTTCTGTGCTAAAAATAATCTTGACTGTAAAAGCAAACAAAATTATAAAGTAATTTCCCTAGTGAAAGATGTGAAAATTTTAACAAATATCCATCCATCCAAAATTGGATTACTTTCAAAAAAACAGTGAAACCATTAAAAAAATTATAACCAATTATATGGCAAGCTTAAAGAGAAAAAAATCATTTTGGTAGATCGAGGAAACTGTTGATAAATTTCACCATTCATTCTTAAAAATAAGTAGACATGGAGTTCCCATCGTGGTTCAGTGGTTAACAAACCCAACTAGCATCCATGAGGATGTGGGTTTGATCCCAGGCTTCGTTCAGTGGGTTAAGGATCTGGTGTTGCATTAAGCTGTGGTGTAGCTCACAGACATTGCTCAGATCCTGAGTTGCTGTGGCTGTGGCATAAGGTGGCAGCTACAGCTCCGACTGGACCCCTAGCTAGGGAACCTCCATATGCCACAAGTGAGGCCCTAGAAAGACCAATAAATAAATAAATAAATAAATAAATAAAAAGGTAGACAGATAAAAATTTAGAAAACAGTAATAGAAGGTGACATTTTTAATTTGACATAGAGTAGCTACCAAAACCTACAACAATTGCTACTTAATAAACGATATCAGAAATTTTTTCTTTAAAAATCAGGAAAAAGTCATTATCTGACATAGATTTTACCAAACATGCATTGGTAGACCTCGCCAAGTAATAACTTACAAAAATTAAATAAAGGGTGTAAAATTTGGAGAGGGAGTTACAACTCTGTCACTCTTCACAGAAGTCATTTTCTTTTTCTTTTCTTTTTTTTTTATTTATTTCCACACCCATGGCATATGGAAGTTCCTGGGCCAGAGACTGAACCCATGCTGCAGCTATGACATACACCACAGCTGCAACAAGGCAGTATCCTTTAATCCAGTGCACTGAGCCAGGAATCAAATCCACATGTCTGTAGTGACCTAAGCTACTACAGTTGGATTCTAAACCCACTTTGCCACTGCGGAAACTCCTAAGTCATTTTCCAAATGGAAAACCTCAAGGGAACTATGGATTTTATTAGAAATTTTAAAAATTTTATAAATATTGGATAAAAGCTAAATATATTCTACAATTCTAAATAGGAACAGAAACATTTAAAAATATAATTAGTAATATACTCTATCTAAATATCAATGAGATTTTTGTAGGATTCTTGGACCTATTTCTCATAGCAGTTCTCTTCAAGATCCTCTAAAATTGCTGTTTCCAGTATTTACTTCTTCCAAACTAAAATCCTGATAAAAGATACTATTTAGATTTTTTTTTTTTTTTTTTGGTATGTTTAGGGTCACACTGGCAGTATATGGAGGTTCCCAGGCTAGGGGTAGAATAGCTGCCGGCCTACACCACAGCCACAGCAATGCAGGATACTAGCCATGTCTGCAACTTATACCACAGCTCATGGCAACTCCAGATCCCTAACCCAGTAAGCGAGGCCTGGGATCAAACCCATGTCCTCATGGATGCTTGTCAGACTCATTCCACTGAGCCACGATGGGAACTCCACTTTTTAGATTTTTAAGGGGATTCTTATATGATATGTCTCCTTCCGACAGGATAATTAAGTCACCACTCCCCACGATCAAGCCTGCCTGTGAACGTCCCTCCCACCCCAATTTTTAATTCACGTCTACGGACATTATAATCTCAGCAATCTTTTTCCTAAAATGTTAAGTAGAATGAGGAAGTTTTCTGACAGCCAGTAATCCTAGGCTCACAAAACTCTAATGGCCCCCCTGTAGGAGGCCAAGCCTACTACTCGAAACATTTGTGTGAGAACCCACTGCTGAGGAACCCATTCCAATATTAGACTATGTTACTTTAATTCACACCACATATCCTAGATTATCAACCCAATTTCAGGGCTCATAGTTACCTTCAATTACATTTAGCCTATACTTCACTATTCTCCTCTGAACGCAGATTTTAGGATTCCCTGTTCTGACAATCTTGTCTAGTCTTCCATGGAGCACATTTAGAAGAGTTTCAGAAAACAATGTTTTAGTGAATTCAAATTCATTCCAACTCAGTGTTTAAATAGCTGTACTGACTAATCCCCACCAAACTTCAGTGTGTGGGCACCATATAAAAGCTATTTTATGATACATTTTTTTGGATGATGATTCAAACTGCTTAATCGGATTCATTCTTTGCCCTTGTTTCTTCTTAGATTTCCAGTGCACTGACCTCACCGCTTATTCTCCTGTTTGCCTTCCTCCAGACGTCTGCATAACTGTTTTCTGATTCTGATCACAGCTATTCTTTTGAATAAAGCCTTGTGTCTTTGGTTCAGAAATATACTCTTCTTTTGGAATGCAACTCCATATCTAACTTTATCCCCTGTAAACCTCCCAATTGTATTTGACCCTGAGGTCCATTCGACCTTTTTATTTTTTTCCTCAGGGACAAATCTCAACTAGGGAGGAACAGTACTGCCAGAGTGAACATAATAACTTTTTAGGAAGAAGAATAGTGGGAGAGAGATTCAACTATCGATGTTCACTTCTTGCCTTTCAAAGTAACTTAAGGTTTAACCCCCAATAAGCAAAGAGAATAATAAGGGCTTTGAAAGGCAGTTCCTGAATGAGCCATTTTATAAAACAAGTCAATCTAGAATGATGCAAAATATGAATTAGAAGAGAGAGCTAGAAAAAAATGAAATCAGAAAGATGTCTTCATCAAAGAAATGGTTCTGCTCAGGAAGGAAGTGTTAGGCTTAACATTGAATGATGAACCAAGAATGAGGAAAATTGTAACTCTTCCAAATCATATTTTAGAGAAATGCTATCATGAATAATATGATTCTGTAGACTACACAAACAATTGCCTTGAAAAAATAGATTTATTATGCCTGATATTTCCACTAATTAAAATTTTGTGAAAATAGTATGGAAATGTATCTTAAAGTTTATGACAAACATAATGCAAGGAGTGTTATTTAGTGTATGATCTCCCACTGTAACAAGTGAATCATTTGGTCAAGATAATGATTATATGAATGTTAACCAATTCACTTTTGGTATCCAAAAAAAAAAAAAAAGGTAAATAGAGCTGCATCACTAGAGGAAAAAATGAGAAGTAATGTCATGCCAGCTAATGGCAGAAAGGTTCCTGTCACAGAGAAGATGATAAGTCAGCAATTACTGCCTTCAATCATTCACGAAAGTGTACTCAGGCTCTAAAATTATATTTTAAAACAGAGTTTTTTCTTTCACAGAGGAGACAGAAGAAAATCTATTACCACACATATGCATACAAAGACAATATCATTTAGCTTTTTGATCACTACAATAACGTAAAATCCCTCAAAGCAAATATATCTTCATCTGAATGTGCATACCCATATAGGTATGGATGTACATAACTGTATGTGTAGGTGTTTAGATTTTATATGTGTAATTCTGAGAAGTCTTCTAATTATGTCTCAACCCAGTTAACACATTTGTATAAGGATATGATCAACAAATATATCTTTAAAAATCAGTTTTTACAACACCAAGAGTGAACCCTAGTGTAAATTATGTACTTTGGGTGATTATGATGTGTCGATGTAGGTACATCAGCTGTAACAAATATACCACTCTGGTAGGGGTTTTTTTAAGGGAGGAGGCTATGGCAGGAAAGGGACATGGAGAATATCTGTACTTCCTCTGGAATTTTACTGAACCTTATACTACTCTAAAAAATTGTCTTAATAAAAAATAAATGCACAGAAAATCAGCATTTCCCGGACATCGTATATATTAGCTACTCAGCAATCAATAGATCATTTGTTTAATCATTCAATTATTTAAGAATATTGAATGTCTACTTTTATTTGAAGCACTATATTAGGTATCTGGATTACACAAATCAATAAGAATTGTCCCTTTACTTGATGACCTTATGGTCTCTTCTATAAAGTAGTTCTCTGTTCAGTGAACAACATCAGTGCCATGGCTTTGAGAGAATATATCCAAAGAAAAAACATAGTAGATTGTTTATGAAATCAGACTGCCTGGATCTGAACCCCACCAGCAGAATCAGCTAATTTTAGCAGCACTTTGGGGATTATCTCCTCTCTTTAGATTTTTCTCTTAGTAAAATATGACTATAATATTAATATTTCTTTGCCTTGCTAATTACATAATCTCAGTTAAACTCTTAGACTAATACCTGGTACATTCTAATAAAGAATATTTATTGTAACTATAAATAAGAACAATTATGTTCTATTTTAGATATATTTATGTCCCACCAATAATGAAAAAGTAAGTAGATATCCTTCTATGGATAAATATCCACATTGTAGTTAATAATTCTTTAATAGTTCTAATAACATAATTCTGATGAATATCTCAAGTGTTCATCATATATGCTCAAATTCCTAATTCCATAACCTGTTTGCTTTGGTGTTTATTACTTAATACCAAGTAAAATGTGCTTAAGAATGTTACACATCTGCATTTGCTTGTTTATTATACACACAAATGCAAAATGTGTTCAATTGGTAGCATATGTTAGCCTGAACACCAATCTGTTATGGTAATAATTTCATTGTTGGCTGTATTGCAGAGGCTTGGTCTATAATGTATTTTATTAAGACGGATGTGCTTTAGTTTGTTCAACCAGTCATGGTAAAACATTTGGCTAATATTTTTATTACATGCCATCTGTGTGGGCAGTAAGGTTGTCTAATAACACATGAAATGTCACTTTTTTGAATAGGCATCTAATTAAGATTTAATCGGATGGATATTTTACATTACTTAAATGCCAGCTTATTAAAGAAAATATGTTTTGATATTTAATAACTACGTAAAAGTGAAACATGATTAGCTCAAAATTCCATGCATTACGCACAAAAATGTAAATGTTCTCATGAATACACGCATGTAGAACAGTATGGTAGAATCTTGATGCATTTAAATAACATTAAAATAAATGTCACCCTGCTATTTAAGAAATAGCAAGCACTGTGTGTTTGGAATTGATTCTCCCTAAATCTGGATCTCTTTGACCCCTCTTTGTACTGTCATAAAGCAGCACTTTTTTTTTTCTCCATAGCCAGGAAGAAATTTAAATGTATCCCCTCCCACTGTGACAAATAATCAGTTCCATGTATGCAAACCCAGAAGCAGTCATAACTACTGAAACAATCCTAAGAATCATAAAACAAAATTGGGCAGATGTTTTGAAAATAAAACAACTTGCTGAAATTCAGCTTCTCTCAGGAAAATTCAGAGAAATGAATACGCTTTACTCTCTATTTGTCTTCCCTTAGCATTTTCAATCTCATCTCCTGGCAAAGCTATTTTTTTCCCCAGTGTGGCTATATTTCACTGTAGGTCCCCATCTCAAGTTTATCAAAGAACAAGTGTGTATGTGCATTCTACCATGCCTGTAAAAGGTGTTTCCTTACTTGAGACTACAAAGAAAATGCCTTTCAGAAGACAGTTCTTCCATGCCATTCTGTTAACATTTATTTCAATGAAATTTATTTCTCTCATGTTTGCTGGTGTTTTCCCTTCAGATGAAAGATAAATCAAAGTATAGAATTAAGAACTGGATACTCGTTAGACAGAATCAAGCCTAGGACTTTTCCTAGAGTAGAGCCATCTTGTTAGCTCCCCAGAGCACTCTTTGATTTCAGGAACACTAGGTAAAAGCTATTTTGGATTTTGACATTTAGTATCTCTAGGACCTGGTCATGGTTGAAGCCATGAATAAAGGGAGAAATGTAATACATACTTGAGCATTTAATCCCACTTAATGTCTAACTGTGAGAACTCTGAACCAGAGCTGTTTCTCTATTCTATCTTCAGTGACTAAGGCATTACTTGAATACACTACTGTTTAAATACTCAATTATCTCCAAAATTTAATAATGATTTCCCTTTCTATGTATTTATAATGAGATGATAAAATTAGCAATTAGACAAATGTATCATCTGACCACTGTGTAAATAAATTCCTTTATTGTATTTTAATTAATTTCTAATTAATCATCATCTAGCCCAGGAACTTTAAAAGATTTAAAAATTACCAAGCTTCCCTAACTTCACGCCCAAACTTGCTAATTTATGAATTAACTTCAAAGTTTTTGAGTCTATATTTTTAGCTTTCAATAGCACTTTGGATAATGATAGTATTAAGTTTGCCACCATAGTTTCATTTGACTAAGAATTACTTATTTCAGTATGAGCTTTCGGTTCTGCCATTCTGTTTGTGTGTGTGTGTGTGTGTGTGTGTGTGTGTGTGTGCGCGCGCGCGCGCGCACGTGCACACGTGTGTGCATGAACTCATTTGACCATGACTTACAACCTTAAATGTGTCACTTAACATGTAACACTTTTTAAAGTATTTTATACCTGGGAATTTACAATTTGTACTCTATTTTTCTATTAACATTTAAAAATACATACAAGGCAAGAGAACATGGTTTACAGAAAAGCATTGCCATTGAGACTTTGATATCTAGATGTATGAACTCTTTAAATTCTTGTCTTTAAAGAGTACACATGATAAAAAGGACCCCATCAAAGAGAAGTGTTTCATAATCTTTGGCAGAAAATCCATGTCAAAAAGACTTTTTGAAATTCTCGACGCTAATTTTAAAATAAAAAGTTTAATAAGGTTTATTTTTTCTTCTAACATTCAAGTTGCTTTTCAAAATATAAAAAGATCTACAATCCACTCTTTTTCAGGTATCCCACCAGGCTGGGCACCAAAGAAATGACTCTCAACTTGTGTTTGGAAGGTGTCTTCCAGATGTCTGTTACACTGGCAGGCTTTCTGTACCCTGACTGCAGTTTTTGTTCTAACAGGTAACGCACTTTGGCCAGCAATTTCACAATTTCACCCTTGAGTTCTCTCAAAACTATTGGGGAAATTCCATCTGGTCCAGATTTGCTTGTGATTTTTTTTTTACTTTTAAAACTATTTTCTCCTGTTATTTTTTTGTCTTTAAGATCTATTTATCTGCAGCACCACTGAAAAACAGAAGATGACGGCACCAATATAAAATTTTCTAAACAATTTATCATAGCATGAAACACTTCAAGCTTATAAAATATTACTAGCGTGTTTTCAAATTTTGGAATTTTTCATGGAAATGAAAAATGCACACATATTTTCAGAGAAAATAGAATACTTCCCCCCATACAGATATGAGTACACACAGATAAATATACATATATTCAAGAGTTTTCTGTAAAAGGTGTATAGAAGAGATTAGTAAATAATATAATTAATATAATAACTCTCCAATGTCCAGTAATTTTTATACTACCTATAAGTTCTCTAAACAAAGTACTCTTCAAGCTCACTCATATATAAAACTTAATCATTCTTAAAATTGAAATTAAAAATAATTTGAATTGTTGGATATTTCGGATCTAGACTGATTTGGGCCCTAAATAATCTTATTGATACTCCCTTTAGCAATTTCCCTTTAAATTCCTAACTCTATAATCATCCAAATATAGTATTTAATGTAAGATTCTAAACTAATAAAATTGTTTTACATAAAAACGTATGAATAAATATATTTAATAGTTCAGTTTTTTTTTTTTTTTTTTTTTTTTTATCTAGAGCCGCACCCGCGGCATATGGAGGTTCCCAGGCTAGGGGTCTAACAGGGGCTGTAGCTGCCGACCTTCGCCACAGCCACAGCTACGCGGTATCCGAGCCGCGTCTGCAACCTTCACCACAGCTCACGGCAACGCCGGATCCTTAACCCACTGAGCAAGGCCAGAGATCGAACCCGCAACCTCATGGTTCTTAGATTCGTTAACCACTGAGCCACGAAGGGAACTCCCAATAGTTCTGATATTTTAATAAAGTTTCAAAACATTGACCTAGTGAGAATCTGTGGTAGGTCAATCATTTTGTAAATGTTCTAAGTAGATTTTTCATTTTGGTATCATTAAAGACATGCATTTAATTTCACCAGCCCACTAACTCCAAGTTATCTAACATGAGTTCCATTTTACATAAGGAAATTAGGTTGATACATGATCAGCATCACACAGCCACAAAGAACCAGAGTCTAGGTCTGAACTCAGAATTGAACACTTCCCACCATGTTGCATTCCTTTCCTCTATTAATCTCACGTTTCCTTTGTGGCTATTTACTACACTAGAGGCCCCTTATCTATGCATGGAACATGTAGATCAGGAGGCAGCGAAAAAGAAATTAGGTCAGATTAAAAAAATTTTTTTTCATGAGCAGTTAGAACCACCACATATTGCCTTTGTATTGCATGGGTGTGAACATGGATTAAGGTGGACAGCATAAGTATATTGGAAGAAACTTGAAAAGGCCTCTGTCAGAAGGAAGACAAACTGGTAATTAGATACACATCCAATCTCATCAGCGCTTTAACTTTTCAATATGTTTTGGGCATTTTATTTCATGCATCATTTTCAATTCTGTATTTCTGGTTATCAGATTCCCTCCACAGATTAGTGTCAAGCCAAACTGAAAGATTGACGGCTTGCCTCTAGAAAATTTATTTTAGTCATAAGATCTCCTTGAAATGTTGAACAAGAGGCTACCATACAGATCCTGTTACATTATTCAAGTCATCAGCTGTGAAATTAGTATATTTAGTTTAAATCACTCAGTTCTCCTAAGAGGCTTTCTCTTTCATTCATGGAGATTTCTGCAAAGCATAAATGCAATATCACAAGTCCCTTACAGACTGAAATTGAATGGCTCTATTGGACCAATGTAACACATATAAGAATATTATTTCAGAAAAAAATATGAGGAAAGACATCAGACTGGAATTACTAATTTGTGGCATAATTAAGGAAAATGTTTTGTTTTTGAGTCATTTCTCTACCTCACCTTGTATTTTCCATTTCAGTGAATCCCAAAACCATTCTGCCCACAAAAAAAAAAATTGTGAATCTGATCTGATTTCCTCCATGCCTTGTCTTCCTACATCTAAACATCAAGTCCAGTAATTTAAATTTATTTTTCTTTTCTATTTTATTTTATTTTATTTTATTTCATTTCATTTTATTTTATTTTATTTTTCTCTTTTTAGGGCCACAACTGCAGCATATGGAAGTTCACAGGCTAGGGGTCAAATCAGAGCTGCAGCTGCCAGCCTACACCATAGCCACAGCAATGCCAGATCCAAGCCGGGTCTGAGACCTACACTACAGAACACAGCAGTGCCGGATCCTTAACCCACTAAGTGAGGTCAGGGATCAAACCCACATCCTCATGAATACTAGTTGGGTTTGTTACCTCTGAGCCACAGCGGGAACTCCTAAATTTCTTAACATTCCTTAAATCTTTATAATTTCTCAGCTTGTTTCAACTACTACTACTTCGTTCTTGCTTGCCTTTTTGCTGTAGCACGCCATTTCATCTTCAAATACAATCTAAAATATCTTCAATATGAGAACATCTAAATTTAAAATATCTCCATTGCTCTTTATGACTTTTTTAGATAAATTGCAAACTTCTAAACATTTCTCATAAAGTACAGCATGATCTGGTGCCATGTTCTGGTTCCCAGTACTATATCTCTGAAACTTCTGCTGTTCCACTTCCCCTCAACCTTTGCCCCACTTCAATTTAAGCTTATAAAACTTGGTATTTCATGAATCTATGACATGCCAAGTTTTCCTGTTAATGAGTGATAAAGATAATAAAACAAAATACTACCTTCCTTTTTTTAACTTAATGGAAATATATTTGACATACAATATTTTGTTAGTTTCATGTATACTACATGTGACTTGATATTTGCATATGTTAAGCAATGATTACAGCAATAAGTCTAGTAACAATCTGTCCCCATAAAGAGTTATTACAATTTTATTAACCATATTCCTTATGCTAAATATTACACCCCTGTGACATTATGTAACTGGAAGTTTGTAGCTTTTAATCCCCTTCATCTACTTTACCCCCTAGACTTCCTCCCTGATGGCAACCACCCAATTGTTAGTTGTATCTATGTGTCTATTTTCATTTTGATTCACTTGTCTTTTAGGTTCAAAATATGAGTGAGATCTATGCTATTTCTTTCTCTGTCTGATTTATTTCACTTAGTGTAATACCCACTGGAACCATTAATGTTGTCACAAATGGTAAGATTTCTTTTTTATGGATGGGCAATATTCCATTGTATATATATTTCACATCTTCTTTATTCATATGTCTATCAATGGATAGTTAGGTTGCTCCCATATTTTGTTACTGTGAGTAATGCCACAGTGAACATTGGGAAGCATATATCTTTTTAAATTAGTGTTTTTGTTTTCTTTGGGTAAATACCCAGAAGTGAACTTGGTGAATCATATGACAGTTCTGTCTTTTTTTTTTTTTTTTGTCCTTTTTTTTAAGGCCACACCTATGGCATATGCAGGTTTCCAGGCTAGGGTCAAATTGGAGCTACAGCTGCCAGCCTAGGCCACAGCCTCAGCAATGTGGGATCTGAGCCACATCTGTGACCTACACCACAGTTCATGGCAATGCTGACTAGTCAGATTTGTTTCCTCTGAGCCATGATGGGAACTTCTTATTTTTAAATTTTTGAGGAAACTCCATACTGTTTTCCATAGTGGTAGCATCAATTTATAGTACCATCAGTTGTTCAAAAGTGTTCCCTACTCTCCACTTCCTAGCTAATACTTTGCTGTTGCTGTTGTTCTTGTCTTTTTTTGATAATAGCCATTCTGACAGATGTGACGTGATATCTCTTTGTGGTTTTGATTTGTATTTCCCTAATAATTAGTTATGGTGAGCATCTTTTCTTGTGTGCGTTTTAGCTATCTGAATATCTTCTTTGGAAAAATGTCTATTAAGGCCCTGTGCCCATTTTTTAATTGGGTTGTTTGGATTTTTTTTTATATTATATGAATCCTTGGTACATTTTGGATATTAATCCTTTGTGAGATATATAATTTGCAGATATCTTCTGCCATTCAGTTAGCTGCCTCTCTGTTTTGTTGATCATTTCCTTTGCTATGCAAAAGTTTTTTAATCTGATATAGTCTTATTTTTGCTTTTGTTTCCCTTGACTGAGGAGACACTCCAAAAAATCATTTCTAAGACCAGTGTTAAAGAGCACAGTATGGGGAGTTCCCTTCGTAGCTCAGTCGTTAACGAATCCTACTAAGAACCATGAGGTTGCAGGTTCAATCCCTGGCCTTGCTCAGTGGGTTAAGGATCCGGTGTTGCCGTGAGCTGTGGTGAAGGTTGCAGACGTGGCTCAGATCCCACGTTGCTGTGGCTGTGGCAAAGGCCGGCAGCTACAGCTCCTGTTAGACCCCTAGCCTGGGAACCTCCATATGCCACGGGTGCGGCTCTACATAAAGGCAAAAAGACAAAATAAATAAATAAATAAATAAATAAAAATAAAGAGCACAGTGTGTATGTTTACTTCTAGTATTTTTATGGTTTCAGTCCTTATATTTAAGTCTTTAATCTATTTTGAGTTTGTTTTGTATATGGTGTGAGACAGTAGTCCAGTTTGATTCTTCTGCACATAGCTGTCCAGTTTTCCCCAACTCCATTTACTGATGGGACTTTTTCCTCCATAATGTATTCTTGCCTTTAGTCACATATCAATTCACCATAGAATGTGGTTTTATCTCTGGGCTTTCAATTCTGTTCCGTTGATCCATGTGTCTGTTTTTTGCACCAGTACCATAGTATTTTGAGTACTGTAGCTTTGTAGTATAGTTTTAAATCAGGCATTGTGAAATGTCCAGTTTTGTTCTTCTGTCCCAAATGTGTTTGGCTATTTGGAATCTTTGTTGTTCCCATACCAATTTTAGAATGAATAGTTCTCCTTCTGTGAAAAATGACATTGGTATTTTGATAGAGGTTGCATTGCATCTGTAGATTGCCTTTTGTTGGGTGGATATTTTAATAATATTAATTATTGTACTCAACAAAAATCAGCCTTTAAAGTCCATTTCTTTCCTGAACTCAAGAGACAAGATATGGGGAAGCTATGAAGAGGAATGTTTGAGACACTTTCAAATCTGTAAACATACAAATTTTGTTTTTTTTGTCATACATAGTATTTCTTTGTCAGAAAATGCCTTATTGGAATTGTAAGTCAGAATATTTTTGCTCATATTGGCATATTGAAAAAAAAAAAGTTAGCCCACATGGTCAGAAGGTGAACAAGGAAGTCTAATATGAAAATTGGGACCTAATTCCTAAGATCTCAGCAGGAATTAGAAGAGAGTATACTTATTTGTTTGAGTTCAGATTCTTCTAGCAGTGGTAATTAGATATAACAGATCACAATGAATCATAAATTCTAGAGTATGGAGTGTTGTCTCTAATAAAGCACATAGCATAGTTTACCCCCCTTCCAAAAATTTACTTAATGTGATAGAAACTGATGGATAACAACCACAGTAATCAGTGATAGGATAAGGAGGGATAAATGTAATGGAAATAGTAGTTGTAGCTACAGCAGCAACAACACCTGATACTATTCATTATATGACTACTATATGTATATATGTATGTATGTGTGTATAAATACATACACACATAAATAATTTGTTTGTATCTGAAATACTTTTCTCTGTGCATACAGTTGCCGTTATAAATATGAGGAGACTACAGGGTCAGAGAGATTAACTCATTTCCCTATGCTAATTGCCATTTCTCATTAGCCCCCACCGTTTATCACAAAACCAGGTTCAAGGCTGAGCAGTGTACGCAGTGATGGCTCAAGTTTGTCCTTGCTTTTTGCATTTGATGGAATACTTATGAACATGAACCATTCACCATTACTTTACTATTCTAAACTACAGGAAGTGTATAATTTAATACATTCAATAAACTAATACATATCAGGTAAAGACACCATTATAAGCACAACCAAACTTCATTAGTTGTTTCTAATTAGAAAATAAAGGACACTCCTGCATCTTTACAAGGAAAACCAGATTTGTTATAAATGCATTTGCAACCCTGATGTAATGAGCATATTACAGCTAATGAGCCTATTTAACCAGGTGTAAAATATGGTAAGCCTCGGGAAAGCGAGATGATTGCCTCAGGAAGAATGGTGATGGCAAAATACAAGGAAAAGCATTAAATCTGAGATTACTCCTCTAAATGCATACAGAGACCAAGTGGTTATCAATCATAAACATCAAAGCAAGCAGATTTGGGTTCACGATAGGGAGCAGTAGAGACCGTAGTGAAGTGAGGACCTTGTCCTCTTATTGATGCGGCAGTCACAACTCAACAGCGAATGTTGCTAGTATTGTGAGAACTCTAAATTTTGTGGCAGAACCAGAAATCCATATTCCTGTTAAGCCTCCAAATTTTTGAATGCCGGACATGGAGTCAATTTCTTTAAAAAAAAATAGAGATCAATTCTGACATTTGTGATCTTTTTACTAGAGTAGTGTCTTAAAGTTGTCACAAGTATAAAATACAGCCAGTTTCCTTTCAAAGGCCCACAAATATCAACAAGCACAGAAGCCAAGATGTGTATATTGTATATAAACTTGAAGTCATTACGTGTGAAGTCACCTCTGATTTTCCTGTGTGTGACAGGAGTTATAAACTCAAGTATTGATTGTTTGTATGGCAGACATATGGGGTATACTTTTTGGGTTTTTTTTAATCTCTATACCTAAGGCATTTGGAAGTTCCCGGGCTAGGGGAAGAATCAAACCTGCAGGTGCTGGCCTATGCCCCAGTCACAGCAATGCAGGATCCGAGCCACATTTTTGATCTACATCACAGTTCACAGTAATGCTGGATTTTTAACCCACTGAGGGAGCCCAGGGATCAAACCTGCCTCCTCATGGATACTAGTCAGGTTCATAACCTGCTGAGCCACCTCGGGATATACTTTTTAAAGAGAAGAAATATTAGACAGTTCTTAAAGTGAATTTAGACATCAAATAGATGGAATTTAAGTACTTATATTAAAAGCTGCCACAGCAATATCACAAGCAGAACAAAGGCAAAGGAGAAAAGCTTCAAATATAAGAAACTTAGCTAGCTATATAATATATAAAATCTATATACAAAACCCTTATATTAAAGAACCTATGTCTTTAAAGTTTTACACATTAAAAATGATCTGAATTTATATACACCAATTGTTCACAATCTCTGTACTTAGCATGTGTTGTGTGCATTTTAATTATTTTTCTTATCTGTATTTACTATTTTTTCTAGCCTAGATGGAAAGATTTTTTAAATTCTTAAATTGCCTTTTTTCTATTTTAATTCTGGTTGTATGCATTTTAAAAGAGAGGAATAAATGATTGAATTTATACCAAGTTCTTCCAAACTCAGAAATAAATTCTTAGACAGAGACAAAAAAGCAAAAGCAAACCATTTGGGAGAAATATTTCCTTTTAAATAGAGTGAATTATACAAACTGAAAGTTATATCATGAAAGACACTTCATAAATACTAAGGCAGAATTTTGCATTCAACATAAGAAGGAACTGAATAAAAGTCATGTATATGCAAGACAATTTATCAGTGCCTTCTCTCAGGTTACCAGTGATCACAGTTAAAAACGCTAAGAAAAATGATATAGAAAATATCTGAAGAGCTAGACTCTCAGCCAGAGCTCAGCTGTGGGGAAGTTTCATAATTAAAGACTAGGAGGAAAATATCACTGAAATGATTAAAATATCATAGGATGGGTGTTCCCCTGGTTCCTTGCGGGGCAAGAGACAAAACCGGGATTCTGATTTAGCCACATTTTGAGAGTTCTTTGATCGTTGCAGGCCTGTGGTCAAGAGGTAAAGCAGACACCACTACCTTATCCATTGTGGAATTCTAAGGAGCCCAGTGATTCTGGGACTTCTCTGGAAAAGTTTAGCTGTTCCACTATTATCTTTTCTTTTCTGGAATCTAAATATGTTTTATAAAATAGGGAAGACACCAAGAAGAGTGGGCTCAAAATCTATGGCCTTTAAATACTGGACAGATTTCAAAGCACAGAGCTTCCCATAAGACACTGGGAAGAAACTGATGTCAAGTGGACCCTCTACACTGAGTGTATCATGAATCTTCAGAGAAGATTTTCAAGTAACTAGCAAGTCTTTTATGTAATCTGGGGAAATATTACCTTGTTTTGTTTGATTGCTTGCACAAGAGATTTATTGTTGAGCCTTGGACATAGAGCTGAAGGGATTAGATGGGATGGGAGAAATAGGCCTTTAAAGTTAATCACCCCAAAATCTATCGTTGCTGAATCTCTGTTGATGAGGTTAGTGCAAATTTAATAAGAAATATTAAGTTCAAAAGTATTTATAGTGAAAAACAAACAACATAAAATGAAATACAAAAACAAAAAATTTAAAACTAAAAATTATAAAAAATACATTGCCAAAAAAGGAAAATTTTAAGTTTTAATCCAGTTAATGAGAATATTTTAAAGGCAATGAGAGAAATTAAATGTTAATGTAACACAAGAAAAAAAATTAAAAATAAAATGAACTAAAATGTTAGTAAGAATTATAATTGAAAAATTAAGACTAAAAGCATTTTAAGAATAATTTAATAAGAATGAAGAAAAAAGAAAAATATAATAGTTTATAAAATTTAAACCAGTGCTAAGACAAAATATTGTAAGCTTAAATCATGTGGCCTTAAACAATAATAAGGAATTTTTAAATCATAAAATAAATAATATTAGCTAATACTTGTGTGTTCATTTTGTGTCTGGTGTTGCAAAAATTTTATATAATTTATGTAACTTCTGAGTGACAAAATTTTAATGATATTGGAAATTTTTACTCACCTTTTTTTAAATTTAGCAGTAGCCTCAGACTGCAACCCAAGATCACAAAGGAATATATGGCAAAGCATTTAGAGCCTGGTCTAACCCTCTAGAATACGGACTCTTTTCAGACAATATGATAAGGAGAGGCAGGGGAGGGACTGGCTGTAAAGGAAACACTGATAATGTGCATAAATCATACCATAGGTAGATCAGGATGGCATTGGTGATTAGCTATTTATGTGAGTTTAGGTTTATTAAGAAGTGTCACATAAATCAACTTTAATTTTCAGCTCCAGTAAATTACAGAACAAAAACAATAACATTGACATTGCAGACACTGCCTTTGTGCCCTACTTTCTTCAAGGTAATCTCAACTCATAGTCCGTTCTTAGCATACATCTTTATTTAAATTGCATACCTTCAACATTTGTAATCATTTTGCTTTCCTGCATATACCCCACTCATTTGACAGTTTAAGACTATTTCTCCCCTCTTAGAAGACTCCAACAAGAAGTTTCATATTTCCCTTATATCCATATATATGCATAAAAAATGCATATTTATAAACCCTCAGAGGGTCCCTGTTCAGATTTATGCAAATGCGTAAGACGACCATTGACTATACCTGCTCTTTTATTCTAAAACTATTTCAAACTCTAGTAGGTGAGGAGAAACAACTTTTCCTGTTCTGGGGGAGAAAAATGATGCATAAGAGATTATCATTCTTATATTTAGTTTCATAAGAAATATTGGGAATGAAATTCCATTTAGTAATTTACTACTAGATGTTTCTAAGCCATTTCTTTTCAAGTTTTTAACCCGAACTACATGTAGATTGTGTTTTCTTCTTTTAACCTGTGTTTACTAGATCCGTGTTAAGACCCAAAAGGTGACAATTTGCCCTCACACATACGTCCTCTTTGATATTAGAATTTTTCATTTCATTTTGTTTTCTCCTCATTATTTCAGTTATGTGAGGGAAGAAGCAAAGTATTGGGACAAGACACCTCTTTTTATATTCAATAGGAACTTTTTCTCTATTTATTCACCTAGCGTCTTCTCTACTGCACACAAATATCTTTTTCTTTCGTCCTGAAGCACAAATCTCTTTGTTCCTCTGTTCATTAATTCATTATCTACTGAATAACACTGTGGGGAGTAACACATTGCTCCCCGAGGTACTTTTCAATAAATAATGAAAATAACCAGATAACTGCGGCTTGCCAGCACCCCAGAGGAGTGAGGAGTTGAGAATACGCATAAGCCACAGGATTATTTTTTGAAAGATTTTTTTTTTTCATTTGTGCAGTACTGCAGCTTTGGGCTCCCTTATGTTCCATAAGGTTTTAGCTCTAAAGTTTTATTGAGAAACACCACTGGGGACTTCTCAGGGATCCAGGCTGATCTTTTCAATTGCCTGGGCTGTGAAATTGGTGAGGGAGGAATGACAGGAGAGCTGTCAGAAGCCACAGTGTCAGATGAAAACAAAGCCAACAGATATGTCTGAATCAAAGGAATCATGTGTGTGACTAATAGAACCTCAGAATGATTTTCTAGCGTCATATTCCTAGCACCGCAAGGAGGAAGAGGTGTTTAAGCTGATGGAGCTCCATTTGCAATTCTTCGGCAAGAGCCTGTCTGATTTGTGTGAGCATTTCAACACTAATCATATCACTCTGCTGATTTAAAGAATGACATCATAATGTATACAGGCTTAATCAGAATATAATCTGCAGTGTTAAACTTGATATAGGAAATACATACCACATTATATACCTCTAGAATGTCACCAGATATTAAAAAAGAATAAAGTAAATAACTTGGTAAAAAATTAAAGAAGAGTCTCTATTTGCAAACTCCTCTCATCATGCTCAACATCCACTCACCTTTTCATGTTTTATTTATAATGTTTTATTCATCAAGAGATAAAAGGAAAAACACAGTAGGAGATTTTGAGAATAAGGCTAAAGGAGCAGCTAATATGCACCTTTGTTTTAAAATAAGACTGCACTCACAACTCACTGAGGGAAAAGATAGCCACCCACTTTTGTTCTGAAAAACAAGCAATTTAGGCACAGCCATAATTTCCTTTTGCTCCTTATCTTAGCATCTTACAGCCCTTAAAATCATGTCTTGCTTCCTAAAACTAACAAATAATCTGGTGAGTTAAATAAAGGATCTAGTTTTCTCATTTAGGTTTTTGGTTGAATTAAAATAGCAACCAATACTTACATTTCCATATAAGATCAAATTACTTAAGACCAGGTAGGTCCTTCTGAGAGCACCATCACCATCACCTACTTCTCACCCCTGTAACCCTTGATTTCCCTAGAAAGAGATCTCAGCAAGAATAAAAGTCACAAATTAGTATAAACTAGGGAGTTTAGAACACCTTCTGCTCGTATAACATAACTGAAACATTGCCCTGACAACTCTGCCATGTTTCTGCTTAAGGCCAAATGTATTTATGCTAAAAAAAGATTTGATTTATCTCAGGCTCACAATTATTTTCCTAAGTCGATGTGGATAGGCTGAATATGGAAGGAAGGAAAACATAGATGTGACTACTCTGTTTAATTAAGTTTTAAGGTCACCTGAGATTAGGCAATATAAAAACATGGGCTTTTGGAGTTCCCAAAACCCGTGGCTCAGTGGTTAACGAATCCGACTAAGAACCATGAGGTTGCGGGTTCGATCCCTGGCCTTGCACAGTGGGTTAAGGATCCGGCGTTGCCGTGAGCTGTGGTGAAGGTCACAGACGCGGCTCGGATCCCGCGTTGCTGTGGCTGTGGCGAAGGCCAGTGGCTACAGCTCCTGTTAGACCCGTAGCCTGGGAACCTTCACATGCCGCGGGTGCGGCCCTAAAATGACAAAAGGCAAAAAAAAAAAATAAAAACATGGGCTTTTAAGAATGTTGAGCTTGAATTGAGCTTTGCTGTACACCTCGGATAAATTACTTAAATTCTAAGTTTAAATTCCGATTTAAATGAAGCTAAATCCATCTGTCTTGTATGACTCCTGTTAGAGTTAAGAATAATTGACACCAAGTACCTAGCACAGATCTTGGCAACTAGAAAATGTTCAACAAACTATATCTAACATTGTTGTTATTCTTTTTATCATCCTATAAAATGTTAATTCACCTAAATTCAGCTACCAATCTAAAATATAAAGACACTTTTCTTTTTAAATATGAGCTTTAAAATGATTTATTATATGTGTATATATTTTAGAAATAACCTAAACAGTGATTTCTTTAATCTTAAAATGCCTGCCTCCTTGTCAAATAGCAATTTACAAGAACAGAAGTAAGATATGTCTGCCTTTTCTCCAAGCATTTATTACATTTGTCCTTTTCAACACTTAGCCATAAAAGTGATTTATATGAGTTGAAAGTTAAAAGCGATAGCTTAATTTCTCAAAATTAAACAATCACTCAAATCTATGCAAATTAAAATGTCCAAATGTGAGGGGAGATATGAAATGCTAACTGCAAGTGATATTAAGGAGGCTATTATTTTAATAAATTAAAGACTGAGACTATCAGCATTGTTAACAGAAGACATTTAAGAACAGATTCTTCCATACTTTGTTCATCGAATCCTAAAGTATGGCCCTAACTAGCCTAACCTCAGCTCTCCCCACAATGCTTCAAATGACTAATCACCATTATAAGAAAAAAGACACTATAAAAAAAGTAACAAATGTTACAGTCATCTATATATTCATGTCTTATTAAATATGATTTTTAAATATACTGTGGTTTTCACAGGTTCATCTCCTGTCCATAATAAAGATTTTACATAACAGCACTGTTTTCTTTTCAGTAGCTTACACTGATGCTCCTTTTAGAAAAACAGCCATTTTGATGACTAATGTAAAATATAAAAAATCACATACTGAATATGAACATATGAGCAGCTCAGAGCAGCCTTTTTGTCATGTTCATCAGGAACTAAGAGGTGCAGCTGAAGTTCCTGGAGCTCAGGGCAGACGGGAATGTGAGGCTCCTCGGTCAGAGAAATCATTAGTATTCAAACCTACAGTGGGTATTAAAATATATTACAATTTAAGATTTGGGCCACTGGTACCAGAATTAATTCAGGTTTTTGAATATTGTCACAAAGGAAATGTAGAATATTTTTTTCCTCTTAGATTCCTGAAGAAATTCATGGGGAGAGAAGACCAAAAATAAAGGAAAGATTTCAATTATGCATGTCAACTTGTTTTTCCTTTTTCAGAGAAATTTTGCAGCAATTAATCAGTAGATTTTTCAAAATCGCCAATAGCCTGAGTGACAGGGACTGAGCAATGATAACAGCTCTCTTGTATTTGAGATGAACTGTCACATACTGCTTTATACAGGCTTGTCTTCTTACCAGAAGGTTCTAATCTCTTGAATACAATTTTACATATCTTGGCCCAAAGCAGCAGTTAACCAGGCTGAGAAATAAGGTATTTGAGACTACACAAATACCCCCCCCCACACACACACACATTTTATGGTAATTTAGTGCAATTGTTTTTGGTGTGTTTTTTCCTAATTCCTGTCATCTACCTCAGTGAACACACATTCAAATAAAATCTAGAAATTTTCCATTGTACTATAGGCAATGCCTAAGAGCAAAGGTGTCATGGTTTCTTCAGTGTGCATGTATAATACGTTCACAAGACATCATCAAAGTGATCATAAGAGCAAATGGCAAAGGTTTGGAATTTTTAATTTGTTTTAAAAAGTAAAAAAAAAAGGATTAATTGCAAAAACATTAAAATTTGTATTAACCAAGTGATATAGAAAAAATTTTCAAAACCAATACAAGTCATAATTTTCACAACCATAATTCCAAGTTCAACCATCATTTGAAAGACTAATTGCTTGAAAGACACAGGCGTGTAAAAGTTTTTCCAGCTTACTGACAAAATAACATAACAGTCCATATATTCTTGCAAAGAAAGAAAATAAGTCTTACAGGGAGACATGAGTTGAAGGAGGCAAAGTTATAATTGATTTTATGTATATATGTCAACTATTTACACAGGTGAGATATATTTTTTAAATGTTTTTCATAGTCTAGTTCTAAAGTAATTAAGGTCTAGGAATGGATTTCTACTCACATTTAAGTTAACTGAAACTTCTTTCCAAGTTAACATAATTGTAAGATAAAATGCTTTATGTTATTCAGGGAGATATTTGATGGGAGGCAAGGGGACAGAGGGGGTAAGGAAAGAAGGAGGAAAGGAGGGAAGGAAGGGAAAATAAAAATAAAGTCATTTCCAGAACAAGTATTTTTGATTAAAAAAGAAATATATGTATCAGGGAAAGAAAATGTTAGCTTTAGGTCTTACAAGATGATTAAGGAAGAGAATAAGGCTTGAATTCTGAAAAATTGCTCAGCAAGATATTAGCATTCAGCCCTCTTATGTACATTAAAAAATAGGTACAAGAAAATAAATTATTTTCACAATATTCTTAAAAATAAATACCTGATATTTAAAAATATTTGCATCCTACTTTCTCAGTTTCACTTGATTGCTAATAATTAATATAAAAATCATGTACTTCTCTCCTATTTCCCCACAATTTTCTACGGTTTCCATCAAATAAAAACTATAGATGCATGCAAAGCAGCTGTGCTTTCTTTGTTAATAGCCCACATACTATACAAATGAATTGATCCTGATATGCTATTTTTTGTTGGATTTACATCAAGGATGAAAAATGTTATAATGGTGTGAAAAAATATATTGGGAAAAGAACACTAAAGAAAAAAATAGAAAAATAATTATACTTAATTTTATAATATTTTAAATGTGCATGGAAATTGCTTGCTAAAGTAAATACAACTCAGGATACTAGAATTTTGTTGGAATTTATATTTTAATTTTTTTCTAAAACCAAGTTTGGTTATGAGATAAATTGTATTTATAGTATAATTATTTGAATTAAATCAAAGGACTATCTAATGTTAGGTAGGGTATTCTGAAGGCTGTTGCATCAGGAGTGGTGAATACTTAACCTTAGACTAAATGCTCCTTTGGTTTAGCACTGCCTAACGAATTTTAACAACATAATACTGTTTACACAGAAAACTAAATAAAAGGACCACATTATTTCCAAATACTGAATTGACCCCAGAATAAATCTCAAGATTTTTTATAAAAATACAAAAGCATCCCGCATACAATAATGTAAAATTCACAATTTCTGGATCAAATCAAAGATTATCAGGAATGCAAAAGATGAGGAAGTTATTTCCAAAAGGAAAAATAAAATCAATTGGTTGATATTGATGAGACTTGATTCAAATATTAAATTTAGCAGAGATATTTAAAAAGTTATTAAACTAAATTCCATATGTTCAAAAAGGTAAAACATATACAAAAGCCCCATATCAAACCTGTAGAGTTGAAAATTACAGCCTCTGAAATAAAAAATATACTGGATGGGATTTATTACAAGTAGACACTGTTGGATAAGAGATTATAACGTTAAAAGCAGTAATACAAATGAGCAAAATTAAATGCTGAGAGAATTTTAAAAATTAAATAAGCAGTTGTAAGTTTAGGAGCTATTTTAATCACCCTAATACATGAAAGAGAAGCAAAAATATTTAAAAAAAAACATGTTTGGTTGAAACATGTCCAAATTTGATGAAAATTATAAAAACCAAGAAGCTCAACAAAAATCAGTCATGAAGGACACGAACAGAGATATATCATAGTCAAATTGCTCAAAACCAGAGACAGCCAGAAAATCTGTAAAGCTGCAACAGACAGGCACATTATTCACAAGGGAATAAAGATATGGATGATAACAGATTTCTCATCGGAAACAATATAAATGAGAAGACAGAAGAGCCCCATCTTTAAAGTATTGCAAAGAAATTCAATTTAGGATCCCATATCCAGAGAAAATATTTTTCAAAAATTTGAGGTAAAATAAACATTTTCAGACATACAAAAGTTGAAAGAGTTCACCATCTGCAAAAAAGCATTACAAGTAACATTAAAGTGTTTCTGAAAGAATGAGAGCAAATTGAAATTTAGATCTCCACAATGAAATAAAAGCACAGAGAAAAGTTAACTGTATGAATAAATGTATAGAGTATTTCTATTACTAATTTAATCTTTTTAAAATATAGTTTATTAAACAAAAACAATAACCATGTCCAATGGAGTTTATAACATATGTATAAGTAAATACAAGAAAGCAGCAATGTCTAAAATCTCTGTGAAATAATATTATAAACACTTTTTGCACTTTTTGCCCTGCATATTTTCTGTATTCAGTACAGATGAAGGATCAGTATTTCCTGAAATAAATCATTGTAAAGATATCCTTATATAATAAATGTATAATAACTAAATACTAGTGGTAATACGCCTATATTAAATGCTTGCTGCCAAATGTACCCTAAAATGGCATTTGAAACTGAAAACTGCAAATGTAAACTCACCAATGAGAAGTGAATATTAAACCATGTTATTTACTCCAAATGTCTGTCAGAGAAAATATAAATAGAAGTTGACATAAAAAATGATAAACATATACACAGTGTTTTGATGGGGAAATTATTCTATTGTTGGGGAAATAATTTTACTGTTTGTTGCACATAAGCATAAAGTCCCAGTGAAGTTGGTAAGAATCGCACTGTAATCACTGAGATATAAAATCATTGCTGGTGAGTGGTGAAAAACTGTGTTCTGTCAGTTGCAGCCTGCCTTTATCATTGAGCAAGAGACACAACTGAAGAGGGATTATTTAGAAACCTAGGTTAATGAACTAGATAACAATGGAATACTTTTAAAGGCTTTTAAAATGACTACTATAGTGCAACTTTATCCCTAAGAACCTGGTTCCATCATTATCATGAGATGTCCTACTCCATGTTTGATGAAAATGGCAAAAACAATACTTCATCTCCAATATCTTCAAACAATTGTAAGAAATGTATATTGCATGCATAGGTACAGATATAATGTAGTTTAGATCTATGTATGTTAGAAGTTCCACTAAATATAATTCTTAAAAACAAGAATTCTAGCATTTAAGGTTTATATTTACCCCACTATTTCATATATCAATTTAGCAAAATAAAACATATGAATAAATAGTAACAAATAATAAACTTTATCAACTTAGAGTTAATAGTTATACATTTTATGGGGAAATATTAATGTTTATTCATAAAACAAGCTGTTTATTAATAGAGAACTACACTAGATATTATTGAGAATACTACATAATTTGAAAATATATACTTATTATAACTCTAACAATAAAGCAAATGATAAATTCTAAATCATATCTGACCTAAAAGATTTCAGATTTGATGATATTCTAGGACTATAATTTTGATAATACTCCAGGATTGGAATTTTCCTGTTATCATAATTTGGATGGTCCATACTGGGCTTTCATTTTTTTAATTCTAGTCTTTGGAAGAATATCCATAAGAAAGATTTTCTGTTGTTGTTGTTGTTGTTCTAAGGATTTTGGTGCATTTCTATAAGCATATTGGAGCATTTCATTTTTTTATGAATGATTCAATTTCTTTCATTATTATAGATCTAAAAATTTCCCTTGTTCTTCTTCTGGAAATTTTTGTGTTAATTTATAAATACTAGTAGAAAAATATTCATTTCATCTATTTTGTTTTAACTTAAAAACATAATGTTCTCCATCATTTCTTCCCCTCCTACCCTCCTTTCTCTCCCTCTGTCTCAGACTTCTACTCTATTTATAATTAGAGAAAACTCATTCAAGCCCTTCCATTCAGATATATTTGGCCTTCTCACTGTGTTTTCCATATGTCTTAATCTTTCTTGGGTGTCTTTTATCTTTTCATCTCCATGTTTTAAATATTTTGAATAATTTTCTCAAACAATGTCTAATATTCTGCACATTCATTTTAATGTGTATATCTTCTAGAAACTCTCAATGTCTTTTTTAAAATTTACTTTCCTTTTTTGTTTTTAGGGCCACACCTTAAGCATATAGGAGTTCCCAGGCTAAGGGTTGAATTGCAGCTGCAGCTGCCAGCCACAGCCACAGCCACAGCAACTTGGCTGTGATATTAGTATTGTAAAGAAGAACAATGACAGATTTCATTCTGTCCTGTGACAGAATAGGATATTTTAAGTCTATTTCCTAATCCAATAATACTTCTCTGGTTACCTGAAGACTTTAGGATTTCTTTCTTTTAGGTAAAGATAAAACTGAGAAGCCAAACGTAAAATTTACTTGAAGCTCTACCATCATCATGCCTACATTATAATGATTCTTCAATGTGATGACATTAAACTGTCAACAAAATGTCCCCTAAATAAAATTGATTGAGCATGGGAAATTTAGGATTTTACTCACTAGCAACAGCAAATTTTAGATTTGTAGAAATCATTTAAAGCTCTTCAAAAGTATTCACCCATTTTGCATCTATAGGCTTGTTTTGGTAGACCAGATGTTTACAAATCTGGTCCTTCATGTCAATAATCATCCCATCAACTATTCAAGTCTAAAATGTCCATTATTTATAAGTTATGATGGTATCATAAGTTAGATAAGTTAGATGGCATCATAAGTTTCACTTTTATTTCTCAGCAAAAATGGTTTTAAATCATAGAGTCACTTCGATTTTGTGAAAATTGAACTTGGATTCAAAATAAATGCTTCTTTTTTTAAAGGGCTGTCTAAAGTGTCTTTTAGATGGCTGTTATGTGTTCCTAATTATTTTATTTGCTATGACAGGTGACTTTCCTTTTTAATGACTCATTTCTTTCTTTTATTATAATCCCAGTGTGGGGTTGTTTTTTTTTTTTTTTTTGAGCTTATCTTTAGCATGAGCTATATAACTTTTTGCTAGGAAACCCATGTGCTCTTAGCTGTGAATCTCTTGAAGAGTGCTTTATGTATAAAGCATTCACATCAAATTCCCTCCTTTTTTCTGAATGTAAGTATTTATCTTTTTTTGTTTGTTTACTGTGTAGATGCAGTCACATTTCTTACACAGGCTAATGAATAAACTGGGCTTCTGTTTATTATCTTTGGCTTAATGCTGAAACTATGATCCATTATATTTTTATTCTATAATATTAGATATCATTGAACATTTCATGTCAACTCAGGATATCATCTTGTCAAGTACTGATAATTATTATTCTACTATGTCATAAATTTTCCATTTATCTCTTCTTGGTTGGAAGAAGGAAAAATTAAAGAAAGGGGTCTTTAGGAATTTTCTTGAAACCAAATCCTTTCTTTTTATTCTCTTTTTGCTACTGTACGCACAAGTTTTTTGGGCTGATTTTCCACTATATAGTTTTCAATGCCTATTCCATTCCTTGTAGATATTTTTTAAAGCCCGAATACAAAATGGGGCATTCTTTTTAGCTCATCTTTTCTTCAGTATATATGAAGAAAACATACAAATCCTTTGCAAATCAATAATTTCACCAGTTATTATTATAAGGAAAAAGCAAGAATAATATAATAAATAGGAGAAATTGTTAAAACTTGATATACCCAAAATGTTCTTACAGTCATAGTCTCTGACCTCTACTTTCTCACTTCCTTCTTTGATCTCACTTTTGTACTTATTTATAGGTGTAGCATTAATAATCTCACAACACTTATTTATTCTATGAAATTCCATCTTCCAAACCTAAAGCCCCAATATTTAAACTTATTTCAAATAGCAGTTTATCCTTTGTCTGAGCTGTGTAGACTGTAATTTTAGGAATTCAAAACAAAATCCAACTTTTTATCATATATTACGAACTATTGTCTCTTGATGCTTCTTCAAAATTTCTCAGGAATACTGAAAGACAAATCAATCTACATGGACTTTACCTGTGCTAGGAAAAACTTCATTTAGGAAGTCAGTAAGGTAGTAGGCAAGCCATTTCAAAGGACATGATCAGTTTCTGGAGTAGGCTAAAGCCAATAACCAGAACTTTCCAGGAGAGAGAAGTAAACCTATCCTAAAACTCTTCCAAAATTCAAACCCACATTATAGTAATCTACACAACTCTCCATAGTAACATTTCTGAAATTTCAAAAATTGTCAAAAGTTAGTGATTAGCTATGGCACAAACCAAGGCTTTAGTCAGTCATATCCCTAGTCACGGAATACTTAAAAAGTCCTAGATCACACTTGGTTACTCTTTCAGAACATTCCTGATACTCCCTTTATTTCATCACAGCCACTTTTTTCCTTTGCTCCTTCTGTTCATGCTCCTGAATTATACACAGTTCAGAAAAAACTTTGCCCAGATGTTGCTTTGCCTCCCCCAATTCTATCCCTAGCATACCCAAGTCAGGCTGAGAAAACCTGATGCCCTGTCCTTTTCAGGATCATGCTGTTGCTATGCTTCACTCATCTCAAACTTCAGTCTCCACTATTGTTTACTTTCTAGTTACAGCTGCATTTCCTGACATAGGCTGATTGGTAGATTGGGTTTCTGTATCTTGTTCTCACTTGACTCTGAAGCTATGACCCCTTTATGTTTTAAGATTTGAAAATTGTCACCTATATCTAGATGTCATAATAATTGTCTCATAATAATCATGACAATAATAATAAGTACAAAATACTGTCTGCTATGTGCCAGTCACGGTGTTGTGTTCTTTGGATGCCTTATCTCACTTACCCCTCATAAACCTGTGAGGTATTTACTGTTACACTCATTTTTGCTTGTTTGTTTATTGTTTTTTACCTCCACCTGCAGAATGTGAAAGTTCCTGAGGTTCCTGAGCCAGGGATCAAACCCTTGCCATAGCAGTGACAACATCTAATCCTTAATCCATTGAGCCATGAGGGAACTCCCTCTTATGTTCCTTTTGTGTAAGAAAGGTGAGATTCTGAGAGTAACTAGTTTAAATAAGGTCATACAACCAGTAATACTGGAAAACATGATTTGAATCTAGTTGTTTTGGACTCTAAATCTCAATCATACCACTTAATCTTATTTCTGCTTGGGCTTTCCCCAAAAGTGATTTTTTAAAATCCCTAATCAAGAATCCTAACTCATCGCTTTACAATCTTGATTCTGACAGTGTGTTGTGCATCAAATATCTCACTTATCAAGAGTTACACTTGGTGTTTTCTCAGTTCTGATGACCTGTAGAGATCAATGAAAGTGTAGGACCAGAATCATTATCTTTATTTGTTTTTAAGGTGATTTCTCTTAACCTTGCTACTGATTCTGGGGTTCCATCTAGTGGAGCTATTAAATAAGCTCAGTGACATGTTTAAAAATTATAGGATCCATTCTTAAATTTTCTATGCCATTCTTACATTATAAGCAGCCAAATACTAAAACTGTGTTCTTCAACTTAGATCTACTCCTAGTTTTTAGTCCCGAGAATTTAGCACATTCCCCCATTTTTCCTCATTTTGTTCTTCCCCTAAATCATCTAGAATTACCCCCTTTCCTATCTTCCCTATCAAAAATATTATTAAAGAGTTTCTTTCATCCCCATGTGGGTGGAAGCTCTACCAAACTGCACACTCCCAGATGGTTAAAAGATACTTTCAGGTCATCTTAATCAACTGCTTTTCATATCCCCAATGACTTTGAGTTTATAAGAAGATTACTTTTCATGAATTGATTGTGTTAGATAAGAAGATGTTATTAACATTACACTATTGCTTTCAACTGGTTCTTATAAACGTGGCTACATTTAGAATAAAATGATTTGTTTTGATATAGCTTATGCATGAAACCAGGTTAAGGAAGAGAAGGCGGATAGTAATCATTGCCTATTGCAAAGTGGAATGATGCTAATATGGCCAAAATATGAACAACTTTACGAGGCATGAATTCAGTTGAACCAGTCAGCAAGGGCATAGGTGAAAGTAATCAGTAGTATCTATCTCTCCATAAAACTCACATTCAAGATTTCATCTCAGACTTTATGGTCTATGATTTAAAATATGTAAATGG
Organism: Catagonus wagneri; assembly: GCA_004024745.2. NCBI lineage: Eukaryota > Metazoa > Chordata > Mammalia > Artiodactyla > Tayassuidae > Catagonus > Catagonus wagneri. The sequence goes on from PVHT021183528.1 coordinate 1,639,234, forward strand.
AATGGTTTAACTCTCAGTTTACATGATAAACTGACCAATTCAAGTATATGACATCTTATAAAAGATCAAAAGCAAAGAACACAGTTTCCAAATTAATCAAATTTCTAACACAATAGAGATAGTCATGATGTAATAGTGAGAGGATAGCTAGGTCAAAAATCATTAAAAATAACAGATACAAGACTATGAAATAGTTTAAAACACTAGTGAATAAGGTAACCAACAAAAAGTTGCAAGAGGAAATTAATGTTACATAACATCAATATTTAATAAAGATCATTGTATAAGAAATGTGTTACAATTTCATAAAAAATAGTTTTAAAGACATAGAGATAAAAAGTATATATGTTCAGATTGGATAAGATGGTGGAATAGAAGGACTGGAGATCAACTACTCTCCCAAAAAACAGCAAAACTACAACCAAATGCCAAGCAGCCTTCAACCAAATGGACTGTAAACTTCCAAAAGAGATATTCTAATCCAGAAGAAAAAGAGGAGGCCAAATCAAGAGGTAGGAGGGGTGATTATGTGATAGAAGCAACCCCATACCGCCCGGGTCGGAAGCCCCACAGACTGGAAAGTAACTGCATCACAGAGACTCAGCTACAGGACTGAGAGTTCTGAGTCCCACCTCAAAGCCCCATGCCTGGGGATCAGGCACAGGGAGAAAGAGCCCCCGGAGCATCTGGCATTGAAGGCCAGTGGGGCTTGTGTGCAGATACTCCATTCTTGAAAGGCACAGACAGACTTTCACATGCGCTGGGTCCCAGGGAAAAGCAAAGTCTCCATAGGAATCCAGGTGGAACCTGACTGCAATTCTTGGAGGATCTCCTGGGAAAATAGGGGTGACTGTGGCTTGTTGTGGGGGAAGGACATTGGAGGTGAAGCTCTCGGGAACATTCATCAGCCTGCATTTCCCTGGAGGGGGCCATTTCTGGGAAAATCTGGTCCCTCCCATCAGCTCTGAGAAGCTGCAGACCAAACAATAATCCAGATGGGATCACAGCCCCACCCATCAGTAAACAGGCTGCCTAAAGACCCCTTAGGCACACAGCCAGCCTCTAATCTCATCCAGAGACAAAGCCCCACCCATCAGAGGGATAGGAATCAACCACCTACCAGTGGGCAGGCATCAGTCACTCCCATCTGGCAGCCTACAGCAAGCCCCCTCCATAGCAACTTTAGCCACAGGGAAGGCAAACATCAGAACTAAGAGAGGCTACAACTATACTGCCAGCAAAAAAGTCACCACACAGAAAACCTATAAAAATGAAAAGACAGAAAACTCTAACCCAGATAAGGGAGAAAGAGAAAAGCCCAGAAAAACAGCTCAGTGATGAGGAGATTATCAGCCTTCCAGAAAGAGACTTTAGACTATTGATGCTGAAGATGATACAAGGCATTGGAAATAAACTGGAGGCAAAGATTGATAATTTACAGGAAACACTAAGCAAAGAAATACAAGATGTAACAAACAAGAAGAGATGCAAAATACAATAGCTGAAATAAAAAATTCATTAGAAGCAGTCAACAGTAGAATACAGGAGGCAGAAGAACGAATCAGTGAGGTGGAGGACAGATTAGTGGAAATCACTAATGCGGAAGAGAAAAGAGGTAAAAGATTGAAAGGAAATGAGCTGAGTCTCAGAGAACTCTGGGATACTGTTAAATGCACCAACATCTGTATTATAAGCGTGCCAGAGGGAGAAGAGAGAGAGAAGGGGACAGAAAAAATATTTGAAGACATAATAGCCAAAAACTTCCTTAATATGGGAAAGGAACCACTCAGTCAAATTCAGGAAGCGCAATGAGTACCATATAAAATAAACCCAAGGAGGAACACCCTGTGACACATATTTATCAAAATGACCAAAATTAAAGACAAAGAGAAAATATTGAAAGCAGCTAGGGAAAAGAAACAAATGACATACAAGGGAACCCCAATAAGGTTATCAGCAGATTTTTCATCTGAAACTCTGCAGGCCAGAAGGGAATGGCATGATATACTTAATGTGATGAAAGGGAAAAGCTTCCAACCAAGATTGCTTTACCCTGCAAGGCTCTCATTCAGATTTGAAGGAGATATCAAAACTTTTATAGATAAGGAAAAGCTAAGAGATTTCTGCGACACTAAACCAGCTTTACAACAAATCTTAAAGGAATTTCTCTAGTCAGAAAAGAAAAGGCTACAACCAGAAACAAAAACACCACAAATGACAAGGCTCACCAGGAAAGGCATATATACAGTAAAGATGCTAAATCATCTATGCACAATTATGCTACCAAAATCAGAAATCGTGAGAAGAGAGCACAAATGCAGGTCACTGGAGACGCATGTGCAATTAAGAAACCAACAACTTAAAACAATCTAATTTGTATATAGACTCCTATATCAAAACTTCAGGGTGAAAAAAAGAGCAACAAATACCCCAAACAGTTAGTACAATGGCAATAAGAACACATATATCAGTAATTACTTTAAATGTTAATGGACTGAATGCCCCAACTAAAAGACATAGACTAGCCGAATGGATACAAAAACAAGATCCATATATATGCTGTCTTCAAGAGACGCACTTCACTTCTAGAGACACATACAAATTGAAAGTGAGAGGATGGAAGAAAATATTCCATGCAAACAGGCATCAAAAGAAAGCCGGAGTAGCAATACTCCTATCAGACAAAATAGACTTTAAGATGGAGAACATTTTAAGAGACAAGGAAGGGCACTACATGATGATCAAAGAATCAATCCAAGGAGAAGATATAACCATTTTAAATATCTATGCGCCCAACATAGGATCACCACAATATATAAGGCAACTGCTAACAACCTGAAAAGGAGAAATCAACAATAACACCATCATAGTGGGGGACTTTAATACCACACTTACAGCAATGGACATGTCATCCAGGCAGAAAATCAATAAGGAAACACAGGCCCTGAACAAAGCATTAGATCAGATGGACTTCATTGATATTTATAGGACATTCCATCCAAAAGCAACAGAATACACATTCTTCTCAAGTGCTCATGGAACATTCTCTAAGATTGATCACATCCTGGGTTACAAATCAAGCCTCAGTAACTTTAAGAAAATTGAAATCATTTCAAGCATCTTCTCTGACCACAATGCTATACGACTGGAAATCAACAAGAAAAACATGGCCAAAAATACAAACACGTGGAGACTAAACAACACACTACTACACAACTAGTGAATCACCAAAGAAATCAAAGAGGAAATTAAAAAAAATACCTAGAAGCAAATGACAACAAAGATATGACACTCCAATACCTCTGGAAAGCAGCAAAAGCAGTCTAAGAGGAAAGTATATAGCAATACAAGCCTTCCTCAGGAAACAAGTAAAAGCTCACATAAACAACCTAACTTTACATCTAAAGCAGCTAGTGAGGGAAGAAGCCAGGTCATGGAAACAACTTAAATGTCCATAAACAGAGGAGTGGATAGGGAAGATATGGTACATACACACAATGGAATATTACTCAGCCATTAAAAGGAATGAAATAACAACATTTACAGCAACACGGATGGACCTAGAAAATATCATGCCAAGTGAAACCAGTCAGACAATTAGACAGCAACACCCAATGCTACCGCTTACATGTGGAAACTAAAGAGACACAATGAACCTCTTTGAAGAATAGACAATGACTCAGAGATTTTGGAAAACTTTGGCTTTTCAAATAAGACAGTCTGGGGGGTAGGCGGATGCACTGTGGGTTTGGGACACAAAATCTATCAAATTCACTTGTGATGATCTTTGTACACCTATAATGGAAATAAAATTCATTGCTATAAAAAAATACATATGTTCATAGTCATATTATAGCTGGAGGAAACCATAATAACAGCAAAGACAATGAAATACAATGAAAAATTACAATCTACCTCCTGACATATTAATCTAAAATTCAGTCTTCTGATTAAAGAAGTGCAAGAGATTTTATTCCTTTTTCTGTTGCTTGAACTTTTGTTCAGAGAATGAGTCATATACCAACTAAAAACTTGGAGCTTCCATCATGGCTCAGCAGAAATGAATCTAACTACTATCCATGAGGATGCAGGTTCAATCCCTGGTCTTGCTGAGTGGGTTAAGTATCTGACATTGCCATAAGCTGTGGTGTAGTTCAGCATCACAGCTCAGATCTGACATTGCTGTAGCTGTGGTATATCTGGCAGCTACAGCTCTATTTTGACACCTAGCCTGGGAACCTCCATATGCCAGAGGTGCAGCCTTAAAAATAAAATAAATAAAATAAAATAAAAGCTCTAATAACCTGACAGTAAACCTAACGATGTTGTATCTGGTATAAGAATGGTTTTTGAAGTGGTCTATCAATTTATATGTTGATATTCCTGGAAAGCAACTCAACACCAAATGCAGTGGGCAGGGAATGCCTGATTGGGGCTGACTAGAGAGAGAATTTAGTACTGGCAAATCATTACCTGGCATTTTTACTTCACATAAACTAAGCACTCAATATGGGACAAAAATAAGAGGAGACTTGGTAACATTTATGCTAATAAGTGTCTTTATTTTTTTTGTATTTTGCCTTTTTTTTCTAGAGCTGCACTCACAGCATATGGAGGTTCCCAGGCTAGGGGTCTAATCGGAGCCTTAGTTGCCAGCCTACGCCACAGCCACAGCAACACGGGACCCAAGCCACATCTGCTACCTACACCACAGCTCATGGCAATGCCGGATCCTTAACCCACTGAGCAAGACCAGAGATGGAACCTGCAACCTCATGGTTCCTAGTCAGATTCGTTAACCACTGAACCATGATGGGAACTCTAGTAAGTGTCATATTTTGCAATGGCCTTCCAGTATAGTGTCCTAGAATCAAAAATGAAGGTTAAATAATAGCACACTTCAAATGTCTTCAGCAGAGTTATACTAGACACATGCCTGCTAGGTATAGGGAGCTGGATAGAACTTTGAAATATCAGTCTAGAATCTAATTTTAGTTAAAGTTTTTTATCTAACTAAAAAATGGAAAATAAGAAAGGCAAATCAGGAGTTCCCGTCGTGGCTCAGTGGTTAACGAATCCGACTAGGAACCATGAAGTTGCGCGTTTGATCCCTGGCCTTCCTCAGTGGGTTAAGGATCCGGCATTGCCGTGAGCTGTGGAGAAGGTTACAGACACGGCTCGGAGCCTGCGTTGCTGTGGCTGTGGCGAAGGCCGGCGGCTACAGCTCCTGTTAGACCCCTAGCCTGGGAACTTCCATATGCCGTGGGTGCGGCCATAGATAAAGGCAAAAAGACAAAAAAAAAGAAAGGCAAATCACTTATTGGCAAATTCCTGGTTTAGATAATTCTCTTTTCATTACTGAGTAATTAAGTAAAAGGAAAGTCTAAGATTTTATTGCCAGAAACTTACTAAAGGGTATGGAGAATGGAATGGTTTCCTAATGTCTCAAAGGAAAATCTTAACTGAGATAAAACAGTTAACAAAAAGAACAACTTTTCAAAAACTCTTTGAAATTCTTAATACAGAGACATGGGATTCGTGAAAGATAAAGTCATAGCAAAAGGTGAGCTGAGATGTCAATATGAATATACAGGACAAATAGCATTTCAAATTAAAAAAATGTTTAAGGACATTAAATCCTAACAACAGAATTCACCTTTTAGTAAAGTATATTACTAGCATAGAAGTTGAAATGCTTCTCAAGATCCAAGTGAAGGAATAGAGAAATGAAAATTTAAAAAAAAAAAAGAGAGAATATAGATATAGGGGAAAATAAGAGAAATTCAATTTTTTTCTAAAATAAGAAAACAGAAATGAAAAATATAGAGAAGTAAAAGTAAAAGCTTTTGAAAGAGCCAAAGAGTCCAAAATCTGTGTACTGAAAGAATATTAATGATTGCTAGGGGCAAAAAAGAAAAAAAAGGAAAGAGAAAAAAATGAAAACTAAAAACTTGTGAATTGAAAAGATAAAAACAAAATCTTTAAACTTTCAAGTACAAATAAAGTATGATAGCCTTATTTTCATCTATAAGATTACTTTTTTTGTAAAGCAATAGGGGAAGAAATTTGGCATATAGGAGGTGCTAATCTAAAACACTCCAGTTAATATACTAACAACCAGTAACAACTATTTTATTTGTTTTAAATATTAAGCATAAATTTGCTTCCAGGATGATAGAGTAGTTTGTGACTTATCAATGCTCCTTTGAGAGCAACTAAAATGGAGTAATATACAGATGCATGACTTATAGGCATTGGAGAGATAATGAATTAACCTGTAATAGAGGAAATGAGATTTCTCATAGGGGAGAACTATGAATAGACACACTGATATTCTGCCGTCTTTTCCCCTTTGAGTATTTTCTTATTCTGGCCACTAGGGTTCAAGAATCTAGATTTTATCCGAGCAGAGGTCATTGCAGAGAACCAGAGACAGAATACAATTTTTAGTTCAGTCTGGGGTCTATAAATGTTTGCAGGGGAATGGGGATTCAAGAAAATGGTCACATCTGGGGTCTCTGGCAAGTTTTGGGATAGGTCGCCAAGAGAGGGTCTTTGACCTCAAACAGGAAAGAAGACTGAGCTATAGTAAATTGAAAGCAAGTTTATATAAAAGGATACATATTCCATGGGCAGAATGCAGCACTTCTAAGGCAAGAGAGCTCTGAAGTATGGGAGTGGTTATTTTTATGGGCTGGGTAATTTCATAGGCTGTTAAGTGGGAGGATTATTCCAACTGTTTGGGGCAAAGGGCAGGAATTTTCAGGAACTGGACCACTGCCCACTTTTTAGCCTTTTATGGCCCACCTTGAAACAGTCATGGTGCCTGCAGGCATGTCATTTAGCATCCTACTGTGTCACAATGAGCATATAAAGAGGCTCAAGGTTCCCTGGAAATAGAATTTTCCACCAACTTGAATCTGTTTGGTTCTAAGCAGTTTGGTTTTATCCTCAACATCTGTGTCATTCTTTAAGGGTGGTGCTCTGCTCCCTTCCCTTCTCGCTCATAGACTTGAGAAGTTACAAAGAGAGGAATAAGAATTTAGCCTAATGAGAAGAGAAGAATGAGAGCTGAGCCATCACTAAACCTGTTTTCCCCTCAACATTTGCTGAGCAGAGGTGGGGTGTAAAAGTAAAAACTAGCCTCTGGAAAGCAAAGCAGCAAGTTTGTCAGTCCTACCAGGCTAAGACAAGGGAGAGTTGAGAACATTCCATGTGAAGAGTCCCTGGTAAAGCCCAGTGGATGTCCTACAAGGTTTGGTGTTGGAGACCACTGAACAACTGAATTCTGCTTAAGGCAAATATCTGCAGACTCAGAGTTTTAAGTACAGACATTATGTTTAAACTATGCTAATCTATAAGTAGCTGCACTGTATGCAGCTAGAGGTATGCCCCAATGCTAATAGGTTCCTTTATTATTCACTAAGGGGTAGGCTTGTCATTGCCTATGCCTGCTCCTGCCCACTAATCTACATGCAGCACCTCCCTTAATAAAAGTCCTGTGGAAAAAAGCCCAGGGCCTTTGTTCTGTGAGCAGAGTGCCTCCTGGTCCCCCACTTTCTAAATGTAAAAGAGTCTTGTGTGTTTTGATATACCACGCCATCCCTCTTCCAGGACTCCCCTTTACCCTGCAGCACTGGATGCAGCAGTTTGGCCCATAGATCAAAGAAAGTCAGACAGGATGGTGTAAGTACTGTAATGAGCAGCAGGGTTGAAGCTGTATTCACAGTGGTTGATGTTTCTAGGTTTGAAATAGATGTGTAGTCTAATAACATTTTACTTGGAAGTATTAATGTCCAGTCTAGGGTTTCATCATATTGAGGCAGAGTAATGAATAATGATTTAGGTAGTTAGTATAGAAACATGGATTCTGATATATTCCCTGATTAACATTTATGGTTTAAGATTTGTAAAAACAAATCTAGACAATCAGGCCTTGCTTGTTGGAGGATTAACTATTGAAAGTACATTTGTTTTACATCAAGGTGGACATTAACCCCTGACCTATACGTTTGAGTGTTAGCAAAAAGAACGTAAAGAGTGGCAACTCCCAGTCTAGGGGAAAGAAGAACAAAGTAGCCATTAAACTTATGAGGTATATCCATCTCTAAGACCCCTATTGGGTAAGGCCTGATATAGTTGATGGGACAAGACCAATGGGAAAAAGGAACGATGTTCTCACCCCACACTTGTACCCCTGTCCTTAAGAAATAAAAACCTCCATAGACCAATAAGGAGGGGAGGACTCTCCCCCCTCCATCCCAGTGTCTGTGCTGGGAGCTATTTGCTTTCCTGTAATAAAGACTTTTCCTTGCTTGCCACCTGTGTGTTCACGAAGTTTATTCTTTGGCTCCATGAACAGGAACCCAGATTCTGGTAACATCTTTCCAATAACCATATAGATATCATCCTCTACCTGGGTGAGGCCTTAGTTCTATAGATAGAGAGGGAAACCTAGGGAACTTTGGGAGATCACTGTAAATTAATAATCACTCAAGAAAGACATCAGAACAAAGCAGTCTTGCTTAACTAATAAAAGCACAAGATATGACTCAGGTCATTCAGTGAAAGATAAAATGAGTGCTGCGTTCAACTTCCTAAGACAATGACCCTTAGGACCAAGGGCAAGAGTTTAAGGACCACCCTTCTGTTGATGATAGTCCTAGTTTGACCTTACAGGGTCAAATACCCTCTTAAGGGACATAAAGGAAAAAATAATGATTTAAGTTTGACATCTACACAAAGGAAGAGAAGTCCTTTCCCACTCCCCACTTCCTCTGGATTATAAAAATGTAGCCCATCTAATCCTTGGTTGCCTACCCAGTTGCATCTTTCACAAATGTTTTATCTTAATAAATCTATTTCTTGCCTATCACTTTATCACTGAATTCCTTCTGTGCTGAGGCACAAGGAAGCTGAACCACAGTAAGTCCAGACATCAAGTGAGATATTCTAATTTAATAACCATAGGTTTGAGTCCCAGTCTGGGTTTTGGCTGGGTTCAAGTCCTGGCACATGAGTTCAAGTCCCGATCTGGGTTCTGACCAGGTTCAAGTCATAAGTATTGTCAGTTTCACCTGCAGAACACAAAAGTATGTATCAGATTACCCTGTGTATCCCTTGAGGAGAAACTAGGATTCTGTTTTATTGCTGAACTATTGTTTTTGATTGCTTTCCCTTTGTTCCTGCATTCCTTTGTTCCCTTAAGATCATTAATCACTCAGACCTAGTCAAGGGCAAGGAATGTAGCCAAGCTTAGATCACAAAATGGCTTAGGCCTAAAATGGATTCTCTCCTGTCAAGAAAGCCATGCCTGGTTCTCTTTCTCTGGAGACCCACTATCGTATCTGCTTACAGCATTTGTTTTGTTTTAGTTCTGCAAACTAAGAACTTCAATTATTACTGAACGTAGTTACAGCAGGATAAAACCACATTAAGAAAAGACATTTCCCAGGCTTCAGAAATTACTGGACTAGGCTCTGAACTGACATTAATTCCGTAGAACCCAAAATCTTATTTTGTTTGCCATTCAAGTACACACTACTGGGTTCATTTTATTAATAAAATTTTGACTTAGGTTCATCTCATGGTAAGCTCAGTGGGTTGCCATATAAATATATCTGTGGTTATTTTCTCAGTTCTAGAATGCACAATTGTCATATACCTGATAGGAATGGAGTAGGCACAGGTAGTTGTAGAAGTTCCAATAAGGGACCATAGATAGGGAAACTTAGAGGACTTTGGGAGATCACTGTAGTTAATAACTGCTAAGAGGGCCATCAAAACAAGGCAGGCCTGCTTGACTAGTGGAGGCCAGAGATATGCCTCAGGTCACTGAGTAGGAGGTGGGGTGAGACCTGCATTCAGGTTCAGATGAAAGGCAGGAGTTTGAGAACTGCCCATCTGCTGATCTGAATAAGCACCATGACCAGAATCCAAGGAGGAGTTACTACTTAAAGAAAGAGGAAAAGGCAGTCTTTGCCTATCCCCATGCCCCTTGGGTGATAAAACTGTAGCCCACCTAATCTTCAGGGCAGAACCTCCTTGCCTGCCCACTTGCATATCTTACAAGTGTCCTATCTTAATAAATCTATTTCTTGCCTATCACTTTGCCTCTCTCTAAATTCCTTATGTGCAGAGGCATAAAGAACCAGAACCTCAGTAAGTCCAGACACCAGGTGAGTGATTCTAATTTAAAATTGTGGATTCAAGTTCCAATCTGTGTTTAGGCTGGGTTTGAGTCCTGGAACATGTATTCAAGTCCCAATCTGGGTTCTGGCTAGGTTCAAGCCATTAGTGCTATTGAGGCAGAATACTAACTCAGGTAGTCAGTGTAGGAGCATGGGCCTCAAGGCATTCTTTGATACAGCTATTGATTGACATTTGTGGCTTAAGGGGTCCAGGGAATAACATCCCCACAGGTCTTGTTTACTATAGTGAGTATGCCTATGCCCAGATGGACATTAATCCCTAACCCCCCCGTGACTCAGTTTTCAGGAAGAAAAGGGCAAAGAAACCATGAGACTTACGGGACATTTCCATGCCTAAGAGCCCTATTGGACAAGGACTGATATAGGTAATCAGGCAAGGCCAATGGGAGAAAACCACATCTTTCTGGACCCCACGTTGGTAACCCACATATTAAGGGAAAAAAATTCCTATATAACAATAGAGAGGGGGGCTATTCTCCCCCCTCCCAACTGTCCTGGGAGTTATTTGCTTTCCTGTAATAAAGACTTTGCTTGCTTGCTGCCAGTGTGTTCGTGAAGTTCATTCTTTGTCTGTGTGAACAAGAATCCAGATTCTGGTAACATCTTTCCAGCATCACTATGACTTTCATATCTATTTAATAATGAAAAGAATCCCCTAACCCATTCTCTGGCTTATGAAACAAGAGCTATTATCATAGAATTTGCCAAGGCAAAATCACTATAACTGTTTTCCTTATAAGAATAGCAAGTCCATACCCAATCTAAGTGTCTAGAAAACTGCCAAAGTCATGAGACACCATCCCACAATTAGAGGACAAAGGAAGTATGATTCCTACCATAGCTCCATCTGCTTGTCTGACTGTGAGGAAGACAGAAGGACATGGCAGAATAACAGTGGATTATTAAAACTTACTCATGTTTTGACTCTATTTTGCAATTCCTTTGCAGGGCAAAACAACATAGCCCTGATATCTGGTATGCAGCTATTAATCAAGCAATATGCAGACACACACACACACATGATCAGAATAAGTTTGACAATTAGAGCAAGTTTGCTTTCACTTGACAAAGATAACAATATATATTTATTGTATTTCCTTAGAACTCATAAATTCCTGTCTACCCTTGTCATAATTTACTCTGAAGGAATTTTGCACATCATTCTGATCCACCTCATTGATATCATTATTCTGACTGTATAAACTAAGCAAGTAAGCATTTGTCAACTTAAAAAAAAAAGCACAGCCTTAAAGTTGAGAGGTAAGTTTTATTTTGGGTGAAATTAGGACTTAAGCCCAGGAGACAGCATCTCAAGTAGCCCTGAAAAACCTCTCCAAGGCAGTGAGGAAGGAGCTGGAATATAGAGGAGTTTTTGCAATAAAGGGCAGAGAGCAGGAAACAAAGCTGTCTGGGCTCACTTAAATCATTCCTTTGATATGCACCTCCACTATTAGGGTCAGTTTTCACAGCCTTCAGGACTCACCATCTCTCATCCTTGGAGGTGACTGCATTCACAGATGACCTTGACATACTTTTTTTTATCCTTAACTGAAAATGGTAGCTGAAATTTCACCCAAGGAGGAAAAGGAAGAATATCAAGATGTGATAAAGTTGAGCGGGCGGTGCATGCAACCATGCACACATTTTACAAAAGTTTGTTGCTGACCTCCTGAATGTCACTACCGGTCACCTCCTGAATGTTACTACCGGAGCATACTTTACCATGAAGGATTTTAGTGTTTTTCTAAGATATGAGGAGATACAAGAATTGAACACATAAAATATTCTCCTAAAAATAATCTATCTGAAGACGTGTTCTTCCAGTTTTCTCAGAGCACAGAGAAAATTTTCACCCTGAGCTCCACAGGGGCCCTGAGCTCATGATTTAATCCAGATAGAGTCTGAGGGCAAATACCAAACTTCAGTTCACACACTGATACATCCTCATGTAGTACATATCTGAGGGGCCAGGGTAGGGACCAAGGTTAGACAAGTGAGGGTCTCTTCTTGGGAGCAAAATTTAAGAGGTCACCAAATCCTCACTAGTTGAAATAAAGAATATTTTAAAGCAATAGTTAAAGACATCAAATTGATTTTTTTAATCCATAATAAAAAAATTAAAATTTCAAATAAAGTTAGGATCAGTCCTAATATTTTTTCCTTTTGACTAATGTTCTAAGATGGTGTGGCATGGCACTGTTACTGATCCTAAACAGTAAAACGGGGACAAACAAAGTTACTATAGTCAGAGAGATTTGTTATAGGAATGTCAGCTTGCATAGACATAAAAGAGACTGGAGGAATAAAGATTTGGAGGGCTTAAACTTGAGGATTATAAAAATACAGTCATTTACATCAGAATTAAAAAATGAGGGAGGATAAGAAGCCAATACATTTATACACCTCGACTTCTGATTTCCATTTCCACATGTAAGGAAATTGAAATATGCCACTCCAGTCTAAAAATATTTAAAAAGCTCAGCAAACTGAAAAAACAACAAATCATCTTAGATTCCTAAGAGAAATAATATCACAGGCAAACCATTGCCCACAAAGTTGGAGAGATGAATAGACAGATGCAGAGAACAACTTACCAAAGCAGAGACCCCTGTGGGAATTAGTGCTAGGGTAGAAAAATCTGAACTGTTATATAGAAATAAGAAGGGACCCTGTCAGAGAGGGGTCTCCTTTTTTTTTAATTTTTCCTAAAGGAACTAGACCAGGTTCTCACAGTACAGATTAGAGAAAAATGCCTTCCTCGTTCTAGTGAGGAGTTGGGGGGGGAGGGGGACACAATGATCTTGAAATAAGCCAATGCATTCTGCTCTACATACAAAGGCCTGCCCTCGGGGGAAACTAGTTAACAAGATCCAAATCTTCTGGGATATTTTCAGAGCTTAACTGACCTGGAGGAAGGGAGATAGCCCACTGCGGCCCATTTTAGCCTTCCATGTAACAGATGGGAAATAACTAACTCAGGATTACACTAACTATCCTATCCCACCTAAACAGAGAGAAGACTTGTGAAGTTCACAGTCCAGAGGCATAGGCTCACTCAAGAATGAGACCTGGCCTGGAGTTTCCACTATGGCACAGCAGGCTAAGGATCTGCTGTTGTTACTGAAACAGCTTGGATCACTGGATCTTCTGCGGACTGGGTTCAATCCGTGGCCCAGGAATGTTCACATGCTGGGGGCACAGTGAAAAAGAAAAAAAAAGAAAGAAAGAAAGAAAGGAAGGAAGAAAGACTGAGACCTAAGCATAGGATGCTTGTCATCACACACTTCACCACCACATTACTAAATACCTATTTAAAGCAGTCTGTTTTACTTAAACATCATATCCATCTATCAAGAAAAAATTATAAAGTATCCTAAAAGGAAAAAAAAATTTGAAGAGACCTAGCAAATATTAGAACTGGACATGGCCGATATGACAGAATTATCAAAGAACTTAACACAGCTACATCTAATATGCTAAGGCTTCTAATGGATAAAGTAGATAGCATGAAAGAACAGATGGACAACGTAAGTAGAGAGGTGAAAATCCTAAAAATCAAAAATAAATGCTAAAGATTTTTTAAAAAGTAATAGAAATAGAGAATATCCTTGAGGTCTCATTAATAGGCTAACACTGCTGAGGAAAAATCTCAGAGCTTAAGCATATATCAGTGGAAACATTTAAAACTTGAAAGCAAAGATAAAAAGATATTTAAAAACAGTACAGAATATCCAAGGACCATGAGAAAACTACAAAAAGTATAATACGTATATAATGAGAATATCAGGAGAAGCAAGAGAGAAACAAACAGAAGAGTAATAACTAAGACTTTCCCCAAATTATTATCAGACATCAAACAACAGATCTAGAAAATTCAGAGAATACCAAGAAGGATAAATTAGGGGTCGGGTTGGGGGGGAACTATAGCCAGGCATACTATTTTCAAATTATAGAAAAACAAAGATATAATCCTGAAAGAAGCCAGAAGGAAATCTTACTTATAAAGGAATAAAGAATAGAATTATATCATGCAAGCAAAAGAAAGTAGGGTGAAATATTTAAATTATATTTATAAATATTAAGAGAGTTCTCACTGTGGTACAGTGGGTTAAGAATCTGACTGTAGCAACCTGGGTCACTGTAGAGGTGTAGTTTCAATCCCTAGCCTGGTGCAGTGGGTTAAAGGATACAGCTGCAGCTTGGATTCAATCTCTGGCCTAGGAACTTCCATATGCTGCTGTGTGTCCATAAAAATAATAAGCAAAAATCATAAATATTAATAAATTAATATTTTTGAGAGAAAAAGCCCCCACCCTAGAATTCTATACACTGGGAAATTATCTCCTTTAAAACTGAAGGAGAAATAAAGACTTTCTCAGACAAACAAAAATCAAAGGAATTTATGGCCAGTAGACTTGCCTTGCAAGAAATGTTTAAAGAAGGTCTTTAAATTGAAGGAAAATAATATATGTTAGTAACTCAAATCTACACAAAGAGGGAAGACCATCAAAAAGGGAATATGAGAAGCTAAAATGAAATTTTTGTTATTTTTAATTGACCTAACAAATAACAGTTTATTTAAAACTGCAAATAAGAATGTATTCTAGAATGTATGTTTCATACATATTATATATTATATTATATAAATATTAAGATAATATTGTTGTTATAAGGAACTAACACTACTGGTGAAGTAGTATAGTGATATTTGAAAGTAGACTTGGATTAGTTGTAAGGGTATACTGCAAACTTGGGCAACCACTTAAATTATTTTTTAAACTGTAACTAATATGCCAAGAAATGAGAGAAAATAAAATCATATAAAATGCTCAACTGAAGTTAAAAAAAAAAGGCAGAAAAAGCCCAGAAAACAAAAATAGGAACAAAGGTAATAAATAGAAAACAGTAAAAAGATATGGTAAATCTTAAACCAATTTTATCAATAATCATTCTTAATGACAATGGTCTAAAAACACAGATTAAAAGACAGAGATCATCAGAGTGAATTCAAAAACAAGACCCAACTCTCTGTTGTGTACAAAAACCCACTTTAAACATAAAGATACACATAGATTAAAAGTAAATGCATGGAGAAAATATATCATTTTGATACTAATTGAAAGAAAGAAGGAATAACTATATTAGTATCAAGCAGAGCAGATTTCAAAGTAAGGAAGGTTTGCAGAAATAATGGATATTGCATAATGATGCAGAAGTCAATTCTCTTAAGAAGACATGATAATTCCTAACATTTATGAACCTAAAAGTAGAACAACAAACAATGTGAGGCAAAAACTGATAGAACTGCAAGGAAAAAGAGATGAATCCACTGTTATAGGTGGAGACTTAAATACCCATCCTTCAGATATGGACAGATCCAGCAGGCAGATAATCAATAAGGACACAGTTGAACTTAACACCATTAATCAACTGGATATAATCTATATCTATGATTATTTCATTCAACAACAGTAGAAAACACTTTTTTCTTAAGCTCACACTGAACATTCAGCATGGTAGACCACATTCTGGGAAATAAAATAAATCTCAACAAATTTAAAAGAATAGAAATCTTTTCATCTGAATAATGTCAACTCGGAGTTCCCGTCATGGCTCAGTGGTTAATGAATCCAACTAGGAACCATGAGATTGCGGGTTCGATCCCTGGCCTTGCTCAGTGGGTTCAGGATCCGGCGTTGCCGTGAGCTGTGGTGTAGGTCGCAGACACAGCTCAGATCCCACGTTGTTGTGGCTGTGGTGAAGGCCGGCGGCTACAGCTCCTGTTAGACCCCTAGCCTGGGAACCTCCATATGCCGTGGGTGCGGCCCTAGATAAGGCAAAAAGACAAATATATATATATATATATCTACTCAAAGACCATAGTAGAATTAAACTGGAAATCAATAACAAAAAGATAACTGGAAAATACTAAAATATGTGGAAATTAAACATGTTTTTAAGTAACACATGAGTCAAAGAAGGAAACAGAGTTTTTTAAATATTTTGAGTTAAATAAAAAAAACTTATCAAAATACATATGAAAGAAAGCCTTGCTTAGAGGGAAATTTATCACATGTATATTTTAGAAAAGAGGGATCTAAAACCAATCATGGAAGTTTCCAATTTAGGATACTAGAAAAAAAACAACAAAATGAATTCCAAAGTAATGAGAAGAAAAGAAAAAAGGAAAAAAAGAGCAGAAATCAGTGAAATTGAAAACTGGAAAGCAACAGAGAAAAGTTAAGGAAACCAAAACTTGTTACTTTGAAAAGATCAATAAAATTGATAAGACCCTATCCAAGCTAACTAACAAAAAAAAAAAAGGCACAAATTACTAATATCAGAAATGAAAGAGGAGACATCATTACAAAACCTATGTATATTAAAAAGATAATAACAGAACACTATGTACAACTCTATGTACCTAAATGTGATAACCAAAAATACACTAATTATTTGGAAAATAAGATTATTCAAAACTTGCAAGAAAAGAATTAGACAAAATATAAAGAGGTTGATCTATTAAAGAAATTTAATCAATAATTAATAACTTTCCAAAACATAAAGTACAAAGTACAGATGGGTTCACTGGTGATTTCTACCAAACACTTAAGAAGAAATTCTATCAATACTCTACAATCTCTTTCAGAGAACAGAAGCACAGGAAATATTTCCTTCCTCATCCTATGAGACAGGCATCATTTTATACAAAAACTTTCAAAGAAAACAATAAGAAAACCTGTAGACTAATATATCTCTTGACCACAGATATAAAATTCTTCAACAAAATATTAGAAAATAGAATTCAACAATTTTTAAAAGAATTTTACACCATGACCAAGTGGGATTTTCTTCAGGTGTGCAATGCTGGCTCAACATTCAAAAATCAATTAATGTAACCCATCACATGATCATATCAATCAATGCTGAAGAAGAACTTGACAATATGCAGTACTCATTCATAACAAAAACAAGGAAAAACTCTCAGCAAACCAGGAATGGAGGGAACTTCTTCCATTTTATAAAGAATATCTACAAAAAAACTATAGCTAATATCATACTTAGTGGTGAGAAACCCAAAGTTTTCCCACTAAGTTCAGGAAAAAGATAAAGATGCCCCCCTCACCACTCCTTTTCAACATTTTAGTGTTAAGTTCTAGTTATTGCAACAAGACAAGGAAAGGAAATAAAGAGACACTGATTGGAAAATATAAATCCATATTTTGCAGATGACATGATTGTCTATGTAGAAAATTTAAAAGAATCAAGAAAAATTCTTCTGGAACTAGTAAGAAATTAGGGCAAGATTGTGGGATACAAGGTTAATATACAAAAGTTAACTTTCTCTAAAGACTAGCATTGAACTGATGAAATTTGAATTAAAAACACAATACTGCTTACTTCAGTGCTCCAAACTGAAATACTTAGGTATAAATCTCACAAAACATTTACAAGACAAAAATGAGGATAACTCTGATGACAAACTTAAGTTCATCAGAGAGAACTGATGAATTATGAGAGATATCCAATGTTCATGAATAGGAAGACTAATATTGTCAAGGTGACAGTTCTTTCCAACTTTATTTATGCATTCAATGTGATCTCAATTAGAATCCCAGCTTGCTATTTTGTGGATATACAGATTTTAAAGTTTATATGGAGAGGTAAAAGATCCTGAATAGCCAAGAGAATACTGAGAGAACAAAGTAGGAAAAGTAACACTAACCAACTTTAAGACTTACAGTAAAGCTACAGTAAACAAGAGAGTGGCATTATGAAAAGAACTGACAAATAAATCAATGAACAAAATAAAGAGTCTGAAATTAGTCAGCTGATCTTTGACAAAGGACCAAAGACAACAGAAGGAGCAAAAATAGGCTCTTCAGCAAATGATGCTGGAACAATTGGGTTTCTATATCCAAATAAATAAATAATCTAAGTACAGACCTTATATCCTTCACAAAAATGAACTCCAAATGAATCACAGATCTAAATGTAAAATGAACAATTTTAAATTCCCAAATATAACATAGGAGAAAAATTAGGTCACCTTGAGTTTGGCAATGGCTTTTTAAGTACAACAGCAAAGACACAATCTATGAAGGAAAGAACTGATAAGCTAGATTTCACTGAAACTTAAAATTTCTGTTCTGCAATAAACATGTCAAGGGAATGGGCAGAGAAATCACAGCCTGGGAGTAAACACCTGCTAAAGGAACATCTAAAAAAGGACTGTTTTCCAAAATATAAAAATAATTCTTCAAACTCAACAATAAGAAGTCAAAGCTGATTTAAAAACTGGTCAAAACCCTTAATACTTCACTAAAGAAGTGTACAGATGCTAAGTAAGCATATGAAAAGATGTTCCACATCATATGTCATCAGGGAAATGTAAATTAAACCAATGAGATACTACTACACACCTAATAGAATTGCCACAGTCCACAACACAGACAAGTGTTGCCAAACATGGAAGCAACCAAGATGCCCTTTAGCTGATGAATGGATAAATAAACTGTGGTACATCCAGATAATAGAACATTATTCCATGCAAAAAAGAAATGATCTATCAAGTTATAAAAAGACAAAGATGAATCTTATATGTATATAGATACATGAAAGAAGCCATCTGAAAAAGCTAGGCACTATATGATTCCAAATATTTAATATTTTAGAAAAGGCAAAACTATGAAGACAGTAAAATGGTCTTGGTTATAAAAGAGGCCCATAAAATTACAAATATCTTTTTTTGAAGTTGTATTGCAATTACATTTAAGAATTTTTAACAACTTATGAAGATTAGAATATGGCTAATCCTATTAAACTCTTTGCTTTTTGTTCAGTTTCCTAAGCTTTTGTGCAATGAAAATGCATTAAAAGACACTGGTGCTAGCCCACCAATCCTTCTATCCTGACTCTGAGCCCTTATTTCTGCTTATGCAAACTGGAAATAATAGAATATTTTTATAGATGTTTTTACTATTCACTTGATATGGTTTAATTATACCTTCATAAATTCTTCTAATTTCATCTTCTTCAATTAAAGTATTTTTCTTTTTTTTTTTGAGGAACACCCTCTTTTTTTTTTGCTGTTTAGTAAAATTATCTCAACTGTTTCACTTTCAAGGTATGGTCTTTTATATCTCTAGACTATTCCATATTTGCATTATACACTATGTCAACTCTGGACTTACTTTTTTCTTATAAATTATTTTTCTAAGATCACACATAATATTTCATTAAATAACTGTCCTTTATTGGCTATTAATGGTTTCTGAAAAAAAATATTATAATGAATTTGTGTTTTCTTTCTTGAGGACTCTCACAGTAGAATATTTATAACAATTTTAAAACTTTCGAAGTAAGTATTTAGTGTCAGCTATTCTATTAAAAATTGACCATTTATTCATCAACAATATTCTTTTCTCCTAACACCATTTCTAAAAGTAGGTGTTATCTTTTGATCACATGTTGTCATTGTATAACAAATACTAGTCATAGCCTGAGAAGGCTATTTCCCTTTGTTGCATTTATGATAAAAAATGTATTGATTTAGTAATTATTCAAATCTCTGAATGCACTCTTGTGTTTCTCTGTATTTGGCAATATACTAGGTTAAACTACTTTTCATTCGTTTAAAGAAATAAAGTATGTGAAATAATAGAGTAACAAGTAATAAGTTTCTAATGTGTCTACTGGATACAGCTAACATTAAACATGAGAATAAAAATATGACAGTGTAAGTCATAATGAAAAAGATGCTGAAGCAAACTTGTCCAGCCATTGTCCTTTGGCAAGAATAGACATCTGAAACACTTAATTACTAGAAGAAAGCTTAGGGTGGTCAGGTAGGGAACTTCTTTTCCTTCTAGTAAAAGACAACTTAAATACCAATAACTTCCACTGAATTGCTATTACTGGGAAGGTATCTCAGTATTGACAACCTCCATAAACACATTCTCTCAAGAGATGTTACAAAGTATCACAAGTGTTATTGTCTTCCTTCTTTGGTATCTCTCTTTTCTACTTTGAACTTATTCATGGCATAAAAAATGTGTTTCTTGGGAACATATTCCAGTTGACATGCTCTCTATTTTGACATGTTGTTTTAAATCAACTTCTCCAACCTCCACAAGATCTTTTTAAGTACCTAGCAGCATGGACCAACAGATTTGCTTCTCAGTTGGAGTTACAAACTCTCATCCACTTGTCTCAAGGTATGTCTCCCAAAGGCTAGGTGGTTTCCCATGTCCCTCAGGTGGTCCCTACTTTCCCATCAAGTCCAGCTTTCTGCTGTCCTCTCCTGGCCTACAATTAATAGATTCTGAGTTTTACCTTAGAAGGTACTTAAGCAGTGATTCTAAAAATTTAATTTGTACCAAATTCTTCTGCAGGTTTGCATTTAAACTTTTAAATCTTTATTTAACGTATATTTTAACTGAAAAAGATTAATTGAAGTAGAAATTTGGACTGTCATTTAAATCAAGTCAAAATCTGTCTGCAAGAAAGGCTCTTATTCTAAATCCTGTGACCTGTGATATTTTCCTGAACAAAATGTAACAAATGTAATAGAATATAGAAATTGCCTTACCCTTAATAGCTTGTACACTCTCTCTACTAGAGCGAATAAACCCATTATTTGTTAGAAAAGTTCTCAAAAAGCACTGAAAATTTGAAACCATTGGAAAAAAATAGGCTTGCTACTTCCAGAGAATTAGGAACTATGAAAAGAAAAAGGAAGAATATTAAGGCTGAATAAGGGGAGATAGTGGGCGGTCATCATTTCTGGAAAACTATTAAAATCATAAAATTTTTGGTGCAAGGAATATTTTATGGAAAATAGAGAAACAGCTACTTATTTCCACAGGCTAGTAGAGAACAGGGGAGTGACAGTGGACAACAGAGACATTTTAACCATAGGCAATTTTCTAGCAATTACAGGGAGAACTCAAGATTCTTGAAGATTATAAGTTTAAATAGATTTCTGAATCTCAAAGTGTGCCAGCTTCCAACTGGTTTATTGACAAATTATCACTGAACTTTTAGACTTCATTAAATGTGTACTTCTGCTGTTTTATTATGTAACACTTTTACTGGTAGAGATACAGTCACTGAAAAAACAATCCCTTACACACATGTTCTAAAGAAGGGTATTCATAAAATGGGCTTATCTCCTTATTGATGGGTAGGGCTTGGGATAAGATCTTGGTTGAACCTTGATATTGTAATCCTCAGATGCTACATCACTAAGTGCCAAAATCTCTAGCTTAAACTAGTGAGGACAAAATGAAGTAGGGAATTGAACTAGGGAGTGTAAACATGGCACTATGTAGAATCTTGATAAAAACAGGGCGTCTGTCTATTTTATAACCACTTTAAATCTACTTTCAGGAGTTCCCGTCGTGGCGCAGTGGTTAACGAATCCGACTAGGAACCATGAGGTTGCGGGTTCGATCCCTGCCCCTGCTCAGTGGGTTAACGATCCGGCGTTGCCGTGAGCTGTGGTGTAGGTTGCAGACGCGGCTCGGATCCTGCGTTGCTGTGGCTGCGGC
>PVHT021183528.1:1661996-1717237 GCA_004024745.2 Catagonus wagneri
GCGGCTCGGATCCTGCGTTGCTGTGGCTGCGGCGCAGGCCAGTGGCCACAGCTCCGATTAGACCCCTAGCCTGGGAACCTCCACATGCCGCGGGTGCGGCCATAAACCCGCGGCCATAAAATGACAAAAGGCAAAAAAAAAAAAAAAAAAAAAATCTACTTTCAGAAAACTCTTCCCTTTCAGGAATATTTTATTTCTGTTCTCTTCATATCTAATTTCTATTAAATATTTGTATGTATGGTGCAGACTTCTCCCTTTTCTTCAGCCCATTGCAATTTTTCACTCCCCATTAAAATAAATTTTAACAAGGTGATCAGTGATTACCATGTGTTAAATCTAAAGGGATTTTTAAAATTCATATTTTTTGTTTATTTTATAATTGAGAATGTGACACACAAACCTCAATTCGTTTCTATCTCATTCCACTTCTTTTCCTACTTTGCCAATTAATTTTCACTTGACTTGTATTTAGATTCAGGATCCTAGTTCATAGGTCTGCAAACTATGACCCACCAATCAAATCCAGTTTGCTTCCTGATTTTGTGAATAAAGTTTATCAAATCACAGTCACGCTTGTTCATTTATGTATTTTCTCCTTTTCTTTTCTTTCTTTCTTTCTTCCTCTTTCTTTCTCTCTCTCTCCCTTTCTCTCACTCTCGCTTCCTTTCTTTCTTCCTTTCTTTCCTTATCCTTCCTTTCTTCCTTCCTTCCTTCCTTCCCTTCTTTCTTTCTAAGGCCATATCTCCAGCATATGGAAATTCCCAGGCAAAGTGTCAAATAGGAGTTACTGCTGCCGTCTACAACATAGTCACAGCAACACAACATCCAAGCTGCATCTGTGACCTGTGCTGCAACACTGGATCCTTAACCCACTGAGCAAGACCAGGGATGGAACCTGCATCCTCATGGATACTAGTTGGGTTCTTAACCTGCTGAGCCACAAAGGAAACTCCTCACTTATGAATTTTTCTATGGCCAGTTTTGCAAAATAATGGCAAAGTGTATAGTTTTGACAGAGACCATAGAGCTTTGAAACCCCCAAATATTCACTATATATATGGTTCATTACAGGAAAAAAAAATTACTGACCCTCCTCATAGGTAATGGATCTTAGGTCATTTTCTGGTCAATTTATAAGCTCACATTGACTCTCCTGCCCAGACTCCAATTTGTAGCAATAAACAGGATCCGTTTCAAATCTACATCTTCAATCTAGACTATATTTCAGAATTTTGAACCTATATATCCAGTTGTATATGCCCTAGTTCTAATGAAATGCCTCACAAATACCTCAAACTCAGAATCAAAACTGAATTTATAATCTTATACACACACTCACACACAATCCTGTCATTAGTTCCCTTTCTTAGTAAAGTCACCACCGTTGAATTGATTCAACTGCTTAAATCAGAAGCCTGCCATCTATATCCACTCCATACCCAAGATAACCAGTTCAAAGTCTAATTTGTTCTACTTTTTAATATCCTCAAAGCTATCCGATTGTACTTATACCTATTAACACCATCGTCATATAAGAATCCTACATTTCTCACCTGGACCATTACTATAACCTCCTAATTGGTCTCCCTGCATCATCCACTTGTATTTCTACTACTCCATCTTCTTTATATAGAACAAATGGGTTGTTTTTTTTTTTCAAAATGTAAACCTAAGCATTAACTGTGTTCTGTAAGATATCACCGTAGTTAACATATTTGCAAACTTATTTATGGTATGCTGACCCCATGCATTTCAATTTGATCTTTTTTTGTTGTTGCTTACACTACGGAGGAATATATATGGCTTACAT
The DNA here is from genome assembly GCA_004024745.2 of Catagonus wagneri. Taxonomy (NCBI): domain Eukaryota; kingdom Metazoa; phylum Chordata; class Mammalia; order Artiodactyla; family Tayassuidae; genus Catagonus; species Catagonus wagneri. Next base: position 1,663,807 of record PVHT021183528.1, read on the forward strand.
TACTCAATTACTTGGGCAATTTCTAAAATAATTATCCACTAGTAATAAACCTTTTAAACAATGATTTAGTCATATATCATTTCATACTGAGTTGTAAGTTCCATGTGTAGCTTACAACCCACTCACAGTAGAATTTATAAAGCTGAAATACCACTGCAAACTAATCTAACAGACTATAAATTCTGCAAATTAAACCCTTCTGAATTAACCTTAGCAACCCTACATGTTCAGACCTGTATTTTTTATAATAAGCTGTTGTTAAATATTAAATGGGAATGCAAAGAACTTAAAGATGCTCTGCCCAGGATTATGTCCACAGTGTCGGGGCAGATTTGAAGGAGACTCAGTCTCATATTTATCAGTCCAGCCACCCCCTCATTTCCCTTGGACCCTAGTATATAGCTTTATCTGTGTCAGCACATTTCTGAACTTCCAAGGCATTTTCAGGAAACGGCAGGTTCTAAATCACTTACTGAGATCTGGGTAAGTTTCTCCAATAATGCCACAAAATAGCATGCGTTTTATGTCTACCATGCAAGTTAGCATTTCCCTTCTCTCTTTGCCTCATTTATCCTAGTTCTCACAAATCCCCTAAGGATGCCCCTGTAATATTTAAATGGCCTGAGTCTCTTCCTGTGCCTTCAGCAATCAAGTTACCTGCCCCTCCAACTGCCTGACTCAAAACACCTAGACACCTGATGCTTGGAAAGTCTAAGGAAAAGGGCTAAGTCCACTTCAGCCTGTCATATCAATAGTGAATATGAGCCTCAATGTTAGTTTAACTAATCGATTATTCATTTACACATATAATAAGTATGTTGAGTTCTACTGTGTGCCAAACACTTTTCTAAATTTGAGACTAGAGCAATGAAAAGGAAAATAGGGGGGAAAAAATCCCAAATTTCATGGTGACATTGTTAAGAAAATGAACAGACAAAACAAAAACTTAGAGAAAATATTTGCAAAATACATATCTGATAAAAGACCCATGTCCAAATATATAAAGAACTCTTAAATAAGGAAGCAAATAATACAGTGTCTTTCAAACACAGGAATTTATAATTTTAATAAAATCCAATTTATCAGCCTTTTCTTCCGTGAACATGTTTTTGGTATTGCATCTAAAACCTCATCAATAAAAACCAAGTTCCTGTAGAAGTTTCACGCTTTTATTTTATACTATAATCTATATTTATAGTTCCATAATCTATTTTGAGTTAATTTTTATAAAAGGTGTAAGATCTGTGTCTAGGTTCAATTTTTGCAAATGGATGTCCATTCGCTGCAACAATTGTTTTTCAAGGAAATTTCAATATCCTTGAATTGACTTTACACTTTTTTGGAGATCAGCCGAAAATATTTGTAGGTCTATTTTAAGAATTCTCTTTTCTAGTGCATTGATCTATGCATTCATTATTTTGTCGATATCACATTGTCTTGAATATATAAACAGACCCTGAAATCAGGTAATATGTCTCATGTCTTCGTCAGTACTACATCTTTCGATTTCTATATAAACTTTAAAATCAGTGTGATATTATCTATAGCATAGCTTGCTGGGAGTTTGATTGAAATTGTATTGATACTGTAGATGGAACTGGGAAAAAATTGATGTTAATATTATCTTCCAATCCATTGGAATTATTTATTTGAATTTTCTTTGATTAATTTCATTAGTATTTTGTGGTTTTCCATATTTAGGTTTTGTACATATTTTGTTAGATTTATACATTAATATTTCTCTTATTTTTGGTGTTATTAGGTGGTATTTTTAAATTTTTATTTCAAATTATAATTATCAATACCGGATACAGGACAGCAATTGACTTTTGTATATTATCTTTGAATCTTTCAGTATTGCTATACTTAATAGTTTCAGTAGTTTGGGATACATACTTTGATATTTCTAGATAAACAGTGAATAAAGGCTTTTCTTTTTCCTTTCCAATCTGTATATCTTGTTTTTCATGGCCTTTCACACTAGCCATGACTTTCCATAAGGTGTTAAAAGGAGTGGTCATAGAGAAAATGCTGACCATTTCTTTTTTTTTTTTTTAATCTTATGGCCACACCCACAGCATAGGGAAATTCCCAGGCCAGGGATTGAATCAAACTATGCCACAGCTGTTGTGATGCCAGATACTTAAACCCACTCTCAGGGCTGGGAATCAAACCTGCAACCCCATGGCAACTGGAGCCGTTGCAGTCAGATTTTAAACCCACTATGCCACAGCAGGAACTCCATGCTGACCTTAATCTTTGGGGAAAAGCATTCAGCTTTCTCACCATTAAATATGCTATGATGTATAATTTTTGTATACGTTCTTTATCAAGATGAGAAAATTCCTCTTTTTCCTAGTTTGCTGAGAGTTATTTTTAATCATGAATTGATATTAGACTTTATCAAATTATTTTTCGTTGTCACTTGATATGACAATATGGTTTTCTTCCTTACCCTCTGCATATGGTAAATCACACTGATTGATTTTTCAAACGCTGAACTTCAGCCTTACATATGTGGAATTATCCACCTAGTCATGGTGTATAATTCTTTTAATACATTGTTGGATTCAACTTGGAAATATTTTGCTGAAGAATGTCACATCTACGGTCATGAGTGATACTGCTATAGTTTTCCTTTCTGGTGGTGTCTTCATCTGGTTTTGATATAAAAGTTCATCTCATAGAGTAAATTAGGAAGTTGTCCTCCTTATTCTATTTTCTGGAATAGATTGTGGGGAACTGATATATCTCTTCTTTAAATCCTTGGCAGGATACACAAGGAAAGCATAAGGACCTAGAACCTTCCTTTTTGGAAGGTTATTAATTATCGATTCAATTTCTTTAATAGTCACAGGGCAATTTACCTTATCTACTTCTCCTATGTCAATTTTAGTATATGTGTCTTTCAAGGAAGTGGTCTATTAAATATGTTTTCGAATTTGTGGGCACAGAGGTGTTCCTAACTATTTATTTATTATCCTTTTAATGTCCTTATGATCAGTAATAATGACTCCTCTTCCATTTAGGATATTGGAAATTTTTGTCTTCATTTTTATCTTGGTTGGTCTAGCTATAGCTTTATCAGCTTTATTGATCTTTTAAAACACCATTTATTTTCTGGTTGATATTCTAACTTCTCTGTTGTAAATTCCATTGATTTCTGTTCAAATGGTTATTTTCTACATCTGCTTGAATATACTTAAATTTCTCTTCTTTCTCTAGTGTCCTAGGAAGAATGATAAGGTTATTTAGAGTCTTCTCTTTATAATGTATTCATCTAATACTTTAAACTTTCCTCTAAACACTGCTTTCTCTGAATCCTACAAACAAATATTATTAAATATTTTCAAGATATTTAAAAAATTTCCCTTGAAATGTCTTCTTTGACCCATAGGTTGTTGAGCAGTATATTATTAATTTCCAAATAGTTGTTATAAATTTCTAGTTTAATTCCATTGTAGTCTAAGAAACTGATAGTGCTCCTAACACCATTTATATTCTTATTAATTTTTTTCTGATAAAGCTATCAATCACTGAGCATTGGAGTCTCCAACTATAATAGATTTCTAAATCTTTAATGGATCTGTCTATTTCTAGTTTTATCAATTTTGCTTCATATATTTTCATGTGTGGTTATTATATTTACACACATTAAGGATTGTTATTTCTTTTTTGAAAAAAAATTTTTTTTGTCTTTTTAGGACTGCACCCATGGCATATGGAGGTTTCCAGGCTAGGGGTCTAATCGGAGCTGTTGCTGCTGGCCTACACCACAGCCACAGCAATGCCAGATCTGAGCCACATCTGTAACCTACACCACAGCTCACGGCAACGCCGGATCATTAACCCACTGAGAGATGCCAGGGATCGAAACCGCAACCTCATGGTTCCTAGTCGGATTAGTTTCTGCTATGCCACAACAGGAACTCCCTTTTTTGAAAATTGATCCCTTTATTTAATGCCTCTCTTTATCTCTGATAATATTCCTTGTTCTTGAGTCTACTTTAAAATTAAAACAGCTACTTCAGCGTTCTTTTGATTAGTGTTAATGCCATGTCTATTTTTTTAGCTTATCCTTGTTTTTATGCTTCAATTTTGTTTCTTTAGACAATATTCATTTGGGTCTTTTTTTACTCTGTCTCTTTCAGTTGGTATATTTATACCATTCACATTTAAAGTGATTGTTGATATATATTTTGATTAATATATACCATAGTTTTAGCTATTTTATATTTGTTCCTTTTGTTTCTTCTTTCTTTAACACTTTTTCTGCCCTCTGTAGTTTTAATAGAGTATCTTATGATTCTTTTTAACATCCTCTTTGATCATATCAACTATACTTCCTTTTGCAAATAATTTGTTGCTTCCATGGGGTTTACAATATGCATTCAATACAGTTAAAGTCCGCCTTCAATTAACTTTATACTATCTCAACTGCGCACAGTAATAGTTTTCACAATTTCTCCCTATCAGTTGCAACATTGTTTACATTAATTTCACTTATCCATGTGCTATAATCACCCAATAAATTCTCACTGTCAGCATCTTAAACAGTTATCTTTGAGATTCAAAAAAAAAAGGAAAGATTTTTAACTTCATTTATTCTTTGTCCAATATATTTCCTCTCTTTATAGATTCAAATTTCTGACCTGTATCCTTTCCCTTCTGCCTAAATACCCTCTTTTAATATTCTTTTTGGGGAAACTCTGCTGGACATGACTTCGCTCAGTTTTTGTTTATTTGAGAAAAAATATATTTCTGCTTAACATTTAAAATAATTTCGCTAAGTAATCAAATCCTGACTGATTTTCTAGATGTGTTTTCCTTTTCAGATTCTGAGATGACAGTCCTAACTGCAAACTTTGTTTTCTTATGGGCTCAAAAAATGTTACTTTTCATCTGTCCAGGTTTTTCTTATTGTAAGATGGGAATGATGACTTCCAAGCTCTTTAAATTTCAAACTAAAACTAGAATTGGTAATGTTTTTAATTAAATAAAATGTGTCCAAATAGTAAGTGGCTCTTTAGTGGTAGACTTTATGGATGTTTTCTACTTGCTTATATACAGGTTTTAATACAGTCCCAGTTTTATTCACTGAGAGTCTAAAAGCATTAACAACAATGGAGCTAATAGTACACATTTATAAAAATAATATAATATGAAAGTATCTCTGGGAAAACTGTATTTGGATAAAATTAAAACATAAAAAATAATAGCATGTATTTTAAAGGCACGATGTTTTGACATTTTACCTCATTAAAAATGAAGGATTTTATACCTTAATTTCTCTCTATTTTGTGATAAAAGAAAACAATTACGCATGTGCCCTTAGAGTTTGTTTCCACCATTTACCACATCATTGCCTAGTTAAAATATTGGTTTTATCCATAGATTTTGTTTAACTATTTTTCCTAGAATATAAATCTCAAGTGAAGATAATTGCACATACCCAATTAACACGGAATGGAAAATACAGATGTACTTATCGGAAAGTGGAAATGTTATAAATTACCCCATACACATTATGAGATCTGACACATATCTCGGCTTCTGACTATCACTCCTTTCCTTTCCAATTGCTTTGGAGATATTTTTATGTGATCATGGCATTGCCATATGAATACCTGATTCCAGACTTTACTAGCTCTTTGAGACTCTTTCTACAAAATTAAGGACTTTACTTACTTCCCACCAGTGATAATATGACCAGTGACACTCCCCAATTTCTAAGGGCTTCTTTTGAACCAGAGTGGAAAATTGTGAACAACCATTCGTTTTGTCATTAATGGTCATAAGCAGAGTGAGTCTTCTAATTTTTTTATTTTAATTTTATGGCCAGATCTGTGGATATGGAAGTTCCCTGGCCAGTGATTGAATCCACACCACAGATGTGACCTATTGCAGCTGTGGCAATGCTGGATCCTTAATCCACTAAGCCAGGCTAGGGGTGGAAACTGCAACTCCACAGCAACCAGAGTAGCACCAGTGGGATTCTTAAACCCCTGAGCCACGGCAGGAACTCCAAAAATATGTATTACATCTTGTCATGTTGCTTATAATCCAAAAAAAATTTGCTTGAAATAAAGTTAGATTTCATATCATGGAATAGATTATTATTATGTATCTAACACATCTACAATTTATAAATAAAGCAATGACCTTAGATAAATCGAATAAAACACGTTTTAGTGGAGCAAGCAAATCTGCTGAATCAAGCACTATTGCTTTCCATTGCCTCAGATAATCAGCAATATGAGATTCTGTGAAAGTGAAGATTGTTCAAAATTTCAAACCTTAATACCATCAGTTTAACAAGGCATGATATTAAAGGTATAGATGTAACAAGAGATTTTACTAGTCTTATATTTGTCCCAATAACTAGTTTAAGGTATAAATTTTACCATTTGTTCTTTTATTTAATAAATATCGATCATTTAGTAAGTATCAAGTAATATAAAATGAAGGCACAATACTTGTCAAAACCAATATAACCAGTTCCCTCAAATTTTACAGTCTAAAGATACATAAAAAGGAAATAAGCAATTAAAATTAGTCTAAGTGCTTTTAGAGGAGAGATAAGAGCTATTTTTTATGACTTTCATTAGATAAAATATTCCTAATGATAAAGACTGGGAAAAAAAGTCACAGAAAACCATATGGAAAAATCTCCTTTTCATTTGAAGATATATGTACTGTATTATATTATACTGAAATACAAAATATATATTAGCAAGCCAATATAGATTAAAATTATATGTTATCATCCCACTAGATGATATTTAATTACATAGAAATGTTTTAAAGTAGCAAGATAAAATAATTACATGAATATATAATCTAGATATATGAACATAGATTCTATCTGGAATTCTGTTAGCTAATATAAAATGGAAGCCAAAATCAGTTATATAATTTACTTTATTGTAAAGGCAAAACCTGACTAATTCTACAGAAAAGGAATGTTATTTTCAAGGGCTAAAGATAATACATTTAACATTTTCAAAAGATCAAGGGCTTTGGGGGGAAAACACTGCATTGAATTTTACATATTTAATGTTTGAACTATATTTAAAGCACTTTGGTAAACAGTGGAAATAAACTTTAAAAATACAAAAATAGGGAGTTCCCATTTTGGCTCAGTGGGTTAAGAACCCAACTAGTATCCATGAGGATGCTGGTTCAATCCTTTTTCTCACTCAGTGGCTTAAGGATCTGGCATTGCCATGAGTTGTGGTGTAGGTTGCAGATGTGACCCAGATCTAGTGTTTTTGAGGCTGTGATGTAGGCCTCAGCTGCAGCTCCGATTCAACTCCTGGACTGGAAACTTCCATATGCCGCGGGTATGGCTCTAACAAGAGAAAAAAAATATTTGAGATAATTTTATATGTTCATAGATATTAAAACATGTATATAATATAGATATAAATGGTGATGACCTGTTGGTAAATATTGAACCTTAACTGAGAATGATAGGAATATGGGATTGTTTGAGGCTTCTCCGTGGAAGTGAATTTTACAGAGAAAATTTGGAGAAAAAGAATAAACCTGTCATTGAGACAGAATGGTGTAACCAAATAAAGAGCTTACTGTGTTTCTAGAAACTAACAAAAAAATGAAAGCAAAAGTAAAAGTGATAGGCAATACAGTCAGAGAAGTATAGGAACTGCATTATGCAAGGCAATATAGGTCATGGCAAGGAGTAATACAAAAATGAGTGAGTTTAAACAAAAGTATGCAATCTTATTCATATACTCTGATGACTGAAGAAGGATAATCATGGGGAGATAGTGAGGAGAAGAGTGGATGGAAATTCCTGTGAGAGATGATGGTTGCTGGAAATTGGGCGGTTATCAGTGGGGACTGAAAATAATTATAAGACTTTTTAAATATGTGTGAGGGAACACCATTGTTTCTGGCTTTAATAAGTAGATCAGAGAGACTTCCACAAATTGAGCTATGAAATCTTGGGAAAAGTCTAAGTTTGGATGTGCAAGGAAGGAGACTCAAGAATTTCAGTCTAGGTATATTAAGTTTAAAACATTTATGAAAGATCTGAGAGTTCAAGCAGACAACTGTACCAAGTCTGCAGTTTGGGGGAGATGCCAAAGCCGAAGATATTAAGTTGAAATAATTAGCATGTCATTACCACTTAAAGACATGAGATTGGATTAGGCCTAACATTTGTTATCCTCTATTCAGAGGCCACATGGGATTGGAAAAGAGAAGAGATGGAGAAGAAGCTGTTAGTGAGCTAAGAAGAAAATCAGAATGAAGGATGTTCCAGAACAGAGCCCTGTTCAAGCACAGAGGAATGAATAAATACATCAAATGTTCCTTAATTACTGAGTAAGAATCAAGAGCACCTAATGGATTTAGTAACATGGGGAGTTTCTAACTTTGAATTTCTCAGTGAAAAGAGAAGGAAGCTTTAGTAGAGAATAGAATGGGTTGAAATGGTCATGAAGACAGAGGTTCTTAAGAAGGCATTTGTACATTTCTCTAAAATATCTTTCTCTCTAAAGGGAAGGGGAGGTGACATTAGACGGAGATAAAGGATTAAAACTTTTGTTTGAAAGATTTTTAAAAACATTTCCACTTCTTATAATAAGGGCTCTATGTAAGGTATTACACAAACATCACCTTCAGGTATTATTTTTAGGGACAGATTTAATATAAAGAGATTGTAATTGAAATTATATGACAAAATTTATGAAATAGTGAGAGACACTATTTCACTGTAAACCATGTCCATCCCTGTGTATTGACTAAATCTATTACAAAATGAGGCTTCAGGGGTATCTAAGACTTCTATTGATAAGAAGATTAATTCATTCCCTCAGCATACATTTACTGAGCATTTACTGTGTGTGACCACTGTTCTAGACACAGGCAAATATGCCACCACATAACCAAACAAACAAAATAGATATGTTTACTGTTCTCAGAAAGTTATACCTTTTCAGTGTCTGTACAGGCCTGAAGGGAAAGAGGTATGTGGTTATCCCAACCAGTTTACTTTACTAGAGTAGACTAACTCTCACAAATCATTAACACTCATAAATCCTTCAGTATTATAAAAATGTCATAAATCTGTAGTACAAAGAGACTACAATTGTTATATAATAATAGATCAATGGAACAGAATATTTAGGCAATAAAAAATAAAACATGATCAATGAAGCAGAGTATGTAGGCCACAAACAATAAAACCAATGAAACATAAATATGCCAAATGCCAATAAACCAACAAAAATATGAAAAATTAAAAAAGGAAAAACAATGTATGGATGAGGATTTAAATGGAGGAAGCTAGGTAATGTGTTTAGGAATTTGTTTTTAAAAGGTTATTTTTGTTTTGCCTAATTAGGAAATTACAATTTTATTTCCTATTGACAAAACAGGAACCTCGCAAGTAGTTGAAAGAGAGCAAAAGCCCTATCTATACCCAAGGAAAAGGGAACACCCAATTCAGTACGTATTACCATTGAGTTGTGGTCACCTACAGATCAAGATCCATATGCTATAACTACTCAATAAATTCTCACCATTCTTAAGCAGTTAGCTTTTAGATTTTAAAAAAAGGAAGAGGAAAGATTTTTATTTCAACTTCATTTATTCCTTGTCTAATGTATTTTCTGTCTTAATAGATTCAAATTTTCTGACCTGTATCATTTTCCTTCTGCCCAAATAACTTCTTTTAACATTCCTTTTGGGGAAATTCTGCTGGACATGACTTCCCTCAGTTTTTGTTTACCTGAGAAAAAATATATTTATCCTTAATATTTAAAATAATTTCACTAAGTAAGCAAATCCTGACTCATTTTCTAATGTGCATCTTTCAACATTCTGGGATGACAGTCTTAACTGCAAACTTAATTTTCTTAAGGGCTCAAAAAATATTACTTTTAAGTTGTCCAGGTTTTCCTTGCTGTAAGATGGGAATGATGATTTCCAAGCTCTTTACATTTCAAACCAAATCTAGAGTTGGTAATATTTTTAATTAAATAAAATGTGTCCAAATAGTAAGTGGCTCTTTAGTGGTATACTTTACGGATGTTTTCTACTTGTTTATATACAAGTTTTAATACATTCCCAATTTTCTTCACCGAACATCTAAAAGCATTAACAACAATGAAGCAAATAGTACACATTTATCAAAATAATATAATATGAAAGTAACTCTGGGAAAGTATATTTGGAGCAAAATTAAAACATAAAAATAATAGTCTGCATTTTAAAGGCAAGATATTTTAACTTTTTATCTCATAAAAATAAAGGATTTATCACTTTTATTTTGTGATAAAAGAGACTATTATGCATGTGCCCTTAGAGTTTATTTCTACCATTTACCACATTACTATGAAAGCTGTTGATGGAACAGGTAGGAGCACCACACATAGGGTGGTATAAACTTGCAACTCATATTTCAAATTTAGAAGTAAGTTTTTCAAAATTGTATTTGAAAGATGTGGACAGGTCTATGTAATAATCCATTCCAGCACTCAATGAATGTAAACCTCCCTGAATTAATGTAATATTAGGATATGTTATGGGGTTCCATCAAACTTAAAAGCTTCTGCACAGCAAGGAAACAAAACTAAAACAACATACAGAATGAGAGAAGATATTTGCAAATGATATATCCACTAAGAGGTTAATATTCAAAATATATTTAAAATACACACACAATTCAACAAGAGTAACAACAAAACCAGCCTGATTTAAAAAAAAAAAAAGGCAGAGGAACGGAATAGACATTTTTTCAGAGAAGACATACAGATGGCCAACAGGCACAAGGAAATGATGTTCAACACCACGAATTATTGGGAAAATGTAAACCAAAACTACAATGAGATAACACCTCACACCTGTTAGAATGGTTATTATCCAAAAGGCAGGAGATAACAAGTGTTGGCAGGATGTAGAGCAAAGGGAATATTCATACACTGTTCGTGGGAATATAAATTGGTGCAGCCACCATGGAGGACAATATGGAAGTTCCTCCAAAAATCAAGAATTTGAAAAGATATATGCATCCCTATGTTCATCACACATTATTTACAATAGCTGAGATATGAAAACAACCTAAATGTCTATCAACAGATGAGGCAGTATACATATATACAATAGAATGCTACTCAGCCATAAAAAAGATGAAATCTTCTCATTTGTGACAACACGTAAAGAACTTGAGAGTATTGTGCTAAATGAAAAAAGTCAGAAAAAGACAAGTACTGTATGATTTCACTCTTCTATGGAATAATAAAAACAAACAAGCCAATTTAAAAAAAATAAATGAACATGCCAAACAAAAACAAGCATGAGGGTACAGAGTTTAAAAATATTTTACTTGAACATGACCTAAAATAAGCAGTCGATGTAATAAAATATAATAGTAAAAAAGTAAACAAGTAAGCCATAAAATTTACAAATCATTAATTGATTACTGTATACCAGAAACTATAATATCTTATTTAAACTGGTATGATCATATGTCTAGTGTACCAGGCACACTCCTGGGCTTTGTGTGTTGTTCCAGTATTAGAGTAATAATACCCACACACACTGTCAAATTTGTGACATCTGAGATGATAAACTACATTTATCATAAACATAAAATTATTTTCTGCCTCTTAGCTTCCTCTCCCTGCACTGTGCATTGTATATTGATATTATGCCTCGACCAGACCTCCCCCATCAGCCGGAAAGCCTGCTCAACCATAAAGAGCAACATTCTCCCAGCATCAACAAGACAACTCCTTAAAAGATAATAGGCCTTCTTGTTCTTGTAAGCGGTCATATAACACAGCCGAATGATGTTTATATCTGGATTATGTAAACTGTCAATATAAATACATTTGATGTAGTCTTCTGTCTCAAAAAACTTATATAACTCTACGTCGATTTCTAAGTCTGCCTTGAACAATTCTCAGAGCTTTTTGAGATGCTCTTCCTGAGTTATAATCCTCAAATTTGGCTCAAATAAAGTTTTCTAATTCTTTCTTAGATCAACTGATTAATTTTTTATTGACGATGTTAAATCCTTATCAGATAGGTTATAATCATTCTCTTTTCTTAGAGGAAGTAATTGAGGCATAAAGAGAACTTGTCCAATGTGGTAATGCTGAGTTTCAAACACATGGAGAATAAATCTTCCCTGGGTTTCTCGTACTCCTATAAAAAGTCCTAGTTTACTGAGACATCAAAATGTACATGACATAAAGCTAGAGAATAGCTGCCTATACTTCATCTAAAAAGATTTTATTTTTTTACATATTATGAGGATTAGATCTGTAGCTATTTGTTTAATTGATTATGTTGATTCAAAAAGATAGTAACGAGTTCCCTTTATGTCTTAGTGGTTAACGAACCCATCTAGTATCCATGAGGATGCGGGTTCTATCCCTGGCCTCACTCAGTGGGTTAAGGACCCAGCTTTGCTGTGAACTGTGGTTCAGGCTGGCAACTGTAGCTCCATTTAACCCCTAGCCTGGGAACTTCCCATTTGCCTTGTGTACAGCCCTAAAAAGCAAACAAACAAAAATGATAGCAACGTTTCTATTATCTCACCAAGAAAACCAAAAGATTACATCCTAGACTAGACCCTTATGTTAAGCTCTGAAGGTACAGGAACTTGGAAGCACTATCTTCTGAACGTTTTTACATTTCAAAAATGAATGAAGTTCAGGACCTTGGCGACATCTTAGGTCATAAAGGTCAGAGAGACACTACAGCTTATCTGTGGACCTTGGAGAGATGTATTTACATTCCAGAGTATTAAAGTGAAAATCCAGGATTCTCTCCATCCCATCTCCATGGAAGAAAGGAAGAGGCAGCTGCTTCTCACTCTAAGTAGAGAAAATCCACTTTTCTGCATCCTTTGCCTATGGAGTGGCTTTCACTTACACAGGGAATTGTTCCATCCAGCTTTCATCATGTCACCCTAGAAGTAAAGACTGGTGCAAAGGGAACTGATACCTTATTATTTATATAATTATAATAGCTATTAAGCCCCTTACCCAGAATACTTAGTGAGCATATTTAGGATAAAATTAATAGGAGTTCCCTTCGTGGCTCAGTGGTTAACAAATCCGTTAAGAACCATGAGGGTTCGATCCCTGGCCTTGCTCAGTGGGTTAAGGATCCAGCGTTGCTGTGAGCTGTGGTGCAGACTGCAGACGCGGCTCGGATCCCCCGTTGCTGTGGCTGTGGCAAAGGCCGGCAGATACAGCTCCTGTTAAACCCCTAGCCTGGGAAGCTCCACATGCCGCAGGTGCAGCTCTACATAAAGGCAAAAAGACAAATAGTAATAATAATAATAATAAATATGACTATTAAAAACTCAGCAAATTCAAATGGTGTGATTCTAGTATCTGTCAAACCACATTCTTCTCTTACAAAACACTAAAAATCTCAAGTTGCAATAAAAAATTAGCATGGTAATTTTTTTTTTCTTTACATTATACCCACTGTACAGCGTGGTGATGGGGTTACACATCACAAGTGGTTAGACATAGTTCCCAGTGCTATACAGTGGTATCTTCTTGCTTTTCCAGCCCGGAGGCAACAATTTACAGCTATTAACCCCAGACCCCCCTACCATCCCATTCCCTCCCCCACCCTTTTGGCAACCACAAGTCTGTTCTCCAAGTCCGTGATTTTCTTTTCTGCATAAAGGTTCATTTGTGCAGTATGTTAGATTCCAGTTATTAGTGATATCATATGGTATCTGTCTTTCTCCTTCTGACTTACTTCACTCAGTATGAGGGTCTCTAATTCCATCCATGTTGCTGCAAATGACATTATTTTATTCTTTTTAATGGCTGAGTAGTATTCCATTGTGTATATGTACCACATCTTCCTAATCCAATCATCTGTCGATGGGCATTTGGGTTGTTTCCACGTCTTGGCTATTGTGAATAGTGCTGCAATGAACATGCGTGTGCAGGTATCTTTTTCAAGAAAAGTTTTGTCCAGGTATATGCCCAAGAGTGGGATTGCTGGGTCATATGGTAGTTCTATGTATAGCTTTCTAAGGTACCTCCATACTGTTTTCCATAGTGGTTGTACCAGCTTACATTCCCACCAACAGTGTAGGAGAGGTCCCTTTTCTCCACATCCCGTCCAGCAATTGTTGTTTGTGGACTTGTTAATGATGGCCATTCTGACTGGTGTGAGGTGATATCTCTTAGTAGTTTTGACTTGCATTTCTCTAATCATCGGTGATGTTGAGTATTTTTTCATGTGCTTGTTGGCCATCTGCATTTCTTCTTTGGAGAACTGTCTATTTAGGTCCTTTGCCCATTTTTCAGTGGGGTTGTTGTTTTTTTTTTGCTGTTGAGCTGCATAAGTTGTTTATATATTTTTGAGATTAGGCCCTTGTCAGTTGCTTCATTTGACATTATTTTCTCCCATTCTGTAAGTTTCCTTTTAGTTTTCTTTTTGGTTTCCTTTGCTGTGCAAAAGCTTGTCAGCTTGATTAGGTTCCATTGGTTGATCTTTGCTTTTATTTCTGTTGCTTTGGGAGACTGACCTGAGAAAACATATGTAAGGTTGATGTCAGAGAATGTTTTACCTATGTTTTCTTCCAGGAGTTTAATGGTATCTTGTCTTATATTTAAGTCTTTAAGCCATTTAGAGTTTATTTTTGTGCATGGTGTGAGAGTGTGTTCTACTTTCATTGATTTGCATGCAGCTGACCAGGTTTCCCAGCAATGCTTACTGAAGAGACTGTCTTTTTCCCATTTTACGTTCTTGCCTCCTTTGTCAAAAATCAGTTGACCATAGGCACCTGGGTTTATTTCTGGGTTCTCTATTCTGTTCCATTGGTCCGTGTGTCTGTTTTGGTGCCAGTACCACACTGTCTTGATTACTGTGGCCCTGTGATAGTGCCTGAAGTCTGGGAGAGTTATGCCTCCTGCTTGGTTTTTGTTCTTTAGAATTGCTTTGGCGATTCTGGGTCTCTTGTGGTTCCATATAAAATTTTGGATTGCTTGTTCTAGTTCTGTGAAGAATGTCTTGGGTAATTTGATAGGGATTGCACTGAATCTGTAAATTGCTTTGGGTAGTATAGCCATTTTTACAATATTTATTTTTCCGGCCCATGAGCATGGGATATCTTTCCATTTCTTTGTATCTTCTTTGATCTCCTTGATTAATGCCTTGTAGTTTTCTGCATAGAAGTCTTTCACCTCCTTGGTCCAGTCTATTCCCAGGTATTTGATTTTTTAAGGTGCAATTTTAAAAGGTAAAATATTTTGGTATTCTTTTTCTAATATTTCATTGTTAGTATATAGAAATGCTATTGATTTCAGAAGGTTAACCTTATATCCTGCTACTTTGCTGAATTTGTCTATAAGTTCAAGTAATTTTGGGACTGAGTCCTTGGGGTTTTCTATATAAAGTATCATGTCATCTGCATAGAGTGACAGTTTTACCTCTTCTCTTCCTATTTGGATGCCTTTTAATTCTTTTGTTTGTCTGATTGCTGTAGCGAGGACCTCCTATACTATGTTGAATAATAGTGGTGAGAGTGGGCATCCCTGTCTTGTTCCAGATTTTAGTGGGAATGCTTTCAGCTTTTCTCCATTGAATATTATATTTGCCGTGGGTTTACCATAAATGGCTTTTATTATGTTAAGGAGTGTTCCCTGTATTCCCATTTTGGTAAGAGTTTTGATCATGAATGGATGTTGGACTTTGTCAAATGCTTTTTCTGCATCTATTGAGATGATCATGTGGTTTTTGACTTTTCTTTTGTTAATGTGGTGTATGACGTTGATTGATTTGCGTATGTTGAACCATCCTTGTGCACCTGGGATGAATCCCACCTGGTCGTGGTGTATGATCTTTTTGATATGTTGTTGGATTCGGTTGGCTAAGACTTTGTTGAGAATTTTTGCATCTATATTCATCAAAGATATTGGCCTATAGTTCTCTTTTTTCGTGGTGTCTTTGTCTGGTGTTGGAATTAAGGTGATATTGGCATCATAGAAAGTCTTTGGGAGTGTTCCTTCTTCTTCAACCGTTTGGAAAAGTTTAAAGAGAATGGGTATGAGTTCCTCTTTGTATGTCTGGTAGAATTCACTTGTGAAGCCGTCTGGTCCTGGACTTTTATTTGTAGGGAGAGTTTTGATGACCTACTCAATTTCATTTCTGGTAATTCGTCTGTTCAGTTGATCTATTTCTTCCTGAGTCAGTTTTGGCAGGGTGTAAGTCTCTAAAAAGTTGTCCATTTCTTCTAGTTATCAAATTTGTTGGCATACAATTTTCATAGTATTCTCTCATGGTTTTCTGTATTTCTGTAATCTCCATTGTGACTTCTCCTTTTTCAGTTCTTATTTTGTTTATTTGGGTTTTTTCTCTCCTCTTCTTGGTGAGTCTAGCCAGAGGTTTGTCAATTTCGCTTACCTTTTCAAAGAACAAGCTCTTGGTTTTATTGATTTTTTCTATTGTTTTTGGGGTCTCTATTTTATTGATTTCCTCCGTGATCTTAATGATTTCCTTCCTTCTGCTGACTTTAGGGTGTTTTTGCTCTTCTTTTTCTAATTCATTCAGGTGATGGGTTAGGTTGTCAATTTGAGATTTTTCTTCTTTTATGAGGAAGGCCTGTAATTCTATGTATTTCCCTCTGAGTACTGCTTTTGCAGCATCCCATAGATTTAGAGTGGTTGTGTCTTCATTCTCATTTGTCTCAAGGTACTTTTTAATTTCCTTCTTGATTTCCTCATTGACCCAATCGTTTTTTAGTAACATGTTGTTTAGTTTCCATGTAGTATGTTTTTTCTCATCTCCTTTCCTGTGGTTGATTTCTAGTTTCATGCCTTTGTGGTCAAAGATACTTGGAATAATTTCTACACTCTTAAATTTGTTGAGGTTAGCCCTATGCCCCAGTATGTGATCTATCCTTGAGAATGTTCCATGTGCACTTGAGAAGAATGTATATTCTGATTTTTTTGGATGTAATGTCCTGAAAATGTCAGTTAGGTCTAACTTTTCTATTGTTTCATTTAGGGTCTCTGTTGCCTTACTGATTTTCTGTCTAGAGGAGCTGTCCATTAACATGAGTGGAGTGTTAAAGTCTCCTACTATTATTCTATTACCATCTATTTCTCCTTTTATGTCTGATAGTACTTTTTGTAGGTATTTGGTTGCTCCTATATTAGGGGCATATATGTTGACAATTGTAATATCCTTTTTTTGAATGGATCCTTTAACCATTAAATAGTGACCTTCTTTGTCTTTCTTTATGGCCTGCATCTTAAAGTCTATTTTGTCTGTTATGAGTATTGCCACTCCTGCTTTCCTTTCTTGTCTTGTCCATTGGCATGATATATGTTTTCCCATCCTCTCACTTTCAATCTATCTGTGTCCTTTGCCCTAAGGTGAGTCTCTTGTAGGCAGCAGATTGTAGGTTTTTGCTTTTTTATCCAGTCTGCCACTCTGTGTCTTTTGATTGGAGCATTTAGTCCATTGACATTTAAGGTGATTATTGAGAGATATGTATTTATCACCATTTTAGACCTTCCTTTCTGGTTGCTTCTATGTTTCTCTTTCCTTCTTTTCTGTTTTTATTTGGATGGTTTCCATTTACTTTATGTTGGGTGCTTTTCTTTTCAGGATTTGTGGATGTGATGTTCCCTTTTGATTTGTGGTTGCCCTGTTTTTTAAGTATTTTAAAATCTTCTTATTTCTACTTGCTGTGGCCTGATATCCATATAGGCTTAAGCACATAGCATGGTAATTTAACAAAAATAAGGGAGATTGAACAAAATACATGAAGAAGAAATATATATTAGTGGAGGAGAACTTTAAAATGAGTGATGCATTTTAAATTGGCATAATTTTATTAATTAGATTTGTATTAACATTTTTGAAAACATCAATTAAATGCTCACCTAATATCTTAGGTTATTTTATAATATTTTTATGAATTAAGCCACTGGAAAAAAGACTGAGGGCAACTGAATTGAATAATCACCAAATAGAAAGGAGTAAATTTTAAGTTTAGAAAACAGAAAATAAATTACAAAGAAGAAAAATGATAAGTTTGATAGCTATGTATATAAGGAAAAAGACATATAAAGTCATGTTAATGTTAACAGTAATATTAAATATCTATGCAAGTAATATAAAACATTTTAAGAAAAGTAATTCAAAAAATAAGAAATAACAAACCTAGAAACTGGTAAATTGTACTAGCCCTGTAAGACGCTAATCAAAATAACAATGCCAGTATATTGTGATAAACTATTACATAATGTACAAAAAGAATAAGCCCAAATTTTTCAATAGTTACAGTGAAATCATATTAATTGATACTTAGAGAAATACAATCAAAATATTCTTTTTGAAAACAAAACTAAAATATCACAAACCTTACAGTAGCAACTTGTTTTGTTAAGATCTTAAATTCTAAAATTATATGTCCTATATTATTAAAGCTTAATATGCTTTGATATTAACTTTGTAATCTAACATGCAGCCATTTTTTATAAATCTCATACCTTGGAAAAGGATGTGCATTCCCTACTTTGGGGCACAGAATTACATATATGCCATAGATCAGTTTTATTAATGTGTACTCATTTCTTCAAATCCTCTCAATTTCTGAAAGAGACTGAATTTTTCTACTATGATATTCATAGGAAAACTAGATTTTCTCCTATGTCCTTTACTACACTCCTATTATTATTATTATTAATTATTATTATTATTATTATTATTATTATTATTATTATTATATCTTTTTAGGGCTGAAACCATGGCATATGAAGGTTCCCAGGCTAGGGGTCAAATCAGAGCTACAACTGCAAGCCCATGCCATGGCCACAGCAAGGCAGGATCAAAGCCCCATCTGTGACCCGAACCACAGCTTGGGGCAATGCTGGATCCTTAATCCACTGAGCAGGGCCAGGGATCAAACCCACATCCTCATGGATACTAGTTGGGTTTGTTACCACTGAGACACAACAGGAACTTCTACAGTCCTTTCAGGAAATTTCTCACTTTTATTCTTATTTTTCAGAGAATTGTCATTCTCCAAGTAGAAAATATATATTGTAAAAAATGTTTGGAAACATTTTAGATATTCTCATTACTATCTGGTGTTCTTATATTTCACCAGAGAATGTATAAATTTTTAAACCTTACTTACAACTTAGAAGGGTTCTTATAAGTTGAAGATATGCCATGTTTAATTATAGACACTTTCCCTCTATTGTTTCCTTGAGTTTTAACCTACCATCATTTCTTATTCTGTCTTTCTAAAAGTTCTGTTTAACTAGATGTTATCATTTCTGGAACAATTTCCCAGGTTCTTAACTTTTCTCCCATGCTATTTTATTTTTTCCATTGTTGACTCTTGGGAATAATTTTTTGTTGACATTTTCTCTTTACCTGTGCCAGTTGCATTACTGAGCTACACTGCTGCTTTTGCTATTGCTGATGTTACTTAATTAGTGCAAATGTGGATCACGACTGGCCAATGGTGACCTGCTGCATAGCACAGGAAACTCTACCCAATATTCTGTGATAATCGACTTGGAAAAAGAATCAGAAAAAGAATAGATGTGTGTGAGTGCATACTTGAATCACTTTGTTATACAGCAGAAACTATCACAACATTGTAAATCAACTATACTTCAATAAAACTTTTTAAAAAATGGAAAAAAATGTGAATCATGAGACAGATCTGATGAAGGCACTGGAAGCAGCCATGAGAGCACTATAATCTAACCCAGAAGAAGGACAAAGTAAAATTCTCCATAATCACAGTGGATAAAGTTCTAAGGACTATAATTTCCATAGACCTGAAAAAAAGTAATTCAGATAGAAAGAAACTGAGATTCGATTCCCAATAAGAATGTTTCCAAGGGGGGTAGAGGCCACTGTTATGGGTTGAAATATGATACCCCTCTCTGCAAAAGGAAATATATATATATGTTCAAGGCCTAACCCCTAGGATCTCAGAATGCGACCTTATTTGGAAGGAGAGCTGTTGTATATATAATCAGTAGGATGAGGTTATAACAGAGTAGGATGGGCTCTTAAGCCAATAACACATGTGTTATTGTAAGAAGAGGAGTAGAAACACAGAGACATAGGCACAGAGTAAAGGGTCAGGTTTGGAGATCAGAAGTGAGTGCATGTGACAAAGGAGGTAGAGACTGATATGCTACAACAAGCCAAGAGATCAGAGATTTCTCGCTGACCATTAAAAGCTACGTAGAGGCCAGGAAGATTCTCCCATACAGCTTTCAGAGGGAGCATGGCCCTGTGAGCACCTGATTCCTGACTTCCAGACCACAGAATTGTGAAATAATCAACTTCTGCTGTTTTTAAGCCACTCAGTGCAATACTTCATGATCACAGTTCCAGGAAACCAATACATTCATCATACGTGATCGGAATAGACAATGTGGAAAAATTATACTAAGAAGTTATGTAAAAGTCGACAGTGGGTACAAAGAAAATTGAATAAATTATAAAATAATCATTAGCTAAACCACTGAGGATATAATAAATAATCATAATCACAGCAGACTAAAATGTTTTGCTATGAATAATATTTGAAGGGCATAATAATATAAGCATTCAATATTGATTTAAAAGAAGCTTTATATAATCACAGCAGGATAATGGCAAAAGAAAGGCAAAAAGGATAGCACTGTCAAAGGTCTAAATTCTCATCTACCATAACAGGAATTCAATATTTTCTAAAATTGATAAATCAAAATTTACCGCTGTACTCATGTTATTCATATATGGAAATAGAAAAATTAGAAAAAGTCAATATTCCAGATGATGTAGGGAAACAGGGAATGGTGAAAAGATGTCACAAAGAGATATTAACTCCTTGTCTTTTGTTTCCACTGATTTATAAAATTGTGTTTACATGTTACTTTGATAAAATATTAAAAGGCATAAATATTCACAGCACATTTAATGAAAATAAACATATAGAGAATTAAAAAGAACACTTGGAAATTAAAAGTATGATCATACTGATAAAGAAGTTGAGATAAAACTTTGAAAACATCCCAAAAGATAGAAATTTTTAAATAAGAAATATATTTATATATGATTATATCAAGTTTATCACATAAATTATAGAACAAATAAAACAGATCAAAGGAAAGAGAATAAAAATCTAAAGATATTACAGATGTCAAAACATACAAGACCTAGATTTCCCATCATTGCTCAGTGGCCAGTGAATTTGAGTAGCATCCATGAGGATGCAGGTTCGATCCCTGGCCTTGTTCAGTGGGTTAAGGATCTGGAGTTGCCCTGAGCTGTGTTGTAGATGGCAGAGGTGGCTCGGATCCTGCATTGCTGTGGCTGTGGTGCAAACTGGCAGCTACAACTCTGATTCAGCCCCTAGCCTGGGAATCTCCATATGCCGCAGGTATAGCCCTAAAAAAGCAAAAAAAAAGCAGACAAAAAAATACAAGAACCGTTTTGAGCCATTTTTCCTTTCAGATCCATCTCCTAGAAGCCTCCACTCACCCTCACAAGCCTATCAGCCAAACTCATTGTCTTGTTCTTTTGTTTTTAATTTCTGAAACTCTTCATGATCATTCACATCTGGACCTTCTCCTACGCCCTTCACTATGCTTTTGGAAACTTAACTCTGACTTGGCTAAGGTTTCAGTTTTGACATACTGTTTGGAAACTTTCACTAGTATCTTCCTACTTTCTTCTTGGCATGCTCATAACCCTAATACCCCCATTTGAGCACATATTAAGCTTTCTTGTTCACTCAACTTCTTTGTATTCCAACTTTTGACCGTAATATTCACAAAAGCAAGGAATGTGCCCATATTCTATGTCATGATAGGCTCTATATATTTTGTTTTATTTAATAAATGAATATACCAGTTATGGTGCAAATTTCTCTTTGACACTGAGATGACAGACATAAAACAACAACAAAAATATACTTATATACTGCTGTTCTGATGTAGTCATACTTTGTTTCCAATACCAGATGTGAGAAGACCATGGATTATATTCCATATCTTCATAGCTTTTTCAGATGGCCCAATATCTTGTTTAAAATTTAAAATCCAGTGACGTTCTTAATTTTCATGAGATTATTTTCAGTGTCCTAATTTTCTCAATTTCCTGTGTAGCAATTATCATAATCATATAGCATTCCTGGTAACCACAAACTTATTTTTTCCATAATATGAAATAATTTATTTAAAATTTTTAAAATATTTAAAAAAGTTTTTCACTTTCATCATGTTGGCCTCAAAGCAGTAGGTTTTTTGTGATATATAAAAGTAGACAATATTAATAAAAGTCGATGATATATGTATTCTCTGTCTTGGGTTTATCAAATGCAGGCATGGGTTTTTTGGTTTGGTTTTTTTTTTTTTTTTTTGCCTTTTCTAGGGCCGCACTCGTGGCATATGGAGGTTTCCAGGCTAGGGGTCTAATTGGAGCTGCAGCCACCGGCCTACACCACAGCCACAGCACTGAGGGATCGGAGCCGCGTCTGCAGCCTACACCACAGCTCACGGCAATGCCGGATCCTTAACCCACTGATCAAGGCCAAGGATGGAACCCACAACTCATGGTTCCTAATTGAATTCGTTAACCACTGAGCCACGATGGGAACTCCAATTGTAGGCATGTTAATAGATGCTTTTTACAGAACTACTAAAGGGCATATTTCCAATATCATTAACTAATTTTCAAATCAGTAGTTCATAACCATTTCCCTACCTTTGAAAATAACACACATTTTATTTCTGATTTTAAAAATTTAACACTCATGAATAATTACTGAGTAAAAATATAGAGTGATAGTACTACCTGTAAATGAATCACATTCAGTGTCTTATTCAATTCACCAAGTAAAATAATTTTAGAATTTTTCTCATAATCAACACCTGAAGCATTTTTGCTAGTTATTCACAAACTGTACACCCAACCTTAAAAAATACATATAGAAAATGTGTTATTTTCCTTTTAGCAGATGATTAATATTTTTGTACATATGAATTTGAACAAAAATATGTAACAAGAAGAATATTGTATTTTTGCACTTTTGTCGAAGCTTTTGCAGTCTAGTAAATCAGATTTAAATTCAGATCAAATTCTTAGAATGTCTGCATGCAACCTGGGAATAGTATCCCTGGGGATTCTGCAGACATACAGAAAGACTGATATCAGGATAAAGCACTCTGAGGATCTCAGAAAACACTCTAATGGAAACAAAAATAGAAAGATAAAAAATACCCAGTTAGGGGGAAAAAAAAAGGAAGCAGTATTGGAAATGCATTTACATCAAAGCCAGTAAAATATAGCCCAATTATCTAGAATTCTTTAGAATCTCTATTTCAACAGTTTAAAAAGGACTCAAAAGTTAAGTTAGTCTAAAATTCAGGAATTATTCTTAATCAACACTTTAATAAATAATTGCAATCTTCATCTACCTCAACAGTGTGAAAATTTGTTGCTCACAGTTCAAAGTGGTTCCTAACATGGACATAGTAAAAAAAAAAAAAAAAAGATTCAGAAATTGAGTCTATTTTCAATCTTATTTTTAAGCTCATTTATCAGAACAGGCAAGAGTTTATTCAGTTTGGTCATGAAATTAATTTTCTATAGATTTATATGTTACACTGATATACTGGATTTACCTAAAGAATTATATTCTAAATATTTCAGTTTATGTATTAAACATATTCAGGTGACACATTTGTTTCCAGTATAAAACGCCATTCCATATGTCTTAAGATATATATAGATATAGATATATACACACGTATAAGATATATATATATATGCACATTATATATATATATGCACATATATATTTAATTGTATTGGAGTACAATTGACTTAAGCTGTTGTGTTAGTTTCAGGTGCACAGCAAAGTGAATCAATTACAGATATATATAGATATAGATATAGATATAGATATAGATATAGATATAGATATTCTTTTTCAGATTATTTCCCATACAGCTTATTACAGAGTACTGAATAAATTTCCTTGTGTTATACAATAGGTTCTTTTTACATATCTATTTTATACATAGTAGTGTATATATGTTAATACCAACTCCCTAATTTATCCCTCGCCCCAACGTTTCCCCTTTGGCAACCCATATATTTGATTTCAAAATATTTGAGTCTGTTTCTGTTTTGTAAATAAGTTCTTTTGTATCATTTTTAGTAGATTCCACACATATAAATTATAATATATGGTATTTGTCTTATCAGTTATTACTAATTTTTACTAAAATACAGCTATACCACCTCTTTACACCTAATAAATATTGTGGACCACATTTAATATTGCGATATTTTCCCAAATTGAAATATATTAATTTTGTAAACTCTATTTAGGAAATAAAACAAGCCACTTGAAATATTAAACATTTTTAGTTAACCAGGGCCTATTAGAGCTCTCTGTCACTGCCATATTTTATCTTGTGGTATTAAAAAAAAATAAAGCATCAAGAAAAATCTGGATTCTTAAATGTGTACTCAGCCCTTGAAGATTTATCTGAAAGGGAGTGCAAACTACAAACTGACTTTTAAATGAACCACTTGGGAAAGAAACAAGGACGAACTCCAAATAATAAGAGCTCAGATTCTGTCAAGGAAAAGTACTTGTTATCCTATGTTTTTAAAACTCTCTTTATAGATAAATCTGTTCAAGTGGGGAGGAAGTTAAGTGACAGGTCAAATGCAGAATGTGAGAGCTCCTGTCAAAGGCACACTGGTGAACTGTGACTTCAACTAGATCCATGTAGGAAAGGGAACTGGCATCACAACCTGTATCCTCTGCCCTGACAGGATTCAACATTTCAAAAATGCTTGAAATGCCCAGTCCAACTTTTATATCAGTGAAGAGTACTAAATTGTTGGAAAACTCAATTTTCTTATTATTGTGGGGCTTTAATTAAATGTCCATTAATTCTCAAGATTTTGCTTACTGGGTTATCTCTGAGTTTAAAAATACCTCAAACTTAAAACACATTCTACTCATATTATCTGATGAATCACTCTATGGTTAGGATAGCATTTCTCAGTTTCAAAGGTATTTATTTGTTTCTACACATTTTGCTTTCCTCAACATCTATAATGCAATAATGTTTCCAAAAGTTCTCAGCATTCATGTGTGTGAGCAATGTAATTTTAGGGCTTAAATCCCAACTCCAACCAGTTCCACCATCTTTTCTGCATATTCACATATGCAGCCTGTCAGTGGGCTATATTCAGGATGACACTCACTACCAGATAGATTTCCAATATTATTTTGCACTTTAACCAGTTTTTTTGGTTAAATATTGACATTAACCAGATTCATATCAAAACATAAATGCCTTAATACAACATTGCAAATCAATCATACCTTAAAAAAACAAATTCCTTTTAGCAAAAGGCAATTTGCAAATAATAGAGCTGTAATTGTTTGTATTTATACTGTCAAGGATAATCCCTTATTTAAAAAGGTTATCTGTTGATCACACACATCAAGACTGTGCATGTGCTGGCTGATCCTAGTTCTTCTCTGCTATGAAATGCAAATCATGAATACCGCAGATATCCAGGCCTCACCAACATGTGAATAAAGTCCTGTTTCAGTATTATAAAAGCTTGTGCTTTCCCCTCATAATGCAACATCTTAAACTAAACAAAATAGGATGTTCTCATTATTTACTGGGAGTCTAAAAGGAGAGTGTCACCTGTTCTCATGATGTAGTAAGTCCCTTGTAGCTGCAACTCAGGGTCTTTCCTTGTTGCTGCATCAGCCCCCCCCCCCCGTCACTAATGTAGCCCCTTAAATCATGCTAAAGGTATGGACTGGTCCCACGTGCCTCTAGAGTTTCTTAAGAAATGAGTAGACCTTGCTAGGGATATTTTTACTGATACCCCAAAAATGCCCCACTGTCTGTAGTACAAGAATAGGGCCAGGTTCCAAGTGTACACAGGAAAAAAAAAATGGCTATCTTTTCAATCCTCAGCTAAAATTGTGAATGTGTGCCTAAAACCACAGTATCTGGGTCCAAAGTTTCAAGAAAATTTTCATGAAAGTAATTTTTTTCTGCCTTTTCTCTCAATTACTCATCTCCTGCAAGTAACTCTCAAAAGTAAAAATGAACAACAACAAAAACCACGCATGAATAAAAAATCAACAGCGAAAACTGCTCATGTCCTCACAAAGGAAATGAACTCTTTCCATTCAAGCACACACATAAATGTATTTCTCCCATTTTTTCACTTCACCTCACAAACAAATAGAGCGAACTCCTCAGACATAACTGCAGTATGTCTACACCAACAAATATATATTACCTTTGGTATACAGCTTAACTCCTGGTTAACTCTTTCCCCAACAACTGACTAAATCCAAAGCCTATTAGGGTGATTTGCCTAAAAGGAAGAAGTAATCTGCCATCAGTATAAACTGAAGATCTACCTCTAGTGCCAAAAAGAAATACAACTTTTATTTTTCCTATTATTTCTATTAAAAATAATAGGCTACAGCCTCACCCAGAATGTCCCATTGCATGTGGAAATCAAATGCCCCTATGAAATTTGCAAGTTTCACTAGCCCTGACTAGTTAAACTCAAGAAGTCTCCCAAAGACGTTTACCCTTGAATTAGTAAAACATCAGTTCAAATCATGTGTCATAGTTATATTTCAGTACAATATACTTAACAACTTGATTTATTTTTCCAGGAGGGTTGTACTAAAGAAATAAAATAGCATGCATCAAATACTTAAGCACGTGTCAAACGCTATGTTAATGGATTTACAGCATCATGAAAATTTTTGAGCCTATTGAAAATGAGGATTTGCAGAACCTGAAATGCAGAGAATATTAGAAAGTAGAAGTTATTAACACAAGAGAAATAGAAAAAAAACAGATACAGAGTAATCATAGAAACCAACAGAAAGACAGCATGAATGTGAACTTGTGATTGTTGCCTCTCACTCAATTGCACCAACAGCAAACTTGGCAAACCTGATACAGGTCATGGACTTCTTGTGACTGTTGATTCAATAAATTCTGAACAAGCCCCCTTCCTTGAACACCGTCTAACAGAGACTCATCTTGAAACACTGCTTTCGGTTTATCACACAGCTCCCTGATGTGCTGATCTCTTTTTAAGTCATTTTTCTTTGTGTGTTCCATTTTAGATAAGTTCTATCACTGTTTTCAACTTCAATAGCCATTTTTCCTACAATGCCTAATTTCCCATTAATCATATCCATTATATGTTTTATCTTACCCATTGTAGATTTCCACTTCAAAAGTACAATTTGGATAACATTTAAATCTTCCATTTCTCTTAACATGTTTAATCATTCCTTAAACTTCTTGAATAAATAAAATACAGTCATGCTCTTTTAAAGACTTTTTCTGCTAATGCTACACTCCTCCCTCCTACACCCCTCCCCTCCTCTCCTCTCCCCCCGCATACTCCTCTCTCCTCCCCCTCCTACTCTCCTCCCCTCCTCACCCCCCTACCTATCTTCCGCTGTCTCCCCCTCTCTCTCCACAGACACTTCCATACCTATAGATGCACAGAGGAAACACCACATGAGGACTCGGCAAGAAGGTATCCATATCAAGCTGCAAAGATATATCTCGCCAGAAACCATATGTGCTGGCCCCTGTATCTTGAACTTCTAGCCTCCAGAACTGTGAGGAAGTTTTCAGTCTTTAAACAATTCTTTCATGGTATTTTGTTATAGCAGTACAAATGTATTAATATAAGCATGTAGATAAATCCCATCCCTATCACTCTATCTTGGCTGAAAGCAGAAGATGTAGTTAAGTATTTCAAGTTATGCACCAAAGACACAAAACTGAGAGGCTCTAGTGATACAGAGAACCTGGAAGTACAAGCGTGAGCTTGTATCAACAAGGTCTAATAACATTACTACTAGTAACGCTTATTAAGTACTGAATCATGTGTTAAGTACAATGCTAAGTGCTTTAATTTTATTACATCATTTGTTTCTCTTCCCAAATCTATAGAGAAATATAGAACTTCTTCCATTCACAATTAACACTAATCAGGCAGTAGCGAAGAGGGATCTTGAGAGTTTTATGTGCTCCAGTCACCTGGAAAGATCCTTATGCTTGCTCTTGTCTCTCATTCTTGACCAGAATTCTGTTTTGATACGTAGGGACTATTTTCATTAGGCTTCCAATTTTACCAGATAATTTCAATTTATAAAAAGTCAAGTGAATGTGTCAGAATTAAGATTAACACATTAGAATTAGAATTAGGAACTCAGCAGCAAAGTTAAATTAAATACATCAAAGTAGGGCCTTAGTAAGCTAGAAGTCAGATCAATGAAAATAATGAAACAACAATAAAGAGAGAAAAAGAATGGAAATTATAGAAAAAGTCCTAAGAGACTTGTAGGACATAGCACATGTTCTATATGCATATGTACATAGAGAGGTGAAAGAGAGTAGATCAAAAGAAATATATGAAGCAAAAATATCTGAAAATATTTCCAAAATTATGGAAAATATAAAGCCACATATTCAAGAAGCTCTGAAAGTCCCAAGAAGATAAATAAAAAGAAGGCTATTCTAAGATGCATCATGGTAAAACTGATAAAAACCAAAAGCTAAGAGAAAAAAATGTTAAAAGCATCAGAAAAATGGATATATTATCTTCAAAGGAGCAGCAGTGACAACAAATTTCTAGTAGAAATTATGATAGCCAAAGAATAATTGAATGATACTTGGTAATGCAGAAAGAAAATAACTGTAAATCTAAAAAGTCCAAGATCAATAAAATAATATTCAAAACTACAGGTGAAATAAATGTTTTCAGACCAACAAAGGGTGAAAGAATTTTTTGGCCAGAAAACATGCACTTACAAACAAACATATAAAACCCAATAAACTGAGTTCTGAAGACAGGAAGAAAATTACCCCAAAGGAGACAAAAAATGAAGGAATGAAGAGTATAAATAATGATAAGTGAGTAAATACAAGAGACATGTAAATAGTCACATTTATTTACATAAGATAATTCTCCCATACATCATACTTTTGTCTCCACATCTTCTGTTTTAAATCTAATATAATCTCAAATTTAATGTGTATACAATAGAAATCATGGTCTTCCCTCCAAAACTACAGCTTCATCCATTGTCAGTATCTTGGTAAAAGATATTCTTCCATTTCCTTAGGTAATATAACTTGGAGACAAGTTTAACTCCTGTGCTTTCCCTTTCACACATATATCCAAACTTTCAACAAATTCTATCTTTCTGCTATTTACAGAATCAGACGACATCACCCTCAGTATTACCACTCTGGTCCATCTTTTACTTGGATTATCCCAATAGCATCCTAAACGGTATTCCTGCTTCTCCTTCCACTCCACACACAGTCTAATCTCAAAACAGCAGCTAGGGATACCCTCTTCCAAACCCAAGTCAGATCTTGTAACTGCTAAAACCGTTTAGTAATTTCCACTGAATTTGAAGTAGAAGTAAAATTTTTAAAGGTATACGAGGTTCCCCAAAATATGCTTACCATCATTTTAACTATCTGGCTCAAGATTAAAATATATCTTTTGTCAACTTCTCCAGCCACAATGTTATCTCTGATTTTTCCCAAAACTTCAGCACTGTGCCTGACTCTGAGCCTTTGCAACTGCTATTTCCTCTGCCTAGACCTCTTCCCCAGATGTAGGCACAGCTACCTGCTTTATCTCTTTCATTTCCTTTAAATCTATGCTCAGACATCTTCTTGCTGGCCAGACTTCTGACCACACCATTTTTAATAACAACTACACCCAGCACTCCCTGTTCTTCTGCACTGTCTTATGTATACCACAACACTTTATCTGAGAATCTATGTATTTTACTTATTTTGTTCATATTTGTTTACGCCAAATAAAACCTAAGTTCCATTGCAACTCATGTACCCATATCATGGAAATAGAGCCAGGGAAATTTAGACAGCCAAACATGTTTGTTCAATGAAAAGAAAGACTCAGCAATACTTAAAAGTATCATATTTATAATACATATTTCACAGATGTGGAAAACGAAGTAAATTGTTTTGGCAGGATCACCAGCACAGAAGAATGGAAATCAGGAGTAATACCCCAAATAGTAAAGCTCTTAGTCCTCTCTTTGTACCTTTGGATGATACCATCTCTCCAAACCTCACATCAAATTTCTGATAAGAAGACTGAATCATTCCTTGTTTTACAACTGAGGAGAATCTGAGCTAATGTACACAGAGAGTTTTTAGGACAGCAATGTAGTACCCATTTATTGCTTTTAATGCACTTAATCCCAGAGAGTTGTTCTCTCAGAATATCTCTGTTGAAATGAATATCTACTTATCAGGACCTTTTAAGAAGAGAAGCAATAAAAGTTATTGGAGGGCATTCCTGGCCTCAAGCTGAATTAAATGGAAAGCTTCACTGGGATTTCTGAACTGAAGACATATTTAATGACTCTAAAATGTTATGGGCTACATCTTGGAAGATATAATAGCCATGTCTTCCGAAAGAAAGCTAAAGTTGATGCAGAATCAGGGGAATAGAAAGCGCAGAAGAGAGAGTCCTTTGATCATGTTTCTAATGCACTATTTTTTTTATTGATTTATTGCAGAACCTCATAAAAATTTTTCCCATAACATAACCTAAATGCTTTCAAGGTTCTTAATGTTTTGTTTTTCTGGATTTTAAACCTAGTTATTTCCACTGTATAAATCAAAATATAACTTTACATACAGATGAAATTCAATTCTTAAAATATCATTGTTGATATTTTTTGAATTGTTTTTAACAGTGTGATTTGAGATGACACCATAATCAAAACAATCTGTATAATACAGTAAGTTTGATACACTTAGGTGTGACATGCTTTCTAGATAAGAGCCAAGGCAGTGGTTAGAAAGAAGCATACTAACGTTTTTCCTTATCATTGGACATACCTATGATTGTTTGTTGCTCTGAGAACTTCTAAAAAACATGTGTATCAGTGCCAAATTTATTTTCAGATTACTAGGCAATAATCTTACACATTATAAAGGATAGTCCATTCTTACTTTTGATTTGTTTAATAAGTAATTTATATAATTTAGTTAATCCAAGAATCGTAAAATGAATATTTTGTTTTAAATATGTTGTACTGCTACATTTATATTTTCTCACAGTAAATAAAAATGGAATACTTATTAAAAATTCAAATTATTCAACACTAGTGAAAAGCTCATTTCCATGCATGGGATTTCTTTCTACGTAAAAAAATTATCTGATATCTTTCTAACCCAGGTGTGAAATTTTAAAGGTAATAATCATGAAAAGAAATTGTACAGAGTTGCATATTTCTACATTTTCAATACACATCTTATGATATTGAGGAAAACAGAATATAGTTGAAATTTACATGACTGTTTCCTGATTTTATAACAATTACTCTGTATTCATAATGGTATTTATTATTTAAAAAGAATATAGCATTACTAAGAAGGAAATTTTCCTAGAAATATTTCTTCCTACATATCATTCAGGAAATTATTATCTGAGTATATATACAATAAACAGATGATAACCAAACTGTGGCCAAATGGAATATGACACATCTCATCCATGGTTTATTTCCATCGTTTCTTACTTTATACTGTTGCCAATATACTGGCAATTATTTTATTTTAAACATTGTACAAGTGTATTCCAATCTTCTCAGAATGAAGAACAATTGAAAGTCATTCTTGTGTGATGTTTCTTTTTCTTATTTTTTACTTATCGAATTTATATTTTCCCTGTTTTTATACCAATAAATGAATCACTTGTTACCTGAAGATTTAATTAACTTCCATTTGCATCATTTTTCCAGATCATTAATAAAATTAATGCTAAGATTGATCCCTCTATCAGGTCCTTCAACCTGACAGTCTGCTGTTTTTCATTATTCTTTGTTTACTATCCTTCAGTATATTGTCAGTCTTACAGATAAGCCTCATAGGGTGTGTATGAGTTAATTTTTCACACAAGATAATAGAATTATATGAAATAGCTTTAAGTGCCTTATGAAAATGGATTCACCTAAAGCAAAATTCTACCAATGATTACATAATTTATTTATATAAATATTTACCATTAATATGAGAAGGATTACAATCATAATTATTGATCTATTGTATTTTAGTATTTTCTGCTCTGATACATAGAAAAATAAGTTGAGTGAGTTGGAATGTGATTATAAATAGCATCAAGCCATTTAAGCCATTTTATGAAAAGTCTTTACACTTATTATTTTGTACTTATTCCTGAACGCAAAACTGGTTTGTCCTTGGACTTACAATTATAAACTATCCACAACTAGTTCAATATGGGTGTTCAATTTATCCAAAATATTTTCCAATCTGCTGTGTATAAAAAGTTGTACCATTTATTTCATAGAAATACTCACAGAGTGCTGCTCTAAACATAGGAGAGATCTCTTATTTAGTTTAGAGGAGGG
Source organism: Catagonus wagneri (assembly GCA_004024745.2). Lineage (NCBI taxonomy): Eukaryota > Metazoa > Chordata > Mammalia > Artiodactyla > Tayassuidae > Catagonus > Catagonus wagneri. The sequence goes on from PVHT021183528.1 coordinate 1,696,298, forward strand.
GAAATACTTATTGATTAATGCACTGTCAGTTTCCTCTGGACACTTCCTATAGCCTTTAAGCGGTATTCATTAGGTTTGTCAGTCAAACAATTTTGTTTAATTCATACAACTTTCTTAACATCCCCTTAACCATTTGTCTTCTCAAAGTTTTGTTAACATAAATTTTTCTTTTTTCTCCTTTTAGATGACACAGTATTTGTACTAAGTTCTTTTTTTTCCCGGGTAGATGTTTCTACTTTAAATTACCAGAGAGAAGAAACACTGGTTTTATATGACAAGTGTATTTGAATAACAATGTATATAATATTATGGTAATGTTGACTCACAATTATAAAATAATAAAATATAAATGAATGATATTAGCCCAGCCATTGCCAAATATTTTTTTAAGAAATAGAACACATTTTTTAAATGAAATCATAGTACTACCTCAAGCTATATAAAAGATAAAAGCAGAATATCTGTAAAATAGATTCAAGAGAATGGAGGTCTTGAGGTCTCCATCCATCTGCATCTCCAGACTTTCATGCTTCTCAAAATCACACACTCTAAGGCAACTCCTTAAAACTCTAATACAGTGAGAAAAATCAACGTAATTCCTTGGGGAAATGGGCATGGAGATGTACAGATTAAGAGATACACATTCAGAGGCAGATGAACGACCTATGCTAAGTATTAGTAGAATGATGGCTAAACTTGCACACACTGTTTACACACATACACATTTATTCTGAAAATCTGGAAGTATTCTATAGATACAGAGCTGATTCCATGGAAAATTCTACTCTATGAGGTGTGATGTACCAAGTGTACTTTTCTAAGGGATCTGAAAATCTTCTTTCATAAAGCCTACTTGTAATTAATTTCATATTGTGACTTACATATGACATCTGAATAATTTTGTGTTGCACATATTTTCCAACTGAATTTAATGTGCTTGACATGATAATAGGTTTCATACATCACTGGAATAAACTGTTACTCTAAGATGTTTGTGCACAAAATTTATTCTCATTTTTCAAGTAGCTTGTACTAGAAAATGTTAAGCTAATACTTACACAAAATTTGAATTAATCCAAATAAAGAAAGTATACAAAAAAAGGACATTTTTGAGATAATTTACCAATTATCTTTGGATATTAGAAATATGGCCATCCCTATATCTTCTCTGAAGAAATGTCTATTCAGGTCTTTGCCTATTTTTGAGTCGGGTTGTTGGGTTTTTTTGCTGTTGAGTTGTACAAGTTGTTTGTATATTTTAGGGTCAAACCCTTGATTGCATTTTCTGAAACTGTTTTCTCCTGTTCCATAGTTTGTCTTTTTTTTTTTTTTTAAGGTTTCATTTTCCGTGCAAAAGCTTGTAAATTTGACTAGGTCCCAATGGTTTATTTTTGTTTTTATTTCTGTTGCCTTAGGAGACTGACCTAAGAAAACATTTCTAAGATTGATGGCAGATAATATTTTGCCTATGTTCTCTTCTAGGAGTTTGATGGTATCTTGTCTTATGTTTAAGTCTTTAAGCCATTTTGAGTTTAATTTTGTGCATGATGTGAAGGTGTGTTTCAGTTTCATTGATTTGCATGCAGCTGTCCAGTTTTCCCAGCATCACTTACTGAAGAGCCTGCCTTTTTCCCATTTTATGTTCTTGCCTCCTTTGTCAAAGATTAATTGACCATGGGTGTCTGGGTTTATCTCTGGGTTCTCTATTCTGTTTCATTGGCCCATATGTCTGTTTTGATACCAGTACCACACTGTCTTGATTACTGTAGCTTTGTAATATTGTCTGACATCTTGGATAATTATGCCTCCTGCTTGATTTTACTTCCTCGGGGCTGCTTTGGCAATTCTGGCTCTTTTATGGTCCCTTATAAATGTTTGGATTGTTTTTTCTAGTTCTGTGAAAAATGTCATGGGTAATTTGATAGGGATTGTATTGAATGTATACATTGCTTTTGGTAGCATAGCCATTTAACAATATTAATTCTTCCAATCCAGGAGCATGGAATATCTTTCCATTTCATTGAATCCTCTTTAATTTTCTTGATTAATGTTTTACATACCTCAGCCTGTAAGTCTCTCACCTCCTTGGTCAAGTTTATTCATAGGTATTTAATTTTGGGGGGTGTGATTCTAAAAGGTTTTGTATTTTTATATTCCTTTTCTAACGTTTCATTGTTAGTATACAGAAATGCAACTGATTTCCGAATGTTAATATATCCTGCTATTTTGCTGAATTCATTGATCAGTTACAGTAGTTTTTGAAAAAAAATGCTCAATGTCACTAATTATTAGAGAAATGCAAATCCAAACTACAATGAGCTACCACCTCATACCAGTCAGAATGGCTATCAATAACAAGTCAACAAATTACAAGTGCTGGAGAGGGTGTGGAGAAAAGGGTACCCCCCTTCACTGTTGAGGGAATGTAAATTGGTCAACCACTATGGAAAACAGTATGGAGGTACCTCAGAAAAGTAAATATAAAACTACCATATGACCTAGAAATCCCACTCCTGGGCATATATCCAGACAAAACTTTCATTGAAAAAGACACATTCACCCCTATGTTCATAACAGCACTATTCACAATAGCCAAGTCATGGAACCAACCTAAATGTCCATCAATAGATGAATGGCTTAAGAACATGTGGTATATATACACAATGGAATACTATTCAGCCATAAAAAGAACAAAATAATGCCATTTGCAGCAATATGAATGGACTAGAGACTCTCCTACTACGTGAATTATGTCAGAAAGAGAAAGACAAATTCCATTTGGTATCACTTATATCTGGAATATAATATATGGCACAAGTGAAACAATCTACAGAAAAGAAACTCATAGACATGGAGAACATACTTGTGGTTGCCAAGGGGGAGGAGGAGGTAGTGGGACAGACTGGGATTTTGGAGTAGATGCAAACTATTGCATTTGGAGTGGATAAACAATAAGATCCTCCTGTATAGCAGAGAACTATAGCAGAGTCACTTGTGATGGAACATGATGGAGAATAATGGGAAGAAATGCATGTATATGTATGAGTTTTCACTTTGATGTACAGCAGAAGTTAATAGATTATAACTCAACTATAATAAAAAGAATTAAAAAAGAAATATGGAAAAAATTAATTCAAAGTAAAATTAAAACCGGAAATATATTTATATAATTGAATTATATAAAAACAGAGTTCATGCTCATATAAAGTAAAATTATATAGTTAATAAATAGTGATATATTCAAAGCTTGTTTCAAAATATTTCATTGACTTCTGGATCATGTAGCTTTGCAAATTTAGGTTGTTGAAAAGTATATTTCAATTTCCACTGAAAGTTAAATACAGCAAAATTGGCAAACTAAGAACATTCCATTATAATTCATGTCATTTTTTATGTTTCTTTCCTGGACACTTGCTCTTCATATCTGACAAAGCTTTAAACTTTGGCATAATGTCTGTATAAATTCAATTATTTAGCTAATGATTTTAATTATTCAAGAAGAAAGGTGAAAATTTTTTTCCTCTGACTTATGGTGGTAACTTGGAAGTACAACAAATATTAATCATGTGATTGAAGGTTACTTGACAATAATATTAAGTCTATGATTTTTAAATTTATTATAATCTGCGCCTCCTTTGGACCCAGAGAAGATAGGTGCCTGGCTTCCCTAGGGCCAGTGCTTTAGAGGACCCATATCCGTTTCTCCTTCACCCATGATTCTTACCATGTCCCTTTTCACAGTGTAGTCTTGAGTGCAAAGGAGATGACATTCCTACCTGAGGTCCTGGTTCCCCTTTCAATTCACTCTGTACATATCCGGAAACCTGGAATTTCCCCCCAAAGGTCTGCTGATGTGGCACTCTGATGACTGCAAAGATTTGCACAGCTTTACACCTGAGGAAGCACCTGTGTCAGGGGTTGGTGTAAAGTCCTTGGCAGGACATGGTAGATGAGAGAATTTCAGAAGCAGTTCTTCCCTTAATATCACATTTAAGTATAGAATTCTGAGGAGTCCAAGAAGTGCAACATCAAATCTGAACTTCCAGGATTTTATGAAGATATCTCTTTCTGTGCAAAATATATCACATTGTAAATTGCTGCTTTAATTTGTAACTTTCAAGTGTTTATAAATATATTATGGGAAACTTTATCTGTACTCTGGCCCCATAACATAGGCATCTCGATATCAGACATGAATCTAATTATGATGACAGTTTCTACTTAGCAGGTAAAAGAAGAAAAACATTGTGAATAGGTATTCTCAACTGACAACAAAGTTAATAATTTAGTTTCCAAATATTTGGCTTTAGCTTGTTTTCCTATTCTCAGTGAGCAGTCCATATAGTCTAATGCAAGGACAAAAATGGATTATTGCTCAATCTTCCATTCTGTTTAGGGATGGATGAGAATTAAAGAAATAATATAAAATTATTCCTTAGTTTTTATTTTTTAAAGTCACATAGCATATATATCATTGTAAAGAGTTAATATATTTAAGACACCAACATGTATATGTATATTTTGTTTTTTAGGGCTGCACCTGCAGCATATGCAGTTCCCAGGCTAGGAGTCTAATCAAAGCTACAGCTGTTAGCTTACACCAGAGCCACAGCAACACCAGATCCAAGCCACATCTCTGACCTACACCACACCTCATGGCAGTGACGGATACTTAACCCACTGATTGAGGCCAGGGATTGAAGCCACATTTTTGTGGATACCATTTGGATTCACTCCTGCTGAGCCACAAAGGGAACTCGTAAATAAAATATTGATACAAATGGTAAATGATACTGAGGGGGAAAAAATCACACTTTACGTGAAGTTTTATGTACAAAAGTAGAAGGCTTATAAAATAATACTTATATGTGCTCCAGCAGATATTAACTCTTCAGAAAATTTAAAATATTTTCTTAGAAATTATTCATGAGGTAAATATATTTTATTAACATAAGGAACTCTGATGATATAAATACTTCTAGTCTCAAGGATTATAGAATAATGGTATATTGATGATTATGATTTTTTATGATTACATTTTCATGGATACTGTCTGAGCACCAATTTCATGTATGATTGATTTTTAAAATGTATTGAATGGAATATATTTTTAAGTATCATATATTCAAGATGAGGTTCAAATCTTATGAATTAAAGACAGAACAATCCCCTAAAACACCCCTAAACAACCAGAGTTGACATGGATTCCTATAGTAGAATTATTTTATTAAGTAACACTATTTAAATCAGTTCTTTTTATAGACCGAAATTTTTAAGAGTATACTGTATGATTATTCAATTTAATCTCATCAACCAGCATCCAAGGGAGAACAATTTTACCCCTGAACTTTTCTGCACTGAATAAGTATAGAAAGCCCTCTCCATCTTATTCACTCATTTATTCATATATATATTCATCTATTCATCTGTCATTTACTAGACATCATGCTTGGTACTTGTATATAAACATATGTATACACATATAAATGCACATAAACTGGATTATTACATAAAGGAGTTAAGAGTATAAAGAGGAAGAGAGTTGTCATTGAATTTAATATAGATTATTAAGCCCTGTGGTAGAAGAAGGTCCCTCCATGAATATATCTACTAAAAGTAACTAAGTTAACCTCATTTTCACTTCAACATGGACAATATGATATCTTTCAGTGTAATAAAGTTACTTACAGTTGTATATGTTCTATATTTAGATTCTGTACTCACAGTCACAAACCACAATGCAAAAACAAATGAATCAATAGAGAGTAACTTAAAATAAACATGAATGTTAAAAATTAATGACAAGATTATTAAAGTAGTTATAATAACTCTATTCTATATTGCCAGGGGTTTAGTAGGAACAGGAAGTTATTTTTTAAAATCTTGTAAAGGTGAGAATTTCAATGCCTGGTATAAAACAAATTACTACAATGGATTAATAGATTAGACATTGCAGAAGCAAAGACAAATGGACATGAAGATACAGTAGTCCAAAATGAAATAAAAATAGAAGAATATAGCGAATGAAAATAAATACATCATTTGTGCATTGTGGGTCATATTTAAATGGCCTAAAAGCTGTAATTGGAGTCCCTAAAGGAGAAGACTGGAACAGGGTTAGGAGTGTGAGAGAGAAAAAAAATGAACATTGTTTTAATATGAGGAAATTTATAAATTTAGAGATTAAAAATTCCAAAGAAACCCAAATAGGAATAAAACTATACCAAGACATACTGTAATCAAATAATTCACAACAGGTAATTTTGGAAAAATCCTAAAGCAGGAAAAGAAAAAAAGCACCAAGTATATATATATATAAAAACAATGATAATAATGACAGCATATTTCTTATGAGAAACACTGCAAGTGGGAAGACAATGAAGCAGAATTTTTAAAATACTAAAACAATCTCTATAAATTTGGAAGTCTACATCCAGTAAAAACATCTTTCAAAAACAAAGGTGGACTAAAGACTTTTTGGATACTAAAAAGCTGAAATAATATCTAACAGGTATGCACAATAAATATTAAAGAAAGTCCTTCAAGCAGAAAAAAAGTTATACCAGATGGAAAATATATATCAACATAAATGAAGAGAACTGAAAATGGTAACTATATGGATAAACAGGTAAGCCTTTTCCTCTGACATAAAAATTTTTAAAAAATGATTTATTATTTAACACAAATAATAATATATTGCAGGATTTATATATGGAGTTAAAATTTATGACAATAATGGGATTTATGCCAGGATTCAGGCTCTTCAATATCCACAAATCAATCAGTATGATACACTACATTAACAATCTAAAGAACAAAAACCATATGATCATCTCAATATATGCAGAAAAACTTTAAACAAAATTTAGTAACAATTTATGATTAAAAACTCTCCAGACAATAGGCATAGAGGAAACCTACCTCAACATAACAAAGGTCATATACAACAAACCTGCAGCTAATATCATTCACAATAGTGAAAACTTGAAAGCATTTCCTCTAAGATCAGAAACAAGATTGGGATGTTATCTCTTGCCACTTTTATTCAACACAGTTTTGGAAATCCTAGTCATGGCAATCAGAGAACAAAAATAAATAAAAGAACTCCAAATTGGAGAAGAAGTAAAACTGTCACTGTTTACAGATATCATAATACTGTACATAGAAAACCCTAAAGTTGCTACCAGAAAACTATTAAAGCTCCTCAATGAATTTGATATAGTTGAAGGATACAAAATTAACACACAGAAATGTTTTGCATTCTTACATACTAACAACGAATGATGAGAAAGACATATTAAGGACATAATATAATTTACCATTACATCCAAAGAAGAAAATACCTAGGAATTAATGTACCTAAGGAGGCAAAAGACCTGTACTCTGAAAACTATAAAACACTGATGAAAGAAATCAAAGATACACAAACATATGGAAAAAATATACTATGTTCTTGGATTCGAAGAATCAATACTGTCAAAATAACTCTACTACCCAAGGCAATCTACAAATTCAATTCAATCTCTTTCCAATCACCAATGGCATTTTTCACAGAACTAGAGCCAAAAATTTTAAATTTTGAATGGAAACATAAGAGACTGAGAATAGTCAAGGAAATTTTAAGAAAGAAAAACAGAGCTGAACAACTCAGGCTCCCCAACTTTACACTATTCTACAAAGCTAAAGTCATTAAATAGTATGGTACTAGCACAGAAACAGAAATATGGAAAAACAGATCAATGGAACAGGATATAAAGTGCAGAAATAAATCCATATACCTATAATCAACTACTCTATGACAAAGGAGGCAAGAATATCCAATGGAGAAAAGACAGTCTCTTCAATAAGTAAATCCTGGAAAAACTGGATAGCCACATGTAAAACTGAAATTAGAATATTCTTTAACACCATACACAAAAGTAAACTCAAAATGGATTAAAGATCTAAATGTAATGCAGGATACTGTAAAACACTTAGAGAAAAACTTAGAACAATCTTTGACATAAATCACAGCAATATCTTTTTATATTTACCTCCTAGAGTAATTAAAATAAAAACAAAAATAAATAAATGGGACCTAAGCAAACTTAAAGGCTTTTTCACAGCAAAGGAAACCATAAACAAAAAAAAAAAGATAATCTACAGAATGAGAGAAAATATTTGCAAAACTACATGACTGACAAAGGGTTAATCTCCAAAATATACAAATAGCTCCTACAGCTCAATATCAAAAACCAAAAGATCTAATCAAAAAATGGTCAGAAGAGCTAAAAAGACATTTCTCCAAAGAAGACAGACAGATGGTCACAAAACAGATGAAAAGATGTTAAATATCACTAGTTATTAGAGAAATACAAATCAAACTGCAATGAGTTCTCACTTCACAACTGTCAGAATGGCCATCATTAAAAAGTCACAAACAATAAACTCTAGAGAGGGTATGGATAAAAATGAATTCTTCTACACTATTGGTGGGAATGCAAATGGGTACAATCACTAAGGAGAACAGTATGGAGTTTCCTTAAAAATCTAAATACAGAAATACCATATGATCAGCAATCCCATCCTTAAGCATATCTCTAGAGAAAACCATAATTCAAAAAAATACATTTACCCCAATGTTCATTGCAACACTATTTACAATAGCCAATACACAGGAGAAATCTAAATGTCCAGTGACAGAGGAATGGATAAAGAAGATGTGGTATGTATATACTATGGAATATTACTCAGCCACAGAAAAGAACAAAATAATGTCATTTGCAGCAACATGGGTAGACCTAAAGATTATCATACCAAGTGAAGTCAGACAGAGAAAGACAAATAAGATATCACTTACATGTAGAATCTAATTTTTAAAATGATACAAATGAATTTATTTACAGAACAGGAACAGACTCTCAGGTATCAATGTCAAACATATGTTTGCCAAGAAGGAAGTGTGGGGAGAAGAAACAAACTGAGAGCTGGGGATAGACATATACATACTATTACATATAGACCAGATAAGTAACAAGAATCTACTGTATAGCACAGGGAAATTTGCTCATATTCTGTTATAACATATGTGGGGAAAAATCTGAAAAAAAGAGTGGATATGTATATATATGTACGGTAGATACACTTTGCTGTACATATACAAATAACACAATATTGTAAATCAACTATACTCCAATAAAAAATTTTTAAAAAGATAAAGTATATGACAATAAGAGCAAAAAAGGCTAGGAGAAAAAGAATGTAATTATGCTACTGTAAGTCTTTATAATATACATGAAGCAGAAAAATACCGTTTCTGTTTTGTTTTGTTTTGTTGTTGTTGTTTTGTTTTTGTTTTTTTTGTCCAAGCCTTCAGCATTTGCAAGTTTCCCAGCTAGGGATAGAACCCATGCCACAGTAGTGGCTCAGGCTGCTGCAGTGGCAATGTCATACCCTTCACCTGCTGAGCCACAGAAGAACTCCTGGAATAATATCATTTGAAGGTAGATTGCAATAATTTAAAGATACATAGGGTAAGTCTTAAAGAAACCACTAAAATAACAAAACAAGAATTATAGCTAATATGCCAACAAAAGTTAAACAGAATCATGAAATGTATTCAATTGAACCAGGAAAAAAGGAAGGGAAGAGGAAGTGGAGAAAGCAAAAAAGACTAGCTAAGGTAAATAGAAAACAAATCGCAAGATTATAGATTTAAATATAATTATGTTGATAGTTACCTTAAAGGAAAAAACTATCAAACACTAGCACCTGAAAAGTAGATATGGTCAGATTGGATAAAAAAGGTAAGACACAGCTAATGTTGGGAGTGGGGTGGGAGGGGATACTTTAAATACAAGGGTAAAGGGTAAAAGCTCATATATTTCTGGATCCTCTAAAATGCAAATGTTTAATAAAACTTGCCCTGTTTTAACAAGAAAGATAGAATCTGTATTTCACCCTGGAACACATTCCCAGGGTGAATGTCAAGTACATAACTAGCAAGTAGATAATGCTGGTTCTTTACTATAGTTCCAAGTGGATTTAAATGGATTTATGCATCTTCAGGGCTTGGCTCTGCATACCTAGTGGCTAAGCCAATGCAGCATATACTATAAAGGACTGAAACAAAAAATATTATGACAGTTTGGAACTCGTAGGTGCATTCCATCACATCAAAGCATTCACTTCACTGCCTAAGGAAAACAACAATGGGAGAAGAAATATCCCAGTCAATGAATTAATGTTCACTATCCCTGTCAAACTGATAAGGTAATAGGGCATTGGAATAGACAAGTGAAAATCTATTTAAGATAAGGGTAGGAATATTATTCAACATAGTATTGGAAGTCCTAGCTACAGCAATCAGACAAACAAAAGAAATAAAAGGCATCCAAATAGGAAGAGAAGAGGTAAAACTGTCACTCTATGAAGATGACATGATACTTTATATAGAAAACCCCAAGGACTCAGTCTCAAAATTACTTAAACTGATAGACAAATTTAGTAAAGTAGCAGGATACAAGGTTAACCTTCAGAAATCAATCGCATTTCTGTATACTAACTATGAAATATTAGAAAAAGAATACCAAAATACTTTACCTTTTAAAATAGCACCTCAAAAAATCAAATACCTGGGAATAAACCTGACCAAGGAGGTGAAAGATTTATATGCAGAGAACTACAAAATATTAATCAAGGAGATCAAAGAAGATACAAACAAATGGAAAGATATTCCATGCTCATGGGCCGGAAAAATAAACATTGTAAAAATGGCTATACTACCCAAAACAATCTACAGATTCAATGCAATCCCTATCAAATTACCCAAGACATTCTTCACAGAACTAGAACAAACAATCCAAAAGTTTATATGGAACTACAAAAGACCCAGAATTGCCAAAGCAATTCTAAGGAACAAAAACCAAGCAGGAGGCATAACTCTCCCAGACATCAGGCAATATTACAGGGCCACAGTAATCAAAACAGTGTGGTACTGGTGCCAAAAGAAACAAACGGACCAATGGAACAGAATAGAAAAACCAGAAATTAACCCAGATGCCTACGGTCAATTGATTTTTGACAAAGGAGGCAAGAACATAAAATGGGAAAAAGACAGTCTTTTCAGTCAGCATTGCTGGGAAACTTGGATAGCTGCATGCAAATCAATGAAACTAGAACACACTCACACCATACACAAAAATAAACTCTAAATGGCTTAAAGACTTAAATATAAGATAAGATACCATTAAACTCCTGGAAGAAAATATTACTAAAACATTCTCTGACATCAGCCTTACAAATGTTTTCTCAGGTCAGTCTCCCAAAGCAACAGAAATAAAAGCAAAGATAAACCAATGGGAACTAATCAAGCTGACAAGCTTTTGTACAGCAAAGGAAACCAAAAAGAAAACAAAAAGACAACTTACAGAATGGGAGAAAATAGTGTCAAATGATGCAACTGACAAGGCCTTAATCTCTAAAATATACAAACAACTTATGCAATGCAGCTCAACAGCAAAAAAACACAACAATCCATTGAAAAATAGGCAAAGGACCTGAATAGACAGTTCTCCAAAGAAGATATGCAGGTGGCCAATAAACACATGAAAAAATGCTCAACATCAGTGATGATTAGAGAAATGCAAATCAAAACTACCATGAGATACCACCTCACACCAGCCAGAATGGCCATCATTAACAAGTCCACAAACAACAAATGCTGGAGGGGGTGTGGAGAAAAGGGAATCCTCTTGCACTGTTGGTGGGAATGTAAGCTGATACAACCACTATGGAAAACAGTATGGAGGTACCTTAGAAAGCTATACATAGAACTACCATACGACCCAGCAATCCCACTCTTGGGCATATATCCAGACAAAAATCTCCTTGAAAAAGACACCTGCACACGCATGTTCATCGCAGCACTATTCACAATAGCCAAGACATGGAAACAACCCAAATGTCCATTGACAAATAATTGGATTAGGAAGATGTGGTATATATACACAATGGAATACTACTCAGTCATAAAAAGAATAAAATAATGTCATTTGCAGCAACATGGATGGAACTGGAGACCCTCATACTGAGTGAAGTAAGTCAGAAGGAGAAAGACAAATACCATATGATATCACTAATATCCGGAACCTAGTATTCTGCACAAATGAACATTTATGCAGAAAAGAAAATCATGGACTTGGAGAACAGATTTGTGGTTGCCAAGAGGGTGGGGGAGAGAGTGGGATGGTAGGGGGCTCTGGAGTTAATAGTTGTAGACTGTTGCTTCTGGGATGGAAAAGCAAGGAGATCCTACTGTATAGCACTGAGAACTATGTCTAACCACTTGTGATGAATCCATATATGTATGTGTAACCCTGTCACCACGCTGTGCAGTTGGGTATAATGGAAAAATAAATAAATAAAATTAATAAAAAAAGAAAAATAAGATGGGGTAGGGAAAGACAAAAAATTAAAGAGCTTGTCTAACACAACCTTTTAGTACTGTATTTTACAACTTAACATTAGAGCAACTACATTATGTAAGTAATAAGATATGTTTACACTGTATAAATTGTTATTCCATCTGGTGAAACTGGGGAACAGGTGCTAGATGGTAATGTAAGAGTTTAGCAGAATATTTTCGTAAGTACCACGTCTTTCCTTTTCAATGTCAGGTCCAATAATCTCTGGACCAAGCTACTGTTAAGGATCCCAGAGGCTAGCAATTTTTCAAAATAAAATACTTTGTCAATAAAATTGAACTTCTACTACTCTAGTGTCACCCTAATTTATAAAATAAGGCATTTTTTCTCATTTTGAATACAATTCAGCACACTCAAATAATGCCAAGTAAACAAGTACTAACCTATCTACCTCATGAAAATATGATAAAGGTCTTAAAACTGAAAATGTTTATAAAATCTGGTCTGTGGGTTTAACACAAATGAAGCATTTAATAAATTAAAAGAACATGGTCTTTGGGATGCAAAAAGCATTGGTAATGGTCCTAAGTTCATTTCTCAGTAGCTCTTTTAAGTTATTTATAAAAATTAAAATGATATTTTATTCAGCTAAGTTTACATTCCAAAAGCAGTCACAACTCTGTCTCACATCCTATGTGGTCTTGTGCAAAGAGACTTTGCCATTTTACCTTCAAGAGACAGGTAGAGTGCAATCCCTCTCCTGTGAGAATGGGCAAGCCTTAGTGACTTGTCTATAAACCAGTATCATGCAGCACAAGTGATGCTACATGATTCTCGAGGCTGGGTCATGAAGTGGCTTGCAGCTCTGCCCAGGTTCCTTGGAATGCTTGTGGTAAGTCTGAATCCCATGAAGAAGGCACATGAGATCTCCAGTTGACACCCCATATAGCCCACACTTCAACTCATCTCAGCCCAGGAGCCAGACGTTTGGGGGAAGTCCCTAGATGATTTCACCTCCCAACAGTTCAATTTCTCCTGCTACTCAAGTGGGAAGCCATCCACCAAGACCCCAAACATCAAGGAACAGGGACAAGCCCCCATCTATGCCCAGTCTGAATTCCTTTTTTTTTTTTATTGTCTTTTTAGGGCTTCACCCACGGTATATGGAGGTTCCCAGGCTAGGGGTCAAATGGGAGCTGTAGCCACGGGCCTACACCAGAGCCACAGCAATGTGGGATCTGAGCCGCATCTGCGACCTACACCATAGTTCACAGCAACACCAGATCCTTAACCCATTGAGCAAGGCCAGGGATCGAACATGTGTCTTCATGGATGCTAGTCAGATTAGTTTCCATTGTGCCACTTAGGGAACTCCCCAGTCTGAATTCTTGATCCAGAAAATTTGTGAGCAGAATGTAATGGTTGTGGCTTAATATCACTAATTTAGGGGTAGTTTTGAGGATTGAAGAATTTAAAATCAGTTATGAATTAATAGCCCAATTTTCAGCCTCACTAAAAGCTAATTTCTTTCTTCTATTTCTCCTTTGCTCAAGAGCTGAGAGAGCCAAATTAGAGTTGTTAATACACAAGAACTGTAAAAAGTCCTAAAAAGGAATGATAAAATGACAAAGTATACACCTTTGGATAAAGCACTGAACGTTTTTTTTAAATTACCACTTTAATAGCACATAAGCCTGTTATTTTAAAGTATATAGAGTGAATGAAAAAAAATTCAACTTAATATACATGCAATTTTTTGATATAGTTTTGTTCCTTCATTAAAAAGAAAAGACTTGTTTTCTTTTGAGTGTTAGCACCCAGTAATAATGATGACTTTATCAGTTACAGTGAGGGGAGTAAGCCTTGATTCATAGCAGCAGTCACAAGCTAAGTTGGGAGACTGCTTTTTTCTCAGCATGATCCTTGAATAGTGAACTCTTTGAGACAACATACAATTTCATCAAACCATTTCTCTTTGCACCAGCATAACTACTATTTCACCACACAGCTTCCCCTAAAATGTAATCATTCTGTTACTCCTATCATATATACTCTTAAATATATAATGTGTTGAGTTTTCTGTAAAAAAAAAAAAAAGGGGGAAATTAGCACAAATTCTGTTCACAATGGTACACTAGTTCTAGGACAAACATTTTTTTTTCTGTAAAACAGGACATAATAGCCTGCACTTTACTCCACTCATATTCTAGAACCACAAATAAGTTTGTACTCCTTAAGAGTATGTTATAACAGATGTGAAATTACTACTGTTTACTACATTTGAAGATTAACGTTTATGCATATTGAAAGGTTTTAATTTCTTAAAGAGGGATACAGTTAAATAGTAAAAAGATTAAAACTTACATCAAAATATATAATGATTGTTAATAAGCATTCCCTAGCCTACCCCATCTTGGGGATAAAAATCAAACCACCATAACTTTTTGAAATTGTATCTCAAGAAATTGTGGGTACATTAGCCCCCTTAAAATCTGTCCAAATTATCCAAAACAATTAAAAGTAATAGAATCAGCTCCCTATGAAAACCTGCCTCCTGGGTTACAAATGGCCGTCTTCTCCTTCTATCCTCACATGGTGGAGATAGAGCAGAGAGAGAAGAACAAGTTCTCACATTTCTTCTCGTAAGAGCACTAATCATGAGAGCTCCATTCTCATTACCTAATTACCTTACAAAGACACTCTTAATACCATCATAATACCTCCTAACACCATCACATTTGGGAAGGGGGGTTAGGACTTCAACATATGAATTTTAGGGGCACACAAATAGTCCATAATATAACCTAAGCAGCTATTAAGAAAGCAGCTATTAAGTGGAAATAAAAAATAATGGTGAAAAATCAAAGAAACAAAAAAGAATAGAAGAAAGCAATGAAAACAAAATTCTTGTTGAAAAGAGTAATAAAGTTAATAAATCATTAACAATACTAATGAGGAAGGATAGAGAAAAGACTTTTATCACTAACAAGATTGAGTTACTACAATTTCTTTAGACATCAAATGATAATTTGTTAATATTATGAACAAATTTATGCCAATAAATTCAAAATCTTTGATGACTTGGACAAATTTCTTGAAAGACATTAATTATGATGGTTCAAGAAGAATAAGAAAATCTGAATAAATCTATCAATTAAAAACATTGAATTCATAATTCAAAGCTTTCCCATGAACAAGGCATGGATGTCTGCTCATACCACTTCTGTTTTGCATTGTTTTAGAGATGCTAGCCAGTTTAAACAATAAATAAAACACATAAAGGAAATGAAAGGCAAAATGGAAAAGAAGCAGTTAAACTGTCTTTTTCACAGATACATGATTAAAATCCCAAGGAATCTACAAAAAGCCTCCACCTCTAGACATGAATTTGGGAAGGTTACAGTGTACATGGTCACTGTGTGTTTTTAGACTAGTAGAAAAATTGAAATATTCTATTTAGGGAAAAATAACATTCAAACAGTAACATCAGAAAGATACACTGTAATAAATTTAACAAAAGGTTTGTGAGCTCCCAAACTGAAAATACAAAAAAATTTGCTATGAGAAATTAACATTTAAAGGATCAGAAGGTTATGATATGCTTATAGATTTGAAGACTCAATCATTAATATGTAAATTTTTTGCAACTAGTTCTATACTTTCAACACAATCTCAACTAAAATACTAATAGGTGCAGTTCCATTCTTGACTCAGTGGTTAAGGAACCAGACTAGGATCCATGAGGATGCAAGCTTGATACCTCAGTGTGTTCAGGATCTGGTGTTGCTGTGGCTGTAATTAGGCTGGAAGGTGTATCTCTGATACAGCCTGGGAACTACCGTAAGCTACAGGTGCAGCACTAAAAATCAAAAAAAGAAAAAAAGATATTAATAGGCATATTCATAGACAAGTTGATGCTAAAATTTATTTGGATGTGAAAAGGACTTAGAATATCCAAAATAATTTTCAAAATAACAATATTGTAAGGTGTACTCTATTCTATTTCAAACTTCAGTTAAAGCTATAATATTCCAGATAGTGTAACTCTGGTGTAAGGATAAATAGATCAACTGAACAGAATATTAAGTCCCTAAATGATCCTACACATATAAAGTAAATAGATTGTTGACGAAGATTCCAAAACAGTTGGAAAGAAACTGGAAAAAGAAACTCTTTTTCATCAAATGTTGTTGGACCACCTGCATAAATACAAGGTCATAAATTTCTCATCAAAAGTCATCATAAAAAAAGTTTTAAAAAATAAGTCACAAATATTTATAGTACCTACATATGAGAAAATACTTTAATATATATAAAGCACTCCAACAAATCATTTCTTAAAATCAAGGAATTTTTGGACAAAAATTTTAAAAAGATATTTCACAAGAAATATCAGTCTATATCAGTCACCAGTGAAATGACATTAAAAATAGAATGGCATACCAATTCAGTTTTACTTGAATAGTTAAAATTAAATGTCAACACCAATATTGGCAAGGAGGTGCAGCCAATAGAGCACCCACACCTTGCTGGAGCAATGTAAAATTGTAAAGTTGTGTTGGAAAACTGGTGTTTTTTTACTAAACCCAAAATATTGACCCAGCAATTACACTTGTTGGATTTATCCTCGACAAAATAAAAAATACTTAAGTCAAATCATTCATACAAAATATTAGCTTTGTTATTAATTGGCATAAAAACAAATACCAATCAACAAAAAAGGATAAACAAATGGATACGCTCAGAGGGGAATATTATTTAGAAAAAAGTGATCTGCTAAATCATGCAACTACAGTCTTGTATCTCAAAATTATGTTAACATTGTAGTAAGCAGGAGAAGCTTGACACACAAAAACACAGATAGCGTGATTACATTTATATGAATATTGAGAACTGGCAAAATCAATATATTTTAAGAGAATCAGAACTGTGAGTTTTTATAGAGGTTGAGATCAATCTGTAGAGGAAAGGAATTTGGGGTTGACAGAACTATTCTTTGTTGTAATATATATCAAATCACAGAAAATTATACAATTAAAATATGAGTTATCATTGTATACAAATTTTACCTCAAAAAGAAAATCATACAAAAGACCCAGTATTGGCAAAGATAGAGAACAAATGTACTTCTACACATTGTTGCTGGGTGCATAAAATGGAACAGCCACTCTGGGATGCTCTTCGCCCGTATACTAAAATTGAACATATATACCCTAGACTTGGCATTTGCATACCTACTTATTTATCCAAAAAATATAAATTCAGATATATACAGATAAATTCAGATATAAAAATTTCCCTACTTTATAATTTAAATATACATGAAACAAGCAAAATATCTACACAAAGGAGAATACAACACAGTTTCTCAAGAATGGCAACACTGACATTTTAAACCAAATAATTATTTGTTGTGGAACTATCATGTGCATTGTAGGATAGTTAGTGGCATTTTTGGCCTCCATCCAACAGGAGTCACTAGTAAACATACATTTATGATCTTAAAAACATCTCCAAACATTATCCTACCTCCCCTAAAGGAAGAAAATCATTCCCAGTTGGAACCACTAAAATAAACAAGGATGGTATATATATACCAAGGCACAAACTATTAATAAACACACCGTAGGCACAAAAGTAATAAAAAATAAATAAAATAACAAATAAATAATAAAAAATAAATACGTAAATAACTAAATAAAATAGCATGTCAATAAACGTTAGTAGCTGCTCCCTGAGATGGGGTGAGAAGAGGCAGATATACAGCATTTGCCAATTTCCACGGTTTCTACATTTCAAAAGATAGCCTTGGAGTACTATTAGATATATGATTTTAGGGAGAATATTTCTAATAAGACTGCCACAAAATATTTGAAAGATAGAATGCTTTTATTAGTGAATTCACAGATATTGTTTGACTCGTGAGGATATGGTATAAAATCTTATGAATCCATAACTTTGGGGTCATCTAATTTTGAGATTTTATAATACTAATATTTGTCCTTAGTATCTATTGTTTTTTTTCCCATTTAAGAAACTAAAAGGACCTAAACTCTCAGTAATTTATATTTTAAATATTCTCTTTATATTTATTTGTAAATTCAAAATATTTTACATAAGAAATTAGTTTATATTTTCATAAAATAATTTAAGAAATGTCATATACACATAGCTCTATGTATATAAAAAACAGATCTTTTGTCCTTACAAATAAGCAAGTGTAATAAGAAAAAAGTCTCATCTAGAAGTTTAAAAATATCAGGAACTAGAGTAATTATTTTTCTTGGGGCTATTGTGCTGGTTTGCTGATAATAAGGATGAAAAATCTGACACCAGATTCTGCTGCTTAGAGACATATCAACAATAGTTATGAAGAAGGATTCAAAAAAGTTAATGAGGCTTTTGATTCTAGAAGAAACTGAAGCACCAGCAAGTCATGCAAATTCTGTAACTTAAATATAATATTTAGATTTTAAGTAAATATCACCTGTGAATTCTTGGCATTTTATTTTTCTTTTTCAACCCTATTTCACTATTTTTTTCTCTGTAGACCCAAGATGGATGCTGATTATAAGCCATGTTTAATTACAAAAGAGTTATTCAGTAGTTTTTTGTCTTTGAAATGTCCCCAGATGGAGTCTTAAAGTTACCTATATTAATCTGAGAACTAAGGGTTACTTTATCATTCCAAATTAGTCTCTGTAAATTGCATTCACTCAAATCACATCATGCATAATTTCTTAAAAAAATGAAGTAAGGTAAATATTGGGTTCTACACTTTCCTCATGTTGGTTGAAGAATATAAATTAAATTAATATTAGTAAAATGGAAATTTACTTATGGATGACACTTGGACATCTATCAAGTGTCACTAAAGTACAAAAATATCTAATTTCAAAAGCATTTCACAAAAGTTCTTTGTACTTTCAAAGTGGTTTAGGCAGTGGCTTTACCTATTCTCATATTTTGAAATCTTTGAATTCCACGAACGTCTCACCAGCCTCCCCATTGCTATTAGTCTGTTGGGTTCTAAAGAGCAATCCAAAATGTTTTAAGAAGCAAGGAAATTGACATTGTTCTGGAAGCAACAGTTAATATATGCGATATAATATGTATGATATTACAGGTCTCAGTTACAGCAAAGCTATTTGTTTTGAGAGCAACGAAGCTGCCCCTTTCAAATAAGGGAACATAAATTATTACACTTGGTTATAGATGTAACAGTATGCCCATGTTAAATAACATGTGTTTGGTACCCAAGTAAAGCTGTAGAAAATAGGTTGATTTCTTTGAAAACTTAATGCCACAGGATAAGTAATTGCATTTCATATAACTTTATGGATTGTAAATATGTATTAATATCCACTTTTGCCTTTGCAGACCTAACACAATTATTCAGCATTTCTTAAAAGTTTATAAAATTCACAATATTAAAATTATTTCAAAATATTCCCGGGGGGAGGCGGCAAGATGGCGGAGGAGTAAGAGGTCGCACTCACCCTCTCCCACAAATACAGCAAAAAACGCATCTAAATATAAAACAAGTTGGACAAATCATCATCTGAATGCTGATCAATTTAAACCTCCAAAAACTGCAAGAAACCCCAGAAATAACTGGGTAGAACAAGTGAAGAAAAAAAAAAAGGTGAGAGAGAAAGGCAATTAGGACTGTAACCAGCACTCCAGGGAGGGAGCTGTGAAAAAGAAAAGTTTCCTGGGAAGAAACCTAAACAATGATCAGCGGATCAACGACCATCGTAACTAGAAGGACATCAAAGCCTGAGAAAAACGCAGCAGCTGGATTGAGACAGGAAAATCGGAGTTAGAGACCTGAATACCGGCGCAGACACCACAGCCTGAGGCGCCGGGCGGTGCCTGGGAGCTGACACAGCTTCCCAAGGTTAGTCACTGGGAAAGGGCAGAGGTTGGTGGCCCCGGCATTTGTGGGAATAGCGCAAGGAACAGCGATATTCTATGATTTGGTGAGAGCGAAACCAGGACTGAGGGAACCGAGGAAGTCTGGTCCCGCAGGGAAGGCAAGCCTCCATTGTTAGGGAAGAGGAGAGGAGGAGGGGCTGGCCGCCATAGGAAGCGACTTGAACTAGCGCGCAGGGCGGGGCAACAGTGACCCGCCAAAGAGAGAGGAAGTGGGGAGGAGCCAGTGGAGGCTGCAGCTGCAGCGGCGGGAGCGGAGCCGCGGCGGCGGGAGTGGAGCCGCGGCGGCGGGAGCGGAGCCGCGCCTTGAAGCCCGTGGGCGGAGCACGGTGCCAGGTTGTAGACCCAGGCGCCTGCGCCAGCCAGCATCGGCGGGGTTGGCAGGACCCTGGGCCGGTCCACGGACCTAGGCGACTGCATCAGCCCACAGAGTTGGTAGCTCTGGCGGGCGGAGCAGTACGCGACCACAAGGAGCTAGCTTTCGCAGAGGAGTGGGGCCGGCGCCAGCCGCTGCCGCCCACCCCAACAGATGAGAAAGCATCAGTGGAAGGGCCGAACAAATGCCAGCCTGCTGAGCCAGCCTCTGACGGGTACCGCTTGT
>PVHT021183528.1:1718237-1732640 GCA_004024745.2 Catagonus wagneri
ATCTCAACAGAAAAGAAAATCATGAACTTGGGGAACAGATTTGTGGTTGCCAAGGGGGCGGGGGAGGGGTGGGGGAGGGGTGGGAGGGAGTGGGGATAACTGCTGCTTTAATGATGGAATAGCAAGGAGTTCCAACTGTAATGCACGGGGAACTATATCTAATTACATGTAACAAATCCATATATGTACATGTAATCGGGTCACCACATGGTGCAGTTGGAAAATCTGACAGAAATCTGTAAACCAGCTATAATGCAAAAATAAAAAAAAAAATATTCCCAAAGATATGAAGTGCACTGAACTTTCTTATAATTCAGACCTAAATGCAATTTGTTTTATTCGGGGTCTTTCTGCCTCAGTTCTTCAGAATATGAGCATTATCTCCTGTAATTATGAACTACTTCATACACTGAGCAAGTTTTACAGCCCAGTAAAAAGCTAATTAATGTTAAGTTCAAATTTGTTCTCTCACACTGACATTGCTGTGAGTAGTTGCCTTGGCTCAAATATAAAGTGCACTTTCCTTTGACCTTATATAACCAAATGCAAAGGTAGCTCATTAAGAGAATTTTAGTATTTCTCTTGCATGGATATATTACTAATGGCTTTCAAAAGTAAAAGAGAAAGTGAAGGGGGGGAGCACAAACTAGTGAAAGTTCAGGCAAGGTCAAATACCGCATGCAGTTTAATGCCTCTCTAAGTTTGCTCTTGACATTGGACTGGAAGCAAGTCTGCAGAAGTCAGAGGTGATAAAGAAAACTGCTATGCTTTCTTCTCTGTAGCTATCATTCTAATTTTGGTTTTAGAGCATTCAAACTAAGGTAACATAACCTTACTGAGAATTTACACAAATCAATATTCTTGCAGTGTCTTCTAAAGAAATGTATTTAAGTATACGCATAAGATGCATCTAAGAGCTACTTCAAATATTCCTGGCTGCACCTCTTCCTCCTGGCTGCACCTCTTCCTCCTGGCAAATGTCTGGTCATTTCCTTGCAGACTTTGAACAGATTTGTGAAAATGCAGTTGACAGTGTCTTGCCTCATGCCAGTATTTCTTTTCTACTCTAGAATGCTTAGGTTGTCTAGAACCGAAGAATCCTAGAGTAGAGGAGTTAACATCCATGAAACCACTCTTCTTAATAGTAAATGCTTCTTCCTTTCTTCCAAGTATAAAGAGTCACAAATTAGATTGGATTAAGATGGTGTAATAGAAGGACTGGGAGCTCAACTTCTCTAATAAAAACAACGAAATTACAACCAAATGCCAAGCAACCTTCAACCAAATGGACTGGAAACTTTCAAAAGATATTCCACTCCAGAAGACAAAGAGGAGATCACATCAGGAGGTAGGAGGGGTGATTATGTGATATAAGCAGCCCCATACCTCCTGGGTGGGAATCCCCACAGACTGGAAGGTAACTGTGTCACATAGACTCACCTACATGACTAAGAATTCCAAGCCCCACGTCAGATCCCCACACCTGCGGATCTGGCATAGGGAGAAAGAGCCCCCAGAACACCTGGCATTGAAGGCCAGTGGGGCTTGAGTGCAGGAGCTCCATGGGACTGGGGGAAACAAAGACTCCATTCTTGAAAGGCACACACAGACATTCACATGCACTGGGTCTCAGGGCAAAGAAAAGCTTCCATAGGAATCTGGGTCAAATCCGACTGCAATTCTTGGAGGATCCCCAGGGAAAACAGTGGTGACTGTGGCTTGTTGTGGGGGAAGGGAGTTGGAGGGAAAGCTCTTGGGGACATTAATAAGCCAGCATTTCTCTGGAGGTGGCCATTTTTGGAAAAATCTGGCCCAACCATCAGCACTGAGAAGCCCCAGGCCATACAATAATCCAGGTGGGATCACAGCTCCGCCCATCAGTAAACAGGCTGCCTCTAATCCCACCCACCAGAGGGATAGGAATCAGCCCCACGTACCAGTGGGCAGGCACCAGTCCCTCTCATCAGGAAGCCTACAGCAAGCACCCCGCCATACCAACTTCAGTCACAAGGGAGGCAGACACCAGAAGTAAGAGAGGTTAAACTCTATTGTCTGCAATACCACACCAAAAACCTGTAAAAACTAAAAGACGGAGAACTATAACTCAGATAAGGGAGAAAGAAAAAACCCCAGAAAAACAGCTCAGCAATGAGGAGATTATCAGACTCCCAGAAAAAGACTTTAGACGGTTGATGCTGAAGATGATACAAGATATTGGAAATAAACTGGAGGCAAAGATTGATAATTCACAGGAAACACTGAGAAAAGAAATACAAGATATAAAAATGAAGCAAGAAGAGATCCAAAATACAATAACTGAAATAAAAAATTCATTAGAAGCAGCCAACAGTAGAATACAGGGGTCAGAAGAATGAATAAGCGAGTTGGAGGACAGATTAGTGGAAATCACTAATGCAGAACAGAAAAGAGATAAAAGATTGAAAGTAGATGAGTAGAGTCTCAGAGAACTCTGGGATAATGTTAAATGCAATGACATCTGTATTATAGGGGTGCCAGAGGGAGAAGAGAGAGAGAAGGGGACAGAAAAAATATTTGAAGAGATAATAGCCAAGAACTTTCCTAACATGGGAAAGGAACCACTCACTCAAATCCAGGAAGTGTAATGAGTACCATATAAACTAAACCCAAGGAGGAACACCCCAAGACACATATTAATCAAAATGACCAAAGTTAAAGACAAAGAGAAAATATTGAAAGCAACTAGGGAAAAGAAACAAATGACATACAAGGGAACCCCAATAAGGTTATTAGCAGATTTTTCAGCTGAAACTCTACAGGCCAGAAGGGAGTGCATGATAGGAAAGGAAAAAACCTCCAACCAAGATTACTTTACCCAGCAAGGCTCTCATTCAGATTTGAAGGAGATATCAAAAGCTTTACAGATAAGCAAAAGCTAAGAGATTTCTGCAACACTAAACCAGTTTTACAACAAATACTAATTGAACTTCTCTAGGCAGAAAAGAAAAGTCTGCAACCGAGAAACAAAACCACCACAAATGACAAGGCTCACCAGTAAAGGCATATATACAATAAAGATACGAAATCATCCATGCACAATTGTGCTACCAAAATCAGAAATCATGAGAAGAGAGCACAAATACAAGTCACTGGATATGCACTTGCAATTAAGAAACCAACAACTTAAAACAATCGCTTTAATATATAGACACCTATATCAAAACTTCAGGGTAACCGCAAACGAAAAATCTAAAATTGATACACAAACAAATAAGAAAAATCAACTCAAATACAACATTAAAGATAGTCATCAAACCTCAAGAAGACAGAAGAGAATAAGGGAAGAAAAAAGAGCAACAAAAATCCAAAACAGTTAATAAAATGGCAATAAGAACATACATATCAATGATTACATTAAATATTAATGGACTAAATGCCCCAGCCAAAAGACATAGTCTAGCTGAATGGATACAAAAACAAGACCCATATATATGCTGTCTTCAAGAGACCCACTTCACTTCTAGGGACATATACAAATTGAAAGTGAGAGGATGGAAGAAAATATTCCATGCAAAGAAGAATCAAAGAAAGCTGGAGTAGCAATACTCATATCAGACAAAATAGGCATTAAAATGAAGAGCATTTTAAGGGACAAGGAAGGGCACTACATAATGATCAAAGGGTCAATCCAAGAAGAAGATATAACAATTTTAAATATCTATGCACCCAACATAGGATCACCACAATATATAAGGCAACTTCTAACTACCTTAAAAGGAGAAATCAACAATAACACCATCATAGTGGGGGATTTTAACACCCCACTTACAGCAATGGGTAGGTCATCCAGACAGAAAATCAATAAGGAAACACAGGCCCTGAATGAAGCATTAGACCAGATGGACTTAATAGATATTTATAGGATATTCCATCCAAAAGCAACAGAATACATATTTTTCTCAAGTGCACACAGAACATTCTCTAAGACTGATCACATCCTGGGTTACAAATCAAGCCTCAGGAACTTTAAGAAAACTGAAATCATATCAAGCATCTTTTCTGACCACAATGCTATATGACTGGAAATCAACAACAAGAAAAAAATAGCAAAAAACACAAACACGTGGAGACTAAACAACATGCTACTAAACAACCAATGGATCACTGAAGAAATCAAAGAGGAAATTAAAAAATACCTAGAAGCAAATAAAAACAAAGATACAACACTCCCAAACCTACGGGATGCAGCAAAGGCAGTTCTGAGAGGGAAGTTTATAGTAATACAAGTCTACCTCAGGAAACAAGAAAAAGCTCAAATAAGCAACCTAACTTTACATCTAAAGCAGCTAGAGAAAGAAGAACAGACAAGACCTAAAGTTAGTAGAAGGTAAGAAATCATAAAGAGCAGAGCAAAAATCAATGAAATAGAAATGAAGAAAGCCATAGAAAAGATCAATGAAAGTAAGCTGGCTCTTTGAAAAGATCAACAAAATTGATAAACCCTTAGCCAGACTTATCAAGAAAAAAAGAGAGAGGACATAAATCAGTAAAGTTAGAAATGAAAAAGAAGTAACAACAGACATCACAGAAATACAGAGGATCATAAGAGACCACTACATGCAGCTATACGCCAATTAAATGGAAAACCTAGAAGAAACGGAAAAATTCTTAGATAAGTACAATCTTCCAAGACTAAACCAAGATGAAATAGAAAAGATGAATAGACCAATCACAAGTTCTGAAAATGAAACTGTGATTAAAAAAAACTTCCAACAGGAGTTCCCGTTGTGGCTCAGGGGAAATGAATCCGACTAGGAACCATGAGGTTGCGGGTTCAATCCCTGGCCTCGCTCAGTAGGTTAAGGATCCGGTGTTGCTGTGAGCTGTGGTGTAGGTTGCAGATGCGGCTCGGTTCCCACGTTGCTGTGGCTCTGGCATAGGCCAGCAGCTACAGCTCCTGTTAGACCCCTAGCCTGGAACCTCCACATGCTGTAGGTGCAGCCCTAACATGACAAAAAGCCAAAAAAAAAAAAAAAAAAGCTTCCAACAAACAAAAGTCCAGGACCAGATGGCTTCACAGGCGAATTCTAACGAACATTTAGAGGAGAGCTAACACCTA
The DNA here is from genome assembly GCA_004024745.2 of Catagonus wagneri. Lineage (NCBI taxonomy): Eukaryota > Metazoa > Chordata > Mammalia > Artiodactyla > Tayassuidae > Catagonus > Catagonus wagneri. The sequence goes on from PVHT021183528.1 coordinate 1,723,336, forward strand.
TCCTTCTGAAAGTATTCCAAAAAATCGCATTGGAAAGGACACTCCCAAACTCATTCTATGAGGCAACCATCACCCTGATACCAAAACCAGACATAGATATCACAAAAAAAGAAAATTACAGGCCAATTTCACTGATTAACATAGATGCAAAATTCCTCAACAAAATACTAGCCAACCGAATCCAACAATATATTAAAAGGATTGTACATCACGATCAAGTGGGATTTATCCCAGGGATGCAAGGATTCTTCAATATCCAAAAATTAATCAGTGTCATACACCACGTTAACAAACTGAAGAATAAAAACCCATATGATCCTCTCCATAGATGCAGAAAATGCCTTTGACAAAGTCCAGAAACCATTTCTGATAAAAACCCTTTAGAAAGTGGGTTGGGGGAAACTACGTCAGCATAATAAAGACCATCTATGACAAACCCAGAGCTCACATCATTCTCAATGGTGGAAAGCTGAAAAAATTCTCACTGAGATCAGGAACAAGACAGGGATGTCCACTCTCGCCACTACTATTCAACATAGTTTTGGAAGTCCTAGCCATAGCAATTAGAAAAGTAAAAGAAATTAAGGAATCCAAATTGGAAAGGAAGAGGTAAAACTATCACTATTTGCAGATGACATGATACTATACCTAGAGAATCCTTAAGCCTCTACCAGAAAACTGTTAGAGCTCATCAATGAATTTGGCAAAGTTGCAGGATACAAAATTAATACACAGAAATCAACTGCATTTCTATATACTAACAACAAAAGATCAGAAAGAGAAATTAGGGAAGCAATCCCATTTAGCATCACATCAAAAAGAATCAAATACTTAGGAATAAACCTACCTAAAGAGCAAAAGACCTGTACTCTGAAAACTATAAGATACTGATAAAAGAAATCAAGGATGACATGAACAGATGGAAAGACATACCATGCTCCTGGATTGGAAGAGTCAATATTATCAAAATGACTATACTACCCAAGGCAATCTACAGATTCAGTGCAACCCCTATCAAATTACCAAGGACATTTTTCACAGAACTAGAACAAAATATTTTAAAGTTTGTTTGGAAGCACAAAAGACCAAGAATAGCCAAAGACATCCTAAAAAAGAAAAATGGAGCTGGAGGAATCAGGCTCCCTGACTTCAGACTCTACTACAAAGCAACAGTCATCCAAACCATATGGTACTGGCACAAAGACAGAAATATAGATCAGTGGAACAGGAAAGAAAGCCCAGAATTAAACCCACACAGCTATAGTCAACTAATCTATGACAAAGGAGGCAAGAAGTACAATGGAGAAAAGACAGTCTGTTCAATAAGTGGTGCCGGGAAAATTGGACAGCCACATGTAAAAAGATGCAACTAGAACACTTCCTAATACCATATACAAAAATAAACTCAAAATAGATTAAAGACCTAGATATAAGACCAGATACTATAAAACTCTTAGAGGAAAACATAGGCCAAACACTCTCCGACTTAAGTGACAGCAATGTCTTCTCAGATCTACCTATTAGAGTAAATGACAATAAAAAATAAAGTAAACAAATGGGACTTAAAAATTTCTGGGAGTTCCCGTCATGGCACAGCGGTTAACAAATCCAACTAGGAACCATGAGATTGTGGATTCGATCCTTGGCCTTGCTCAGTGGGTTAATAATCTGGCATTACCGTGAGCTGTGGTAGTTGCAGATGCGGCTCAGATCCTGCATTGCTGTGGCTGCGGTGTAGGCCGGTGGCTACAGCTCCGATTAGACTCCTAGCCTGGGAACCTCCACGTGCTGCAGGTGCAGCCCTAAAAAATGACAAAAAGGCAAAAAAAAGGTTTCTGCACAGCAAAGGAAATCCTAAACAAAATAAAAATACAAGCCACAGAATGAGAGAAAATATTTGCAAATGAATTGACTGACAAGGGATTAATCTCTGAAATTTACAAATGACTCCTACAGCTCAATTCCAAAAAAACAAACAACCCCATCAAAAAATGGGCAGAAGACCTAAACAGATGATTCTCCAAAGAAGAAATACAGATGGCAAAAAAACACATGAAAAGATGTTTAGTAGCATTCGTTATTAGAGAAATGCAAACCAAAACCACTACTAGGTACCATCTTACATCAGCCAGAATGGACATCATCAAAAAGTCTACAAACATTAGGTGCTGGAAAAGGTGTGGATATAAAGGAACCCTATTACACTGTTGGTGGGAATGTAAATTGGTGCAACCACTGTGGAAAACAGTATGGAGATTCCTCAGAAAACTCAAAATAGAATTACCATTTGATCCAGCAATCCCACTCCTGGGCATCTATCCAGAGAAAACCATGACTCGAAAGGACACATGTACTCCAATGTTCATTGCAGCACTCTATACAATAGCCAAGTCATGGAAACAACCTAAATGTCCATCGACAGAGGAGTGGATAGGGTAGATCTGGTACATACACACAATGCAATATTATTCAGCCATTAAAAGGAAAGAAATAATGGCATTTATAGCAACATGGATGGACCTAGAAATTATCATATGAAGTGAAGTCAGACAATGAGACACCAACATCAAATGCTACCACTTACATGTGGAATCTTAAAAAAAGGACACAAAGAACTTCTTTGCAGAACAGATACTGACTCACAGACTTTGAAAAAGTTATGGTTTCAAAATGAGACAAGTTGGGGGTAGGGGGATGCACTAAGGTTTTGGGATGGAAATGCTACAAAATTTGGTTGTGATGATTTTTACACTTAAAAATGTAATAAAATTAAGTAATTAAAAGTCAAAAATAAAATAAAATAAAAAAATAAAGCATCATGAGTTAATTTCATAAAACCTCTCAGGAGGTTCACTGCATAGAGCTCAGGTGGCTTAGGTGCTGACTTAATATTACATCCTTGGGTGGTTTTCTAATTTCCCTGTTTTATTTATTTACTCCTGCTCCCTGGGATAATTTTCCAAATAAAATATCTATATACCAGACTTGCCCTCAGTCCTGACTTTCAGGAATTTCAGACAAGACACAGAGCAGTGAACATGAGAGTTTTTATTAAATATAACTGTCTCATGTTTTATGATATGATCAATATTCTGAGAGTAGCTTCCAAGTTTTTCTATTTCACTGAATTGTAAATTTTTAAGCAAAAGAATGACATACTAACATACTATTGCTAACTTTAAAGAACAGATATGGATATTTAAGAACAAAACAAATATCTTCTTAACATACTAGGTTCTAAAATTTTGCCTATACCTGAATCTAAGAAATTCCACTTGCTGGTGGAATTTGTTAACATCTCCTAATCTGTTTCCTCCTCTGTAAAATGGGGATACCAAGAGCACACTGGTAAGTTAGAATAGTGGCATAACAGATAATGAACTGTAGTAGAGATCTCTTGCTGCACAGAAAACCAATTCCAAAGTAAATGTCTAGAAATATTAACCATTTAATTTGCTCAGGATTCTGCATTCTGGGCAGATCAGCAGATGAGTTCTGCTACTCTTTCTTTCAGGATCATTCATGAACTTATCATCTGGAAGTTTCACTAGAGCTAGGTAGTTCAGGATGTCCACCCTCCCACAGCTGGTGGTTAGCTGGGGTGCCTTGATCTCTCTCCTTCCTGTGGTCTCTTTGGAGGACCCCTGTAATTTCTTACATTGAGGTAGACAGCATTCCACGTGAGAGAGACTGGAATCTATTAAGAAAACACCTTGAGGCTGAGCCTGGGAGGTAGCAGAAAAGTTACTTCTGCCACTTTATATTGGTCAGAAAAAAATTACAGAAATTGGAAGGAAAAGGAATAAACTCCATATCTTAATGAAACAAGCAACAAATACTATGTGGCTCTTTTTAAAGCTACCCACCACAGGAGCAATATGTGTAAATAGTTAAGAACACTGACTGCCTGGTACATAGTCTCTGCCAATTAAAAAAAACAGCTATCTTTCACTATATATTATTATCTTTTACTACTATGTTATAACAGAACAATCTATTTTTCTTTAAAACATGTGAAATAGGTTCTCTGGACATAAAGGATAATTTTTTTATATTTAGTAGATCTTGTTTACTAAAGGCAACATATTTTCTTGTTGCAGACAAAGTATTAATATACATATAGTATTATATTATACAATATACATATATATAATAGAATAATATACTACAGTATATAGTATATATATTATATAGTATATAGATTTATATAATATATATTTATATATTGAATTATATATAATACACATAAAACATAAAATATAAATTCATATATATTTATATATACATATATAAATATATATAAATACACACATAAAACATTTTATATGTATATAAAATACGCACACACACATAAAACCAACACTAGACCCAACATCAGCAGCACTAGTGTTTAGTAATTACTGGTCAAAAGCATCAGTCTTCCTTTAAAAATTTACCCATAAGGAGTCCAGTTTACCTACTTTTTGAAAAAAATTTCTTATCAGAACATAGCCAACCCAGGATTTCCATATAATTTTCTGCATCATCAGACCTAGAGCAGCCGAATACAAGGAGAGCGCATCAATTCTGTTTGGGGATAAAACAAATTACAGGCTTGGGGTCCTGTAATGTCCTATTCCACTAGTGTTCCTAAGCTTCCCATGTGAGTTTGGGCATTAACTTAATTCTAGTAATGAGCACAAGATCGGTATAAAGCATTTTCCTCAGAATACATGGCCAAGTATCAAGTTCCATTCTTATCGTGACTTTATATTACCTTCTTTAATGTAAGAAAGACATTTTCCTTGGATGGCTTTAAATATTATATGAAATAATCAAGGTATGTGATGACTTGGGACACATTTTATTATTTATAAAGTCACTTTATAAAATTCTAAGCTATTTTTTACTATTCAACAATATTATACTCCATGCCTAGCCAGAAATTGCTGACTGATCACCTTTGACAGGCGACTTTGATGGAACAAGGAATGCTGGTTCACCAATGCCTTCCATGGGCATTTGATTTATTCATCACTTGGTTTGCTGGATTTCACACTTGATCTACATGTGCCCCAGTACCTGAACCACTTCTTGTTATATAGACCTGATCTCCAGCCAAGATAACATCTACTAGCTCCCCTTCCCCTTTCTGACTTTTCTATTTCCACCACATGAGGACATTTCCATCATTTTTGAGAGAATTTGTTTTCCCTCACTGGGCTTACTCAGAAAATAAATGTTCTCTACTAAAAATCAAGGTTTTTAAAGGAAAAGAAAGAATCTTTTACAGGATAACTGGAAACAGAAAATAAAATAGTACAACAGGAATCAGTTTTACAGTAGGAGCATATGACTACAGAATGGAAAAGAAAAAATAAGAGGATGCCAAGTTGGGTAGGAAAATAAATCAACATGGAAGAGAAGATTATGCTGAAGAAATCAGCAGAAAAATGAGTCTGGAGAACTATGTTGCAAGGGTAAGAAAATAGCGTTTAATAGAACAATGAGATATTTGTCAAAGCTGCATTTCAGCTCTGAAACAAGCCAAGAGGAAAGACTACAGATAAATCAAGACAGTTTTTGAGGGACCATTACAACACTCCCAGTGAGCAGCATTTGGTGGCCAAAATTTAACTCACCCCTGAGCACTTCTGTAATTGGATTTTGGAATATTTGCAGTGATAGTCTAGTAAAAATATTGATTGGAAGAACAGTACAATATGGAAATATCTAGGAATGTCAATGTGACCAAAAACCTGGAGCTTAAATTCTAGCTCCAGCTCAATAGCAATGTGACCCTGGGCAAATTATTTCAATTCTATGAACCTCAATTTCCTTATCTGTGAAGTGACATTTTAACTGTCTCATCCTGTTGTGAGTAAAATTATTAAGTCTAATAAATTGTAATAATTAGAAATGCCCTATCTGGGCACTGCTTGGAGGAGAAATACTTATTCTTAAGGGACCATAATACTCATTTAAATCACTACAGTGGTGTCCATCACTACAGATCTCCTCTTCCCTCTTATTTCTTAAAATTGGGAAAGTTTAAATAAAAGTGATAGAAATGACAGAATCTAATATCATTAACATCATTAGAATATTTAGATTTGTAGAATGATAAGTTTATTATAGAATTTAAAAGAGATTTTAGGAATGCAAGGCAAGAAACCAATTAAGTCTTTATTTCTTTTATAGTTTAGCCTGGAATACAGCAATTTGCTGTTTTATTTTCTCTACTTTATGCAGTATTCTTACAAGTGAACATTAAAAATCCTATTAAGTAGTTGCATAATTAATTTTTGAAGGTTATAGTCCCACTCTCTGCTGTAAAACTTTTAGAATCATAGCACCTTAAAATAATTAGAAAAAGGCATTTTTCTCCAAATTCATAAATTAGATATTAACCTTAGGAAGAGTTTCTTAGAGCTTATAATTTCTTTTAATTCATCAGTAGAAGAAAATCAAACAGCCCAAGATTTTCCTTCAAGAGAACGTAATTTCTTTTTTATTTACCACTCATTCTCCCACATTCCCACTTGAGAAAATAAGAAACATTAAATTTAGAACTACTTCCACAATGGTTATTCATCCATAATGGAATTTTGGTGATTTAGGAAAGGCACATAAATATTATTAGGATATGACATGATCAGATCTGTATTTTTGGATTGTAACTGGTGGCAGTCTTCAGGATTAATTAGACTAGCACGAAAATGGGTGAAACAAGGCCAGAGAGAAGATGACACAATAATCCAGGAAGGAGAAAAACTAAACTATGAGATCATTCACAGCATATGCAACATAGTACTCAGCCTTGTATTTTCCTATACACATTTAAAATAGTAGTTCTTGCATTAATGTAATAAAAGATTGAACTAGGATTACCTGAGTGGGATTAGTAGGAGATTTAAGAAATGGTACAGGGTGTTCCTGTTGTGGTTCAACAGAAATGAATCTGACTAGTATCCGTGAGGATGGGGGTTCTATCCCCAGCTTCACTCAGTGGGTCAGGGATCCAGCATTGCCATGAGCTTTGGTGTACATTGAAGATGCTGCTTGGATCCCGTGTGGCTGTGGCAGTGGTGATGGCCAGAACTCTACCTCCTATTTAACCCCTAGCCTGGAAACTTTCATATGTGGTGAGTGCAGCCCTAAAAAGCAAAAAACAAAACAAAAGAAATGATAGAATGCTTTTGCAGCAGCATCTGACAAATGATTGCTAAATGGACTCATGAATGGGACGGAACTATGAAGATTCAGTAACATATGACAAGGGGAATCAAGTGAATTAAGAGACTAAAATTAAAAAAAGAAGTAGAAGTAGATTTGGGGATGGAGGAAGAACTATCTTTACAGGCCGAATATGAAGTACTTTCAAGACACTGGACGAAAGGGTCCCATGTGGAGTTGGAGAAAAGTTTAAGACTGAAGAAATGTCCTTACAAAGCTGAGTTATCTAGTGCTAGTGACCTAAGCTCCTTGAATATGGCTCAATGCCCTTGAACAATCTCCTCAACTGTTTTGGGATTAACTTCCCTGTTATCACGATTAGTTTCAGACTACCAGTTCCTAGCAGAGAAGTTGGAAGGAAAATGGGAACTTATTCTAAAACAGTATAATGTGGATGGCCTCAGGCCACATAATTTTCCCTTCTATGTTTTCTTCTTGAATCGTGTGCAAAGTACAGACATGCCTTTCTTTTTCAATTTAGCACTATCAGTGTCTCACTCAAATATAAAATACTTTATATTGGCCAAAGCAAACATTTTTACTTTATATTTGTATAATTTTTATGTCTACATCTATAAATACTGTTCTTATTTTCCCTCTTTTCAATAGTTTTCAGAGTAATGAAGGTATATTTAATAAAATCATAAGATATAGAAAGTGTACATTGTGGTGATTTGATATACCTATATATTGTGAAAGGTTTCTTACCATTAACATACTCATCACCTCACATTTTTTTGTTGTTGATGAAAATATTCAATTTTATTCTCTTAACAAATTTCATTTATATAATTTGGTGTTAGCAACTATAGTCACCACATTTTACATGAGATTTTCAGACACTATTCATCTTATTGCTGAAAATATATTCCCTTTTACCAACCTCTATTTCTTCCACTTCTCACCCCCTGGCAATCACTTCTCTGTTCTCTTTTTCTAAGAGTTTGACTCTTTTTGTTTGTTTTTAAGAATCCATACATAAGTTATACTATTCAGTATTTTTCTTTCTCTCTGTCATATTCCATATAGCACAGTGCTTCAAGATCCAGTCATATTGTTGTAAATGGCAGCATTTCCTTCTTTCTCATGGCTGAATAGTATTTCATTGCATATATGCCACAACTTCTTTATCCACTGATGGACATTTAGGTTGCTTCCTTATCTTTGCTATTGTGAATAACACTGCACTGAACATGGGATTGCTATTATCTCTTCCATATCCTCTTCTCATTTCTTTGGATGTGGACCCAGAAGTGGGATTACTAGATCCTCTGGTAGTTCTATTTTTAATTTTTTGAAGAGCCTCTCTATTCTTTTCCATTGTTACTGCACCAACTTATATTTCCACCAATATCGTACAAATGTTCCCTTTTCTCCACATCCTCATCAACACTTACCTTTTATTTTTTTGATGACAGCTATTCTAGCTGAAGAGAGGTGATATCTTACTGTGTATCTTAATTATTGATATATATGTTCTTATTGCCATTGTATTAACTGTTTGGGGTTTTTGTTGCTCTTTTTTTTTTTTTTTTTTACCCTAAGTTTTGATATAGGAGTCTATATACAAATGAGATTTTTTAAGTTCTTGGTTTCTTAATTGCACGTGCATCTCCAGTGATGTGCGTTTGTGCTCTCTTCTCACGATTTCTGATTTTGGTAGCATAACTGTGCATGGATGATTTACTATCTTTACTGTATATATGCCTTTACTGGTGAGCCTTGTCATTTGTGGTGTTTTTGTTTCTGGTTGTGGCCTTTTCTTTTCTGCCTAGAGAAGTTCCATTAAGATTTGTTGTAAAGCTGGTTTAGTGTTGCAGAAATCTCTTAGCTTTTGCTTATCTGTAAAGGTTTTGATCTCTCCTTCAAATCTGAATGTGAGCATTGCAGGGTAAAGCAATCTTGGTTGGAAGTTTTTCCCTTTCGTCACATTAAATATATCATGCCACTCCCTTCTGGCCTGCAGAGTTTCAGATGAAAAATCTTCTGATAACCTTATTGGGGTTCCCTTGTATGTTATTTCTTTTCCCTAGCTGCTTTCAATATTTTCTCTTTGTCTTTAATTTTGGTCATTTTGATTAATATGTGTC